>CAJHNH020001513.1:147870-242870 GCA_905116865.2 Candidula unifasciata | reverse complement strand
AAACATACAAAAACAGCAAATAACATCGTTTCCCTACTTAGTGTGCCTAGCAATGCCGTCACTTACAAGACATACACTAGAAGGAAAGTGGGACATACAGTGCGAGATAGACGAAGAATAAGATGGGAAAATAGCATCAAAGAAGCTCTACAACCGTACGGTATGTCTAAGGTCAAGGCCGCAAGGTGAGCAAGACTATACTTCCTTTGAAGTTCGAAGCGGTAGGAGAAAGAGTCTTTCTTCTTCTTCTTCTTCTTCTTCTTCTTCGCGTTCACCAGCTATAAGCTCTGGCGGAAAGTTCTGGTTGTTCGTCCACTTTTGGACAGCAGTCCTGTTTCAGAACCTGGGAGTTTCATGTGTATTAGTTTTACAGATCTGACTCATTTGTTTGCAGACTGCTGGTTCCTTACCTCTCAGGCGGATGCACTCCGACTTTAAAGGAAGCTCACAATTAGTCAACTCTTACAACATGCTTTTGAGTAGTAAAGTAAAGGACCATTTTCCACGCCTTTAGGCGTATAGGGCATATAGGGTTAGACCTATATTTTATAGACTAACGGCACAAGATGGGTGATGTGGTCAGCATCACACCGGCCGCCTCTACTTTCCGGGACTGCACCCAGTACCCACTCAAGGCTGGATCGACCTGGGAGCCAAGGTCATTTTTAAAGAAAAGTCCGGCTCCTCCAGGGAGCGAACCCACGACCTTCCGATCCGCTCTGCCACGGCGAATACCCCGCTTTTGAGTAGGCAGTGGGTTTATTCTTATGTTCCCTATAACAGGACCCCGGAACCCACACGGGAAAGAAAAGGAGTCAATAAAAACTTATTTATACATTAACATGTAGAAAAATAAAGTATTTGGGGTAATAATGTGTAGACGACACAACCTCTGTTCAAGAGATTTAAAAAAAAAAATACTGCCTTTCAATTAATAATGGCCAAAGTGCTGACGAGATTTCGAGCACTGGGTTAGACTTTATGTGACGCTATTGTATGTCTGTCATGGAAGCAACCGTCTGTTGTTACTATCTCCCTGGTAACGTATAAACATTTTGTCCGTTGTCCTGGAGTTATTGATGGCGACTGCAATTAACTGGGCCCTAGCGGTTCATTTGATTGTAACTAGCAGAATAACATTAGCGCCAGGTAGGGGGTTGGATTTGTTGCCCGTTTTAGAACAACTTGAAAATATCGGGTGATTGCACATAAAAAATGTATGCGAACATGTAACATATACGGGTTGTTTATGAGGTAGAGCACTCAAGGCATTGTTAGGTATCGCTGTTAAGAATATACAACCAAAGGCAAGGATAGATTTAGAGGCAAGGAGAACAATGAACTGCTTGAGTTGAACTGAGTACCGACATCAGTCGACTCGGGACATTTTCATAAGTGCTATGTCCTCATCTTCAGCATCAGCACAGGGTTCGAGTCTCTACAGTACCAGTATCAGTGTCGTTATATGTCTGTCTTGGCATTCCTCTGAGTGCTACGTGTTGTCAGGATCTATTTATTCTGTTTTTTAGAATAAAGAATTGTTAAAATTTGTAGAGTTTTGGGGTGGGGTAGAAATTGTGGGGGGTGGGGGGGGGGGGGTGAAAAATATACTCGAAATATATATTTCTTGAAAGGGCACTGAAACCAGTGGTCAAGAATCTAGTCTACGTGACCACGAGAGTCACTGCCAGCTATTGGGAACCATTTCTTAGGGTCAATCTGCTTGTCTTTGATTTGAAGTTCACAGGTTCGTTTTTATGCTATGGTTTTTTGTGTAAGGGCAGCTCTTCGCTGAGATCCCTGCTGATCGTCAGCGGAACTAAGGGATATCTGAGTTAGGTGATAATCTCGGTTAGCGGTCTATTACAGTAAGGAAGGAGGCCACGTTATGTGAAATAAAACTGGCATCGTTCTTCTTCTTCTTCTTCTTCTTCTTCTTTCTTCTTCTTCTTCTTCTTCTTTGCGGTAATCTGCTGTAAACACCGGCAGAGAGTTCAAGATGTCGTCTTTTTCTGGACGTTGGTCTTCTTCAAGAACTTCAGTTTCGCGTACACATCCGTTTTACAGATCTCGCTGATTTGTATGCAGACTTTTGGTTCTTTGCCTCTTCGGCAATTCGAAGGAAACACCCCTAATAAGTTTACTTTTACTATATGCTTGTTAGCAGTTAGTGTGTGTGTGTATGTATGTATGCAAGGTGTACCCCACCAAGACATCATACAAGCGATGAACACCCAGTGACACAAAGTGCCACCATGCGGATGAGGACAGACTGGAGAGGTTCCGGAAACCCCGTTTATCCTTTAGGCCATATTTCGGCTATATTTAGGGACCCCGGCAAAAGCCTGAGAGGGGTTTCAAAATAACTAAAAATTGCATCCCACAAGAAAATGTCTCGATTATAAGACAATGTGTCTATTCTTTGTTTACTTCGCCACAATGGGACACTGGAACCCATACGGGGAACTGAAACCAACAAAATTAATCATCTTACCGGTTTTTTTTTCCAGACTTTTAACTCTCATCTTCTTCACTTTGTATTTACCATTTCAGGTATTGAGACAGAGCTCTAATATTTAGGAAGCATATTTAGAGGATGGCAGACTCGATGGAGAGATCGAAGCCAGAGTACACAAGGCAAATGTTTTCACCTACCAGTTAGCTCCACTGCTTGGACACGCAAAAGTCTCCATTCTAGCACAACAGTCAATGATTAACAGTATCTTTATGTTATCAGTGCCAAACATCGACAATGAATAAGGCAATAGAACAGGGAAAAAACTACATGTGAAATGTTCCGTCTCCACAAGTTCACTAACAACACAGGAAGAGTCAGTATTACGAATACCAGCATTAGATGGAAAGTCGGAATAACACCATGATTGGATTATACTGGCAGACTAAGAATGACATGGTTCAACCATCGAGTCCGAACGCAGACAAACCACACAACAAATTATACTTTTTACTGCAGAACATTTAAGAGGAAGGCGAGGGGAAGACCAAGGAAGATGTGGATAAATGGTATCGCAGAAACTTGCACAAAGATGAACAAATCCATATCGCCAAGCCACCCGAGAAGCGCAAAACAAATACCGAAAATCACGACACTGGGCTACAACCTGGTATCAGTGAGACGACAATACCACGACACAGAGCTACAACCAGGTATCAGTGAGACGACAAAACCATTATCAAGAGCTACAACCTGGTATCAGTGAGACGACAAAACCACGACACAGAGCTACAACCTGGTATCAGTGAGAGGACAAAACCACGACACTGAGCTACAACCTGGTATCAGTGAGACGAAAAAACCACGACACAGAGCTACACCCTGGTATCAATGAGGCGACAAAACCACGACACAGAGCTACAACCTGGTATTAGTGAGACGACAAAACCACGACACAGAGCTACAACCTGGTATCAGTGAGACGACAAAACCACGACACAGAGCTACAACCTGGTATCTGTGAGACGACAAAACTACGGCGCAGAGCTACAACTTGTCATTAGTGAGACGACAAAACTACGACACTTGGCTACAACCTGGTATCAGTGAGAGGACAAAACCACGACACTTGGCTATAACTTAGTATCAATGAGACGACAAAACCACGACACTTGGCTACAACCTGGTATCAGTGAGACGACAAAATTACGATACAGAGCTACAATCTGGTATCAGTGAGACCACAAAACCACGACACAGAGCTAAAACCTGGTATTAGTGAGACGACAAAATCACGACACAGGGCTACAACCTGGTATCAGTGAGACGACATAACTACGACACAGAGCTACAACCTGGTATCAGTCAGACGACAAAACCACGACACTGGGCTGCAACCTGATATCAGTGAGACGACATAACCACGACACAGAGCTACAACCAGGTATCAGTGAGACGACAGAACCACGAAAAGAGCTACAACCTGGTATCAGAGACGACAAAACCACGACACAGAGCTACAACCTGGTATCAGTGAGACGACGACACAAGAAGAAAAAGAAGAGAAGACCGAGCTCTGCCTCTGGCATCCTGGTCACCTTCACCGTTGACACTTGATACTGCGATAGACTTTCTCTGATGTTATCTAACTCATTCTTCAACTGCTCAGTCCTACCTGGCAAAGGGCGCCAGGAAAATATCTGTCAAAGATATTCACATCATAGTAATTTAATCAGGTATACTGTTTTTCGTAACGAAATTTGTATGCAGGAAAACGGTTTTTACTCGCAATGTTGATTCGCACACACACGCATGCACACACACGCACACTAGCGCGCACACAGACACACACGCGCACACATACACACACAAACATGCAAATTACTAGGTTCAATCACATGGTTTGGATTTATACTACAAGTCAGTTAAATTATTTACAGATGTGGTTTTGCATGATTCAAAATTTATAGGTGCAGGAACCGTGGGGCTCAGACTTCCCCAACCCCCAATCCCCTAATAATTTTGTAAGAAGGTTAAATAGCCCCTTTTAACCATGTTCATAAATTATCATTAAAATCATTCATACCATTTTAAATATAAAATTATATATATATTTTTTACAACTGTTAATGTATTATAAAGTAAGGATCCCTTTTTGCGCCTTTAGGCGCATCGGGCATATGGGAAGAGCATCCTATGTCTTTACAGACCAATCGGCACTAGATGGGCAATGTGGTCAGCATAACGCTGGCCGTCTTTACATCCTAAGGACAGCCATCCTGGTACCCATTTTAGGCTAGGTCGATCTGCGACGCCCCATACCATGATAAAAATCGAAGCAACCAACAGTGGGTTTCGACTGCGGTATGTTGGAATCACGAGTCCGACTCGCAACACCTAGGCCACGGACACCACAGTGTATTATTAATGTGCATATAAACTATGACTGAGCCCCTGAATAGCCGCCTGTGCCTCCCCCCCCCCCCCCCCCCCCAGGAAATATGTAAGGCAGCGACGATTTGGACATGTTTCCCTTGTGTTGGCTCCCAGGTCGACTCAGCCTTGAGTGGGTATTGGCTGCAGTTCTGGGAAGTAAATGCGGCCTGTGTGATGCTAACCACATCACCCATATTGTGCCGACTGGTCTATAAAAATATAGGTCTAGCCCTATTTGCCCTTTACGCCTGAAAGCGTCGGAAAAAGTCCTTTACAATTTATTTTATTACTTTTCTTGTCTTGGCACCCTTTGACACAGTTGATCAGCGCTATCAGTGTACCGGTATAGGATATTTATATCAAAAGTCGTGCCTAATTTCTCTGGTAATTAGGATGCTGGCGTCCCGTTTTGATCTAAAAACTTTACTTACGCTGCAGTCCTATTTACACCAGGCAGCACAACAATGAGCATATTTCGTCCCCTTCCTTGTACCATGCCTTCTGCTATTATTTGTTCACATACCCCCCGGCGCTTGATATGACCAAAATATTTCAGCTTCCGAGACAAGATGCTGTTTATTAGCCAATCTTCCTTGATGTTCAGATCTTTTAAAATGTCAGTGTTTCTGCTCTTCTTTGTCCATTGTATTTTGAGAATCTTTCTATATCATTTCAGCTCAAAAGTCCGTATTTTCTTTGTTAAGGATTTGGAGATAGTTTACGACTCACATCCCTATGTTGCTAAAGATAGATGCAGGCTCTCAAACTTTTAATTTTGATTTTCTTGTTGGTGCTTAACTAAAGACGCTTAAAACTGTTCAATCTTTGCATTGCTAGTCATCTTCCTTTCGATTTCCGTCAAACAGTCTCCATTGCTCTTTATTAGGATCCTCCATATATTTAAAGTTTGTGACATTTCCAATGTCTTCATCATTGATTGTTATTTCTGGGTGACAGCCGGTTTAGATTGTTAAAAAAAAAAGTTTTTATCCCTATGTGTGACGCAATTTTTCCTTATTCGAAGCCCCACCCTAGGTGTTGCCAGGAGCCCTAATATAACTTAATCTATGGGTTGAACTGGGTTTCTGGGACATGTTCCTGGGTGATCCTCATCCGAAGGGTGGCACTTTGCGTCACTGGGTGTTTATGGCTCGGCGTGATGTCCTGGTGGGGAAAAAGTCAATCAATCAATTTAAACGATTATCATATTATAGAACGACCAGAACAAGTAATTAATTATTCTGCACTTTAGAACAATACACCATCTATTTCAAATGTTATTATTATTACTATTATTTTTATTATTATTATTATTATTATTATTATTATTATTATTATTAATATTACTATTATTAAATTTTTACTATTAATATTATTATTATTAATGTGCTGAGTGGCAGATAAAAATAATAATATACTTCAAACAATATGAAATTTGTTTTAAAATACTCATGAAGAAATTTTCCATACGTGGTTAAGAAAGAACCTCCTAGTTACTTTACAAAGTTATTAGGATCAATTCCCCCCCCCCCTTTTCCCCCTTTTTTTCCCACCTCCGGCCCCCCCCCCCCCCCAACCCCCTTTTTACGATGACATTTTTTTTTAAAATGCGTAGGGCGGCGTGTGTCAGAAGGCTCGAACTCGAGCCTCCAGGACAGCTTCCGGTCCCTATACCGACGCTTTTTCCCCTGAAATAACAAAGCCCTAATCCTGCAACTGCATGTCTCATCTAATTTAGAATCTCCCACTGTCTCAGTTGCTCTCAGTCGACAGACATAAATATGCAGGCGCCATCCACACGACTGCACCAAATAGATCATGACTGCGAATGTCTTTCACAAACCCATTTAGCCAAAATGCTGCCCTCTGTTGTATGGTAACTTTATTTTATGCTAAATAAATGCGACTCTGAAATGCAAATTGCAGAATTTCTCTTTCAATGTATTGAATAAGACCGGGGTCTCAATGAGAATAAACGTTTCTCTGTCATTAAAATATCAGCTAACACAGAAGTGGCAGTGCCAGAAAGCTGGAGGTATTGGTGCTTAATGTATTGTTTTTGCTTGTTCTTATATTTTTCTTCTTCTTCTTCTTCTTCTTCTTCTTCTTCTTCTTCT
Organism: Candidula unifasciata; assembly: GCA_905116865.2. NCBI lineage: Eukaryota > Metazoa > Mollusca > Gastropoda > Stylommatophora > Geomitridae > Candidula > Candidula unifasciata. The sequence continues at coordinate 235,862 of CAJHNH020001513.1, read as the reverse complement.
TCTTCTTCTTCTTCTTCTTCTTCTTCTTCTTCTTCTTCTTCTTCTTCTTCTTCTTCTTCTTCTTCTTCTTCTTCGTCTTTTTTTCCTTCTTCTTCTTCTTCTTCTTCTTCTTCTTCTTCTTCTTCTTCTTCTTCTTCTTCTTCTTCTTCTTCTTCTTCTCCTCCTACTTCTTCTTCTTTTCTTCTGATTCTTTTGCGTAGTCGTCGCTCGCCCATTAAAATGGCAGTTGGCTCATTATATTGCTTTACTGAGAATCAGCGCCTTTCGACCGAAGACATCAGATTCCAGTGAGCAATAATCTTTGACAACATGTTTATTTGGGGGCAGTGGACCTCTTCACATCCCAAAGAAAAGATAAGTGGCGGGGGATGGGGGCAGTACATGAATCACTGGAACCCAAACAGGGAACACAGGATTCGAACCAGTCGCCTACAAACGACGACAAGACCTCGTCGGGGAACAATTGGACATCAATGCTAGAAACTGCAAATGAAGACACCTTTATCAGTGCCAAGCCAACAATGGATCTTTACAATTCCTTCTAATGTATTTCTCATGCTAATTCTATTGCCTCAAGCGTTCCGCAAAGATTGACAAGCGCTAACCTGTCCGTGGGCTGCTTGTGTGTTCCAGTCGTATTTTAGACGTCAACCTAAAATATATACCAGCAAAGTATCTGAAAAAGTGACATACTTAACCAACATGGAATTATTTGCACGATGTATCCAATGCATCGCAAGACATTTTAAGTAGAGCTGTACCGAATAGTGATTTTCACTATTCGGCCGAAAACGAATAGTGGGACCAACTATTCGGCCGAATACGAATACGAATAGTGTATCATCATCATCAGGTGCCTTGCCGACTGACGTGGGCGATTATCCCTCGCCACAATCTATGATCTTCTGCAGCATGTATTAGTTCGTGTGCTGACACACGTCCATGCCATGCAACAAGACTGTTAAGAATCTTCTCTCGTTTCTCTCTCTATCCCTCCTTCCACAGATCTTTCCAGTGGTAACCACATGTTCCATTTCCCCTCTGCTCATAACATGGCCGAAAAATGATAACTGTCTCCTTCTGATGTCTGTGATAAGTTATCTTCGGGCTCCCGTCTCTTTCAAAACCTCTTGGTTGCTTTTATTTATTTTGTATTGGCTGTTCAAAGTATTTTAAGCGTTGTTCTGTAAAATTACATCTCTGAGGCCTCAAGAAATTGTTTGGCCTGCCTACCAATTGTCCAGGACTCACAACCATATGTTAAAACTGGATGTATATAGCAAGCAAGAATTATTTTTCTAACCTTCAATGACAAAGATATATTGCATAAGATGTTCTTCCTTTTATAAAATGCAGTTATTGCCTGTCGCCTGTCCTCTTTTCGACAGTGGCAAGGAAAGACAATTTAAATTTTACCTTTTAAGTATCTTCATGCCTTCTTTAATAATGTCACAATGTATAGCTGACTTTTCTTGAATTATGCTGCGGCCCCCTTGGCATACGCACCAAGTTTGAGAACCTCTGCTGTAAAGCCTCGGTCGAGTCAGCAGGCAAAGACCTTACCAGCTGCTGTACCACGCAACCGACTTAGGCAACAGCAACTTTTGTGTTATTGAGTGAGTTATTTCAGTCCATCGCAGTGTAAGCAGAAACGAGTGTAAGGTAATCACTATTCGTATTTGGCCCGACCGCAACTATTCGGCAGAATACCGAATAGTTATTTGGTCCACTATTCGGCCCTGAAGCGAATACGAAGCGAATATTCGGGACAGCCCAAATTTTAAGTGATGTGCGCGTACGAATTTGTGTACATCTTTATGTGTGTGCGAGTGTCCGCGTGCGTGTGTGTGTGTGTGTGTGTGTGTGTGTGTGTGTGTGTGTGTGTTAGCGCGCTGTGTTCCGAGTGTATATTTGCGAAAAATTTATAAACCCATCAGGGACTGCGCATTCTTTCAATCAGCAGTTCTCAACCTGTGTGTCGCGACCTTTCTTGGGTCGAACGCCCCTTTCACAGGGGTCACCTAAGACCATGGGAAAACACAAATTCATTGAAGATATCAAGTAGTACTGAAAATAATTGCATGTTTAAGGGTCGCTACAGCATGAGAAACTGAATCAATAGGTCGCTACAGCATGAGGAACTGTATCCAAGGGTCGCTACAGCATGAGGAACTGTATCAAAGGGTCGCTACAGCATGAGGAAGTGTATCAAAGGGTCGCTACAGCATGAGGAAGTGTATCCAAGGGTCGCTACAGCATGAGGAACTGTATCCAAGGGTCGCTACAGCATGAGGAACTGTATCCAAGGGTCGCTACAGCACGAGGAACTGTATCAAAGGGTCGCTACAGCATGAGGAAGTGTATCCAAGGGTCGATACAGCATGAGGAACTGTATCCAAGGGTCGCTACAGCATGAGGAGCTGTATCAAAGGGTCGCTACAGCATGAGGAACTGTATCCAAGGGTCACTACAGCATGAGGAACTGTATCCAAGGGTCGCTACAGCATGAGGAAATGTATCAAAGGGTCGCTACAGCATGAGGAAATGTATCAAAGGGTCGCTACAGCATGAGGAACTGTATCAAAGGGTCGCTACAGCATGAGGAACTTTATCAAAGGGTCGCTACAGCATGAGGAACTGTATCAAAAGGTCGCTACAGCATGAGGAAATGTATCAAAGGGTCGCTACAGCATGAGAAACTGTATCAAAGGGTCGCTACAGCATGAGGAAATGTATCAAAGTTTCGCTACAGCATGAGGAACTGTATCAAAGGGTCGCTACAGCATGAGGAAATGTATCAAAGGGTCGCTACGGCATGAGGAACTGTATCAAAAGGTCGCTACAGCATGAGGAACTGTATCAAAGTGTCGCTACAGCATGAGGAACGGTATCCAAGGGTCGCTACAGCATGAGGAACTGTATCCAAGGGTCGCCACAGCATGAGGAACTGTATCAAAGGATCGCTACAGCATGAGGAACTGTATCAAAGGGTCGCTACAGCATGAGGAAATGTATCAAAGGGTCGCTACAGCATGAGGAACTGTATCCAAGGGTCGCTACAGCATGAGGAACTGTATCAAAGAGTCGCTACAGCATGAGGAACTGTATCAATGGGTCGCTACAGCATCAGGAACTGTATCAATGGGTCGCTACAGCATGAGGAACTGTATCCAAGGGTCGCTACAGCATGAGGAGCTGTATCAAAGGGTCGCTACAGCATGAGGAACTGTATCAAAGGGTCGCTACAGCATGAGGAGCTGTATCAAAGGGTCGCTACAGCATGAGGAACTGTATCCAAGGGTCGCTACAGCATGAGCAACTGTATCAAAGGGTCGCTACAGCATGAGGAACTGTATCCAAGGGTCGCTATAGCATGAGGAACTGTATCAAAGGGTCCCACCAGAAGAAAGTTTGAGAGCCACTGCTTTAAGTGGAGACATTTTGTCTGTACATTTTGAGGACTGGAGCTGCGATAACATCTGCACGAATTATCAGGGTTCACGAACCTGCTTCATGGTTGTACTGTTATACTTTTATACCTCACAATCCCTTACCGAGGGTCGAACTGGGGCTTCCAGCATGTCATCTGAGCCCTCTAACCACCCTACCAGCCCATCCTCACTTTGCTCTTTACTTCACGAACTGTGCAAGGTGTACCCGTAACAACAATGAAATTGCCATTCCTTACCAACGATAGAATTAGGGCCTCTAGCATGGCTTTTCGGCCCTCTAACCACCTAACCAGCCGATCCTCACTTTGCTGTTAACTTTTACATTACCCTTAGCTATAGACAAAACCAGTGATCAATGTCATTGTCGGATCAGGAAGTTCACGTAGGTGGGTTTGACTGTAGGGAAAAGTCACAGTTTGTATTGTACTAAGGAAATACACGTAAAGTGAATCATCAACAGGAATGTACGTTTTAGTCAGAACGTAGTCAGTGATAGTACACTGCGTTTTACAACTCTTGCCATCACACTTTGAGTAAAGGAGACAGGCGTTATGTTGACGGTGTTCAGATTCGCCTAAAACTATTGGTAAAACAAACCCAGTACAATTGAGGTCGTTGAAATGAGTCATCTTTGAAACACAATTTTTATTCATCATTAGATATCTGTATACAGTCAAAACTACCAAACCTAAACAACATAAAATCTTGCAAACGAGATTTAACACCATTTTATGTAAAAAAAAAAAAGTTAATTAGTTGCGTATCCTTTATAGGACGTTGCAGAACCAACCCGAGGATTGTTCGGTTGTTGTGGTTTTTTAAGGAAAATTTACGCCCAGAAGTTTGCCATTGCTTTTTTTACGGTCAGCTTTCAGATACCACAGTCGAAACCAACGCAAGGCGCAAAGCCCACAGTTGGGACCACACGGCACCCTGGCATTACATGTGTGTTTGAGTGTGGGTGGATGGGTGTCAGTGTGTATGTGTGTGTATGAGAGAGAGAGAGAGAGAGACAGACAGACAGACAGACAGACAGACGGAGAAGTGTTATAACGGAGTGCGTGATGTGAACAGAAACGTGCTGTCTTTCTTAGGCACTTATCATCATCATAAATCATTTGTTCTCTGAAATGTCTCATAAGGTCTTTTTTTTAACCTTAAAAATAGACTGCCATCATTTGTGGGTTTTTTTTTTTTTTTTAATCAACTCCTGAAAATATTCACTATTTTCATGCCAATGAATATTTCGTTTTTTTTTCCCCCCACACCCAGTATTACGTTAGCAATCGCTTATCACGGACATCAAAGAAAGTTATCTTCGCGTGAAGCAAGGGGAGAGAAACATATTCCAATATTAACAACACTTCCACTGCTCCTAACATCGCGTGAGTGATAAATGAGCTGATCAGGGTGATGCCGCGAAGGGAGATATTTGAAAACACCCAGGGCGTTAATCCCCGATTTACATAACTCCAAAGGGAGATCGGTCTGATATTAGAAACTGCTGATCTATTTATTTATTTTTATTTTTAGAATTGTATTATGTATTCCACAAGTGATAACAGAATCTTCTTCTTCTTCGCGTTCACCAGCTGTACACTCTGGCGGAAAGTTCTGGCTGCTCGTCCACTACTGAACTGCAGTCCTGCTCCAGAACCTGAGTGTGCATCAGTTTTACAGATCTCATTCTCTTGAATATAGACTGTTGGTTCCTTGCCTCTCCGGCAGATGCACTCCGACTTAAAAGGAAGCTCCCCAATTAGTCGACTCTTACGACATGCTTTTGGGGAGGCAGTGGGTCTATTCTTGTTTTCCCCCACAATGGGGCCCCGGAACTCACACGGGGGACCAGTGTACTGATTTCGAAGGCGTTACATACTGCGAAAGACAAATTTCTTACTAAGCTGTGACCAACCATGGAATGGACTAGAACAGATTGTATGGTGGGTGGGATTTACAGAAGTGCTCATCACACATCGACCAGTAGAGTCGTCTTAAACAATGAAGACAATTTTCTGACAATACATGCTGAGTTTTAGGAAAGAGACACAAAATTCAATTGATGGCGTATCAGCCAAGTGCACCTGTGGAAAAGTGTCCCAGACAGCAGAGCATGTACTCCAGGACTGCACTGAATTTGACACATTAAGGCAAACCTTTTGGCCAGAAAGAACAACAGTGGAACGCAATCTCTATGGACCACTGAATGAATTAACAACAACAGTGAAATTTATACAAGAGACAAAAGTGCTGATATAGACAACTTATTTCAGGCGAACGAAAGAAGAAGAAGAAGGAAAGAGACACTAGCAAGCTTTATGAGCCCCTGTAACGGTAATCTTTGTCCCAAAGTGGGACGCAATTTTGTGTTATTTTAAAGCCCCACCCTGGTTGTCGTCGGAGTTGAACAGGGTTTCTGGGACTTGCACCCGGGTGATTCTTAGCCGCATGCTGGCACATTGTGCCACCGGCTGTTTATCGCTCTTTGTGCGGTCGTAGTGAAGTTAAACATTAGCCAATTGCTTTAACATAGTGGCTTGCAGGGCCATTCAACAAAGTTTGCTCAACACCAAAATGTTCAAACGTTTGCATCGTCGCCGGACAGAGGTACAAACCCCAGAAAAGAATGCAACTGGCAGGTGATCGGCGGGCTACTTACTAGGCCTCTGTGGGCCAGATGTAGCCCGCGAGCAGCTGCTTGAAAAGGCCTGGACTAGATGCTTGTCCTAGAACCTATTGGAGAGGAGCACTCTGCACACTTCTAGTGACTACATAATTTTTAAAAGAAAGTATAGATCTATTTTTACAACCTTTAATCGCATTGGGCATATGGGAAGAGCACCCATATTTTTACAGACCAATCGGCACTAGGTGGGTAATGTGGTCGTCATTACGCCCGCCATCTTTACTTTCCCCAGAACATACATCCCGGTATCCATTTTAGGCTGGGTCGACCTGCGACGCCCATACCATGATAACTATCCAGGCAGCCAGCAGTGGGTTTCGATCGGGGGTATGTTGGAATTACGAGTCGGACTCGCAACGCTTAAGCCACGGACGCTGCGATAGTGACTGAACATGCCTGAAACAATTTTTTTAAAACTTATATCATTATTTTGGGAGCCACATCGGGAGGTCTGGGTTCAACTCCGCAGTCAGATTTTGTGTCAGAAATGACTGTTTCCTAAGTCAATTTAGCCTAAACTAGCTACAGGCAAGTCCAAGGAAGTAAGGCGACCGGCGTGATGTTATCCACATTACCCTACTAGTGACGATTGGTCTGGAAATGTGGGTAAAACATCATTTACCCTGTACACCTAAGAAGGTTGAAAAAGTCGTTTCTGAACTATAATTTGTGTTCACTACTTCACTACACGCGACTGAAATTCATAGATCTCATCTTAAAAGGAAAATATTCCATAGTGTGTTCCCGGGACCCATTGTATGTGGGGGGGGGGGGGGGTTAAAAATTTGTTGATTGACCCTGTAAATTCATTGTAATACAAGTACAGTAACATGTGATTATATTTAGTACACCCCAACAGACACATCCATTAGTTTCACATCCTGGTCATGTCACCCCACTAGCTGGCTTACATCACCAACAAAAATAGCCAACCTCTTACCCCAACAAGCTCCGACATGAGTTGGGCAGCATTTACCGACTTTCTGTTTGACTTAGCCCGAAGTCTGTGTCGCCAAAAACCCTCAGGTTGGCGCGAACAAAAAAAATCAGGTCTCAAAATAAATGAAGTTGCGACATCTTGAACGGGGAAATTAACCGGAAAATCCCAAGATGCAAAATTAACGGCTCAAAATTCGTAGTCCATACGTAGATACGTAGTGATAATTTGTTAGAGGTAAAGTCGGGATATGTGAACCAGCGTCGTTGCACACAGTTATAAACCATAATTGCTCTGCCACCATTACAGACAGCTCATAAGAAACTGTCCACCTGTATCGCCGTCCGCACGCAACTCCGTAGCTACAGCGACGTTCCTCCATTCACCTAGAGACATGACTTTCGTGTTATACTTTTACCGCCACGTTTACTGCTTGTGTGACTAACAACGAAACTTTCCACTGAAGTTTATAGGTTTACAGCTGTTGGTGAAGAAGAAGAAGAAGAAGAAGAAAAAGAAGAAGAAGAAGAAGAAGAAGAAGAAGAAGAAGAAGAAGAAAAAGAAGAAGAAGAAGAAGAAGAAGAAGAAGAAGAAGAAGAAGAAGAAGAAGAAGAAGAAGAAGAAGAAGAAGAAGAAGAAGAGAAGAAGAAGAAAAAGAAGAAGAAGAAGAAAAAGAAGAAGAAGAAGAAGAAGAAGAAGAAGAAGAAGAAGAAGAAGAAGAAGAAGAAGAAGAAGAAGAAAGGTACAGCTACCACATTGGCCCATGTTAACCACCATGAGCCCCTGGGCCAACCAATACCTTGGGGTCCCTACGAAAAACCAGTCAGCGGAATGAAATGTAAGTTGTCGATAACATTAAAACATATATTTATTTTACTGCCACTTCAATAAAACTGTTAAAAAAACGTTAAAAGGGGAAAGGGGGAGGGAGCGGGGGATTCTAACCTAGATTTTATTTAGGTTTAAACAACTGATCAACATAATGGCACAAGGGTAGTAGCCCGTAAGTACTTCGTTCTACTTCTACCCCAAGTCTGAGCCCGAAGAATCTCAGCGCTGTACACGAACTCCGTAGATCGGCGGGGATCCTAAAATACTTTGGGTCGATTTTCAACTCTAAATTTTGCCCGGGATTCGTTGTTATGCTACTCTTTTCGATTTCCAACTGCCAAGAGATTTTTTACTTTTGAAAAAATACACACGGGCATTTGATCTTATTACCCAGAGCCAAGGGAAAATTACTACAAGTCCACGTGAATAAAAGCCCCGCCTCGAGACCACGCAGCTCCCTTATTTTATATTATATAGAAATAATGTAAATGCCGAATATATTTTTGCTTATTGCAATTCACTTTACATATACAGATTAGGTTACTTTTCTGTTTACCGACCACACCACGTGTGATTTTAGGGACATCCCATATTATAGGAAATTAGTATTAGTGTTACATGAATGGCGACTACTACTACCCCTCCCCCCCCCCCACCCACCCCCCACCCCCCAATATGGGATTCTCCAAATGACGCGTGATGTGGTTGGTAACAAGAAAAAAAAAAGTAACTTGACATACACAAATTAGCATGGGACTCTTATACTCGTGGGGTCCCCGGGCAAGTGCCTAGCGGGCCCGTCTTTAAAACGGCATTGGCTTCTTTTCTGTTAAGTCACTACATCAAGCGAGATTTAGGGACATTGCATAGTTTAGGGGTGTTAAGGTTACGGTTAGTAGTAGTTGCTTAGTTGCTTTTCATTTAACATTAGCCCTAACCCTAACCCTTTTATACTATGCGTAGTTGGTTAAACCTGACTTACGGTGACCGAACTCCTTGTAGTCAGGGTTCACGCCCAGGGGTAGGCAGAAAAGCCACAATTTCTCCCAGATTTGCGGTACCTGTCATGGAATCAAGGCCGAAGGGTTGCGATATCCATAGTACCGAGCCAAAGGGTTAACAACTCATGGCTTTTGGATACTTAAAAAATATTTAAAAAAATACTATGAGACTTCCCTAAATCTCAAGTGTTGTGGTGATATAACATGAAAGAACCCGGCCTTGTTACCACAGTCTAACAGTAAACGCAGTAAGCAAACTGGTCCTTCATGGGTGAACACAGAAGGAGAAGCTGCAGTAATAGGAAGAAAATAGTCACACACAAAACTAAATCCCGATGTCATGTTTGTACTCTCCGAAGTGACAGCGGAATTTCTAGCAACCCGGTGAACAATTTCCCCCTCACCCTGGGAGCCGTCTGTGGAAAGAAGCGGATTTTGGAGTCTGCCTTAATAAGATAACCTTCAGGCGATGTCTGCGACAGTAAGATTGTGTCAGCACTTTCACATTCATACGGTGTTGGGGATTTCTCCGGTGAAAATTAGGGAATGTATTATGGATTTTCTTTGCCTGATGTCTGGCTGGATTTTTAAGACAGATGAGATTTGGAAATACTGGGGAAATATTTAATATTCTTCTTATTCTTTCTTCTTCTTCTTCTTCTTCTTCTTCTTTCTTGTTCTTCTTCTTCTTCTTCTTCTTCTTCTTCTTCTTCTTCTTCTTCTTCTTCTTCTTCTTCTTCTTCTTCTTCTTCTTCTTCTTCTTCTTCTTCTTCTTCTTCTTCTACTTCTTCTTCTTCTTCTACTTCTTCTTCTTCTTCTTCTTCTTCTTCTTCTTCTCCTTTTTCTTTTTCTTCTTCTTTGTGTTCACCAGCTGTAAACGAAAAGTTCCGGTTGTTCGTTCACCTCCGAGTTTAAGCCGTGTTCCAGAATCTGAAAATTGCGTGCTCATCCGTTTTACAGATCTGACTTATTTGTATGCTGACTGCTGGTTCCCTGCCTCTTAGGCAAATCCACAGCGACTTTGAAGGTGGTGCCTGGTGAGTCGACTCTTACGACATGCTTGTTGGGGAGGCAGTGGGTCTATGCTTATTCTGTTTTCCCCCTCCCCAGAAAAGGACCCCCAGACCACACAAAAGGAACTCCTTCTGATGCCTATGAAAAAGTAAGGAGTCCCTGGCAAGTCTTCGAATATTAAAAAAAAAAGGGGGGAGGGGGGTCTACGGTTTTTATCTAATTGAGAACTACTACTGCCCTAGAGGTTTCGTTGAATTCAAACTCAGGGTAGACATTTCCAGAAGGTTCAAACCTACAACCAAAGAGTTGGTGGGCAAGCCACTGTGCTGCCATGCATCAAGTACATCCCACAATCAGTGCAATTGTCCTGCACATCAGACCGGTATTAACTGGAGGTCGTCGAATGTTCTCCGCGTTAACTACATCCTACCGGTCTTAATCGCTTTATTTAACTCCCAAAAAATATGTTTGCCCATTTGTGAGAGTGAATGTGTAGGAGAATATGTGAAACTGCATGTGTGAGAGTGTATGTGTGTGTGTGTGAGTGAGTGTATGTGAATAAGTGTTTATTAGTAGTTCTGGTATTTATTTTTACCCATACCCTGATGGGTCTTAAAATTAGCACTTTAAGTGTCCCGACTTGCTCCCGGCCCTTGATAAATCTAGGCGTTTTTTAGCATGGATTACTGGAAAGAAAGCTGGTTTCATAAAACGCTATATGAATGTGTTCTTTGTCAATGTACTTAATGATGATCCATCATAGCTCTCTAAAACAACTTGGAGATGTAGGTAACATTGTTTTGTTTTGTGTAACAAGATGATGGTAACAAATCAGGGTCCATGGTGTCACCAAATACATTCATAGAAAGAACGGCGAAATAAAATTATTTTTCCCGCTACGTTTACATCTCTAAAGTACTGTTTGTTGTTTGTTGTCTTTCAATATATTCCTGTCAAGCAGAGTTCCATTGAACCTTCTCTCATTTCCCAGTGTAAGCTCTACTGGAAACTTATGTCTTTTTTTCCACTTCAGAACTTTGGTTTTGATCCCTAACACCCGACTTTAGGCCATGATCTAGATCCCTGGACTTTGTTTGATATTCATCCAGATCAGAGGACATTGTTTGAATTTGATCTAGATCCTTGGAGTGTGGTCTTGATCCAGAACCCCTGGTTTTTCTTATGATACAGATCCCCGGACTGTGGTCTTGATCCAGATCCCCGGACTGTGGTTTTGATCCAGATCCCCGGACTGTGGTTTTGATCCAAATCCCCGGACTGTAGTTTTACCCAGAACCCCGGACTTTGTTTGGTCATGATCTAAATCCCTGGACTGTGCTCATGATCCAGAACCCCGGACTTTGTTTAGTCATGATCTAAATCCCTGGACTGTGTTCATGATCCAGAATCCCAGACTGTGGTCATGATCCAGATCCCTGGACTGTGGTCTTGATCCAGATCCCTGGACTGTGGTCTTGATCCAGATCCCTGGACTCTGGTCATGATCCAGAACCCCGGACTGTGTTTGGTCACGATTCAGATCCAAGGACTGTGGTTTTGATCTTGATCCAGAACCTCGGACTTTGTTTGGTCATGATCCAGATCCCCGACTGTGGTCTTGATCCAGATCCCTGGACTCTGGTCATGATCCAGAAACTCCATGTGGTCTTGATCCAGATCCCTGGACTGTGGTCATGATCCAGATCCCTGGACTGTGGTCTTGATCCAGATCCCTGGACTGTGGTCATGATCCAGATCCCTGGACTGTGGTCTTGATCCAGATCCCTGGACTGTGGTCATGATCCAGAACCCCAAACTGTGGTCTGATCCAGTCCCCGGGTGGACTGTGATCTACCCCGGTCCAGATCCCTGGACTTGGTGTGGTCATCCAAGATCCATGGACTGTGGTTTTGATCTTGATCCAGAACCCCGGACTTTGTTTGGTCATGATCCAGATCTCCGAACTTTAATCTTGACCCAGAACCAAGGCCTTTGTTTGGTCATGATCCAGATCGCCGGACTGTGGTCTTGATCCAGATCCCTGGACTCTGGTCATGATCCAGAACCCCAAACTGTGGTCTTGATCCAGAACCCCGGACTTTGTGTGGTCACGGTTCAGATCCCATGACTGTGGTTTTGATCTTGATCCAGAACCCCGGACTTTGTTTGGTCATGATCCAGATCGCCGGACTGTGGTCATGATCCAGATCGCCCGACTGTGGTCATGATCCAGAACCCCGGACTGTGGTCTTGGTCCAGAACCCCGGACTTTGTGTGGTCAGGGTTCAGATCCCAGGACTGTGGTTTTGATCTTGATCCAGAACCCCGGACTTTGTTTGGTCATGATCCAGATCGCCCGACTGTGGTCTTCATCCAGATCCCTGGACTCTGGTCATGATTCAGAACCCCGGACTGTGGTCTTGGTCCAGAACCCCGGACTTTGTGTGGTCAGGGTTCAGATCCCATGACTGTGGTTTTGATCTTGATCCAGAACCTAGGACTTTGTTTGGTCATGATCCAGATCGCCCGACTGTGGTCTTGATCCAGATCCCTGGACTCTGGTCATGATCCAGAACCCCGGACTGTGATCTTGATCCAGAACCCCGGACTTTGTTTGGTCATGATCCAGATCTCCGGACTTTAATCTTGACCCAGAACCCCGGCCTTTGTTTGGTCATGATCCAGATCGCCGGACTGTGGTCATGATCCAGATCGCCCGACTGTGGTCATGATCCAGAACCCCGGACTGTGGTCTTGGTCCAGAACCCCGGACTTTGTGTGGTCAGGGTTCAGATCCCAGGACTGTGGTTTTGATCTTGATCCAGAACCCCGGATTTGTTTCAGGCTTGATCCAGGACTTGACTGTTGAGTGAGATCTGTTTGACAGATCTGGCTTATTTGAATGCCACTGATGGTTCCCTGCCCTTAGGCTGATGCAGTCAGACTTTGAAGGAAACACACACAATACGTCTCCCGCTTTGACATGCTTGGGGTGGGGGCGAGGCAGAATGGAGTCCCATAACCCATACGGGGAATTTTCCAGGGTGCTATATGTTTTTGGGGTTGCAGTGTTGCTAGATAGGAACATTTCAAACCAGTCGCGCGTTATGCAAACGAGGCTACACTCATTCATGTACCTAAGTACCGGCACTTGATGGGTGATGTGGTCAATACCATGCCGGCCGCCCTTACTTCCAGTGGCATTTCTTGGTACTATTGGTATACTGGGTCGACTTGAGAGGGGAGCTTCAGGTTATAATTGTGACTAGGATATGTGCGCCATATAAAATGGCTTAGCATTGCACCTGAACCAAGTAGTCATGAAAATGACTCTTACAGTGTTGATGCCATTGAAGATACAGTCCCAAATACTGTCCCGGCAACGAAGTGGTCTACCGGCCAGCCAGTGGGCGACCTGGTATCCGATGTGCAGCAGCTGTGCAGATCAGGACTTTTATTTCCGTAAAAAATATTCATAAGACTCAGACTAGAATTTCGCCAAGAACTCCTGCTTGAGAGCGCAGTATATACCGGTTCGACCGCTGTTATTCCATTCCCTAATATAATAACAATTGTTGCCTTATTGCTCTACATGAAATAATTTTTGTTTCCATTTCATTGGGGCAATTTCACGTTACATTACACACGGTTCATCTCTTCGTGTGACCTTTAGTTACGACCATGCCAAGACTAATCCGGATGCTATGTTCACGCAGACATAAGTTCAGGGTAATACCACTGTTGGTATTGATGTCTCTGGTGCAGTTAAGTCGGCCACTCACGCAGTCTCCTAAAATCACATTGATTGAATGCCTCGCTTGCTGGTGTTGAACTTTCAGTTCTGAACACAATCTTCTGTGGTTACCAGGCTAAGCTGTTTGGGATGTGGTAGATTTACCATTGACACGCCAATGGGAAGATAGGGCTTACAGACAAAGCAGTATTTACTGGTCAATGCGGACAACAGGGGCGTTCATACAGTAGCCTGGAGCACCCATGGTACCAGCAAGGATGCCCACATACCAGCAGGGATGCCCACATACCAGCAGGGATGCCCACATACCAGCAAGGATGCCCACATACCAGCAAGGATGCCCACATACCAGCAGGGATGCCCACATACCAGCAGGGGCACCCACAGAAAGAAACTTTTATTAAGGGCAGGTTGGAGAAGAGAGTGATGAAACCTGAAGAATTGTATGGGGACAGATTTCGTAAATCATTTGTTATCGATCCGGCGGCGCATGAGGTTTCCTCCTTTGGCTCCCATTAACACGAACTAGCTTAACACAAACACTCAGTTAAACCCGCCATTGTTCCCTCTTTCTTTTTTACCACTATTGCGGTTTGTGCGGGTTATTGGGGGTGGGGAGGGGTGGGGTGGTGGTGAGGGGATGTCTTCCAACTCCAGGTTTTTAGACAGCTTGACTAGTGCTGTCGCCACGGACTGTGCGGGCTAGGATTTTTTTTTTTTTTTTTTTTTTTTTTTTTTTGGGGGGGGGGGGGGGGGGGTAACAACTAACCCATAAGAAAAAGAAGAAAAAAGCTACCTCAACCTTACCGACGATTCAAACTAAAGTTCCCACCTCAGCACACGGCTATTTAACCGTTCGACCAGCCGGTCACAGCAGTGATTATAAATAATTCATGAATAAGTAGTCGGTTAGCACTTTCTCTCTCTCTCTCTCTCTCTCTCTCTCTCTCTCTCTCTCTCTCTCTCTCTCTCTCTCTCTCTCTCTCTCTCTCTGTCTCTCTCTCTCTCTCGCTATTTCTCTCTCTATATATATATATATATATATATATATATATATATATATATATATATATATATATAATATATACATATATATATAATCTTGCTGTACCCAACAAGACCTTCTTTAGGCAGGTAGGTAGTTGTACCGAATCATGACATCACACAAGCGATAAATACCCGGTGACACAAAGTAGCATCATGCGGATGAGGATCACCTGTGGAGAGGTCCCAGAAACCCCACCCCTTTCAGCCGTTTAGGCCATATTTCGGGCTTGGCTATATTTAGCCCTCCACCCCCCCCCCCCCCCCCCTTTCCCCAGCAAAGGCCAGGGTTGGGTTATAATATGACGAAAACTTGCATCCCACATGGGAACGACTCTCTATAATTAGTTGGTCAGCACCAGCAATCTTCATTTTTCTGCCCTGTGGAATTTTTATTTAAAAGATTGTACTATACTTGAGTTGAGCTGAATCGATTCAAGAACCAACATGACAGCACTCGGGCATTTCCATAAGCGCTCCATCCCATCCCCAGCAGCCAGCACAGAGTTTCAGTATCAATAGATTCAGAAGCATTCTGATTATACCTCCGCCTTGCCTTTCCTCTGAGCGTCGAGTATCGAACAAATCGCCTCCTCGCTCCCCGCTGCCTCCTTCTCACCAAACTTATGGTGCTCCATATGCCCCTCCGAATTGTACACGTTTTACAATACACCAAAATTAAATGCAGCCGATTATTTCTGGCCTCACACGGCTCCGTATGAGCAGACAAAGAACAGAGCAAGCTGCAAGGAAACGCGGCTTAGACTTAGAAGACACATAGGTCTTTGCACCCTAGACAGCTGCAGTTGTCTAGACATCACGCATAGAAAAAAAAAATGGACTTGAAACTTATACTAAACCATACTTCTCACCAGGCACGCCTCTACGGAGAAAATATTATGGGAAGGGGGGGGGAGTGGGGGATGGAGGCTTCTGTACCAGATGATGATGTTTTACCTGACTAGGACATCACACCGAGCAATAAACACCAGGTGACAAAAAATGCCACCATTCGGATGAGGATCCCCCGGGGACAGGACCCAGAAACCCGGTTCAACCCATAGGTTGGGTTATAATTAGGGCCCCCGACAACAGCCAGGGTGGGCTTAAAAAACCCAAATAACTGCGTTCCATATGGGAACGGCTGTTGTCTAAATATATCAGGGTAACTGTACCCAACGCCAACCACCTCAAATTTGTCAGGTTGGTCTAGGCCTACTACTAAATTAGGAAATATTAGGGTGAGGTGGCAGGGGAGACTCATTCCTCCACACTCTACTCCCACCATACCCTCCTCATCACCTATACCCCTTTAGCTACCCCCACCTCAATAAATTAAGAAAACATTGACAGTTGCTCACCCTTTATAAAGTGCTAGAACAAATATGAAATATATAAACAACATTTCGTTTAAAGTAACATTTATCTCCCCACGCCCCTCGCACACAATAGCTCACTTCTGATTGGTAGTTCCTTAACCTGTCACCTTGGCACAAGGTTATGGGGGTGTTCTGCAATGCTGCTGATATGGCGTGTTGTATATTTCAGCACGCCAGCGCTTTTAACACTTCAAAAACATGGAGAAACTGACTCTAACACAACCTCGCGAGAGAGTGTCTCAGACATTTTCTTTCTCGGAATGAAAGCGTAAATGCAAGCCAAGGCATCAAAGCAAACAACTGAGCAGGACACACCCGGGAGTTTAAGGAAAGTTGACCATCCTAACAAACTTATGAATGAAAATTGACCTACTTTGTTTGGGGAGATTAACCTGAACCTACTAACCCAAAATTTCTTTTTTTTTTTTTTTTTTTTTTATGTGAGGGCAGGAGGCGGGTGCTCAAAGGACCTGAGCCCGCAGATCCTGGCGCTGCTGCTCCTCACACATCGTGTTCATTACACACTGCCAGCCTCCACTACCTTTTACCTTAATTTTTCTCTGCTCTTTCTGGCATTCGCTGTTTCTTTTTACTTGTATGTTTGTGTTTGTACAATCCTGGCTGGGTTGCGTACTTCTCCAGCGATGAGCCCAAGGTACCCCAGACTGCATGACGATGCCCTGGCTGACTGCGGGCTACCTGGAGCTTTCATCCACCGGTTCTCTTTGTTACCTGAGCTGGGGTTCCAGATTGCTTTGCCGAAGATGCCCCCCCCCCCCCCCCCCCCCACTTCATTTTGCCTCCCCTTTCTTAGTGTTTATCCGCCTTTGTCTGCAGGATTCGTTTACAAGCATAGGTCACACACATGCATGCGCAGGTACGAACGCACGCGCGCACGTACGTACGTACAGACAGACACATTCGTGCACATAGACACATACACACACACATGCACGTGCAAATTATGCACGAGAATAAAAGAAGCAGGAATGACAGACAGACAGACAACCGTAAATTATAAGAAAGAGAGATAAAGATAAAACTACAGACAAACACAGGATGAGACAGTGAGAGACACAGGTAGATACAAGTGAGTAACATGGACCTAGAGAGACAGATAGACATATTAACAGGTAGCGAGAAAGAGAGATTCAAAGAAAGACGACGAAATGAGTCGGACAGACAGACAGACAGACAGACAGACAGACAGACAGACAGACAGACAGACAGACAGACAGACAGACAGACAGACAGACAGACAGACAGACAGACAGACAGACAGAAAATGAAAGAGAGAAAGTGATATGCTTCGTATTAAAATAGCAGACATCCTTTCTTTTATGCAAATTCAGTGTAAAAAAGGCAGAAAGAGAGAGACAGAAAGAGGGAGAAAAGGGTTTGAGGTGCACAGACAGACAGACAGACAGATAGGCATTGTATGTTTATTTGCGCGCGACTGTGTTTGTGTATGCTCAAGAAACCGATGTGTTAACAATATATGCGACAGCGCATATTTTATCCAATCTTTCTCTGTCAAATGAGACAAGAAAAAGAATTCCTAAAAGCTATATAAATATATAAATATTATATTGATACACGGATGTGAATCAGTTAATAAATTAGTGAAAACTTTTTTGGGAGCTGCGGTTTTATAGCCGAATGATCAGAATACGATCACTTTTTTTTTAAAAGTCAGGCTATATCAGGACCCGAACCTACGACTTTCTGATTCACAGGGAAGCGTCTAGCCGCTATATCACCGCGGCTCCTTGGACGCATGGTTCTGTAACATCACACTAGTCTATATTAGAAAAATTGTTAATTTTCCGAGTTTGTTAGCTAAAAACTCGGAAACTACTGAACCGATTGCTTTCAAATTTGCACACAACGTTGCCTTTGACTCCAAGCGTGATTTTTTGTTAGAAAATCGCACAAACCACGAACGACATAGCCCCAGCAACAGTCAAATCGTTTTTTGTTTCGTTGCCGGCCCGGATTTATTTTTAGTTCATTAGCCATATTTGACTGCTGAGCTCTTATTGAACTTTGCATTATTATATAATTTTATTTCCACCAATTTCTTGAGTAGTTGGTAGCTATTCTGCCTATCATGCAGGTGACCCGCGTTCAATTCCTCGCTAGGTGATATAATTTTTTTAGCCCTCAACTGGGCGGCTGGCACGTTGTGTTGTGGTTTATGGCTAGGCTGCGATGTCAACGCTTTTTTCGGTTTTGGGGTTTACAGCTAGCCCGCGACAGCGGCAACGTGATGCTCAATGGTCATGTCACGGGTAATCTTCGTTCGCCCTCGAGAGGGCCGTTGGCACGTTGTGTTGTGGTTTACAGCTAGGCTGCGATATCTGACCGAAACTCATCAGTCGTCGGTAGTGTAGTTGTAAGTATGTTATCCTTCACGCGGGTGACCGGTGTTCGATTCCCCGATGGGTGATAATTGTTCTTTTTCCCTTAAAAGGGTGGTTGCCACATTGTGTTGTGGTTTACATCTAGGCTGCGATATCTGAGCCTTTCGCCCAAAGACATCCGATTTCTGTTAAGTCCTAATTAGCCTCCCCGCGACGCTTCTCGATCAAAAACTCTTCGGCGATGACAGAAACTGTTAACTAAGACGGCTTACAGTCCAGTTTAGTTAGGGTGGACACGGACGCCAAGGTCAGTTGAAAATCGTTCCCTCGGAGAGGGAGAGAAGACGGGTGCGGGGTATTTTTCTCCGCTATTCGTGATAATAGTGTACTTTTCACTGTGGGTTCCATCACTGGTTACGTGATGAGAAGTGTTTTTTTTTTCCTATGTCCGGGGCAAAATGAAACTAAATAGTCCGTGGCGACAGTATGCGGCGCTAACTCCTCTTTTCTACACCGACCTACACAGACTGTAGTGACAGTTTTTGTTGTTGTTGTTGTTGTTGTGATGTTGGTGGTGGTAGTGGTTTCAGT
Organism: Candidula unifasciata; assembly: GCA_905116865.2. NCBI lineage: Eukaryota > Metazoa > Mollusca > Gastropoda > Stylommatophora > Geomitridae > Candidula > Candidula unifasciata. The sequence continues at coordinate 216,810 of CAJHNH020001513.1, read as the reverse complement.
AATACTGGTACTGAATGGGTGATCTGGTAGCTGTTTCACTGGCTACATTTACTGTTCTGTATAAGTTAATGCTACCTATTTAAGTGTGGGTGGACACGGATGCCAAGCTCAATTTAGTTACAATATTTCGTCACACGGTGACTTTTCCATCCTTCGAAGAGGATGATATGATTGGGGGAGGGGTGGAAGTGGGGGGGGGGGGTTATGCCAGACAGTTAGCTGAGAGAGCTTAAAATGTTCTTTTAACTTTCTTATTTCTAAGCTATTTATATTTTAATCATTTAGCCATGGATGATTTTTCAGTCCTTCGGAGAGGGAGATATGACTTCGCAAGGTGATGATTTTTCAATCTTTCGGAGAGGGAGATATGATGGGAGGGGGGGTGGGGGGGGGGTATGCCAGACACAGTTAGCTGAGAGAGCCTGAAATATTATTTTAATGTTCTCTTTTTTTTAACTATTTCTATTTTAATAATATCGATAGGTGATGATTTTTCAATCCTACGGAAAGGGAGATATGATTGGTGGAGAATGTGGGGAAGGAAAATGGGGGGGGGGGGAAGGGGGGGGGGGGGGGGTTATGCCAAACACAGTTAGCTGAGAGAGCTACAAATATTATTTTAAAGTTCTAATTTCTTAACTATTTCTATTTTACTAATTTCGCCATAGATGATTTTTCAGTCCTTCGGATAAGGAGATATGACTTCGCAAGGTGATGATTTTTCAATCTTTCGGAGAGGGAAATATGACTAGAGGGAGGGGAAAGCGGGGTGGGGGGGGGAGGGTGGGGGGTTATGTCAGACACAGTTAGCTGAGAGAGCTTTAAATATTATTTTAATGTTTTTATTTCTCAACTCTTTCTATATTAATTATTTTGACATGGATGATTTTTCAACCGTTCGGAGAGGGAGATATGACTGGGTCGAGGGGAGAGGAGGGAGAGGGGGTATGACAGACACTGTTAGCTGAGAGCTATTTTTGTGTGACCTGCAGTACTGCCCTTTTAAGGATGGCTAAAAAAAAATATACTACATAATTTTTACTCACAATATAGTTCTGGCACAATATACTTTGCGGTCTGAAAACAGGATATTTAGTATACTTTCCCATTTACTCCTTTATACCCGTCACAACTCGCGAGTAACAAATTCGTAACAATTCCAACCCATAGACGTCATGTCTAGAACATTATATTTGATTTCCGAGTGCTCTGGGACTCGACACAGATCGTCGGAATTGAGTTTCCTTCATTGCGCTCCCATTTATATTTCATACTTCAGCTGTGAAGGCTGACGTGCTTGTTCTGTCGTAATTTGTTTAGTGGATTCATTTTGTACGTAATCATTGGAAAGCAATATGTTAATCAAATTTATATCTGCGTGCTTCAATGCTGCTGCAGCTGCTGCTGCTGTGAGGAACGTCACTGCCGTGTAAACAAATCGGCTGTTTATTTGAAGAAGTACGGTCTTAACAAATGTCGGTGCTGTGGTTTGGGGGTTCCGACCACGCTTTGTAATACCGGGGGGCAAGGTTCAATTGAAGCTGCAGGCGATTTAGCAGCAGACTGGTCTCGGGGTTGCCATATTGGCATTTTTTATGCCAGATTCCACAAATCTCGCAAATTTGAAACAACTGGCATAAAATAATGAACTGGCATATTCTGGCATATTTGTGTTTTTCCGGGCATCACGTTGACTTTGGTATTAAATTCCTAACGGAATGTAATGCGTTCCTTCAGAAGAAACACAGGACTGAAGTTCAGATAGAAATAAACAATGTTAATGAACGATGCATGTCTGTGCTAGAGAAAGCTCTCAATCAAATTACGTGTAGACTTCCCACCGAGAATATATTTCAAAATCTGGTCAAAATTTAGCCCTTTGGCAGTTTTAAATCAAATATCAAGGACCAGTTTTCAGAGCTACCATTTTTACACCTGGCAGAAAACAACATCAGTATTATAGAAGAACAGCACAGAAAACTGATTGTTGTCAACTGGAAAGAAGAAGCTACATTTAAAAAGGATGGACTACCTACAAACAGGGAAGATTTTTGGATTGGCGCACTTCGATACCAGGCATTTAGAAAGTTGGCCACTTTCGCCCTTACTTGCTTAATAATGCCCGTTAGCAATGCTGAAGTTGAGAGAATATTCTCTCTTGTTACTTCAACTAAATCAAAAGCAAGAAACAAAATACAACTGGATTTTCTTGATGCAGTTGTCAGAATTAGAGCAGAACTATTGATATCAAAGAAATGTTGCAAAGACTTCATTCTATCTGAGAAAATGCTTAAAGATTTTACATCCGAAAAGTTTTATGCTGCATCTTCCACTTGTTCCAGTGAGGATGACAGTGAAGAATTCAATCTAGAGCTTTTGATGTGAAGTGAGTACAATGTTACACTTTATTTGGCAATTTTCTTCATATTTTGGGTGATGGTTTAGGATAAAATGACGTTTTTTATCTGGCAACCCTGACCGGTCTTGTGTTGCTTTCGACAGTAGTACCCAGAGCTGACCATTCAGAGAGCAATGGTAAACTACTGAACACAAATTTGCCTGGAAAAACCACAAGAGAAACAAACAAACAAAACGCTGGGGTTTGTTCGGCAAAGTCATGTAGAGAATATGTCACTAACTAACGGTCTTAAATAAACCTATTTCCCCATGTGGGTTGCGGTGCCCCTTTGTAAGGGAAAACAAAAATAGTTCAATTTTCACCCTAACAACCATGTCGTAAGAGTCGATCAAGAGGGGTTTTCCTCGAAGTGGGCATGCATCTGACTGAGGGGCAAGGAACCAACAGTCTGCACAGAAATAAGGCAGATGTGTAAATCGGATGTGTATGTAAAACTGAAGTGCTGGAACAAGATTAATGTCCAGCTGTGGGCGAACAACCAAAACTTGTCACCGAAGTGTTCAGCAGATGAAGGCGAAGAAGAAGAAGAAGAGAAGAAGAAGAAGAAGAAGAAGAAGAAGAAGAAGAAGAAGAAGAAGAAGAAGAGAAGAAGAAGAAGAAGAAGAAGAAGAAGAAGAAGAAGAAGAAGAAGAAGAAGAAGAAGAAGAAGAAGAAGAAGAAGAAGAAGAAGAAGAAGAAGAAGAAGAAGAAGAAGAAGAAGAAGAAGAAGAAGAAGAAGAAGAAGAAGAAGAAGAAGAAGAAGAAGAAGAAGAAGAAGAAACCAACGCAAGGCATGCTGCTGCCAAATAGCCTGCAGCTAGGATCGAACCCGGCATGCTGGCATTACGAAACACTATAGCACAACAAAACATGAAGACGATAATGCTGACATCAGCCTGTCTAAACAACAGCGTGTCTGTTCATGTCTCTTGAGAGAAATTGTCACAAGCATGGGGATGTGGACGTGGTGAAGAAATCAATATGTCAGTCTATGAACAGCTGTCTGAACGTGCCGCCTTTATTAGTTGACCCCCCAAAAAAATGGTTTATGTGCGAATGATGCTGTCCAGTTCCACAATGATGAAACGAATAAATTTTGTTACCGTTCGAAAATGTGCCCCCTGTCGGCAATAAATCCTCTTTTGCCGACATCTGCTTCGAGCCGCCATGCGTATCAGTGTAACAGACGATAGGCAATCGAGCAAGGGTGCTCTCGTTTCTTGCTGTGTTGCTATGTTCTGAAGTGTTAAGCTGTTCGTGACTCTTTCAATCCATTTTCTTCTAGGTCTTCCTCTGTTTCTTAGTGTTTGCATTTTCATGTTGTACGCTGTCGCTGTCTAAGCCCAGGTTTCACTCTCACTCGGTGGCTGAGCCATTTCAATCATTGTTTCTCAATTAACTTAAAGATGGGTAATCTACAATATGTGAAAAGGTAAATTAAATCCTTCAATACATCTGGCGGAATAGTTAATTTATCTCACAGTGGAGTAGAAGAATTCAAATAACTCATTTTTCTCTGACCCCCCCCCCCCCCCCCCCCCTCCTCTCTCTCTCTCTCTCCCCGCCCTCAGATAATCTTCTCCCTCGTACTTTTTATGTACAACATTTAAACTATTATAGTCGACAGCCGTAAAAGAAGAAGCAGAAGAAAAAGAAGAAGAAGAAGAAGAAGAAGAAGAAGAAGAAGAAGAAAAAGAAGAAGAAGAAGAAGAAGAAAGAAGAAGAAGAAGAAGAAGAAGAAAAGAAGAAGAAGAAGAAGAAGAAGAAGAAGAAGAAGAAGGAGAAGAAGAAGATCAGAAGAAGAAGAGAAGAAAGAAGAAGAAGAAGAAAGAAGAAGAAAATAAGAAGAAGACGAAGAAGTTTGTAACTAGTAGTAGTAGCAGCAGCAAGCTAAGTGATGAAGAAAAAGATCCAGTTTCAAACGTTTGTAACTTCAAGCAAGCTCGTGATGACAAAACCTTCTTATGTGTCACTGGAGTCGGCTTCTTTGACATTCAGCATTCGACACTTCAAAGGAAGTGGAAAGTTCGGTGTATAAAATGCTGGTATAATCCAGAACAAAAATGATGAAGTTTTGTCCTTTCTAGGACTAAAATCTGTTGTTGTTTGAAGCTCTACCCTGGCTTTTGCCAAGGGCCGCAATATAGGCAGGCCATAAATATGGCTAATTGTTTGAACGCGGTTTCTGGGACCTCTCCACGGCGATCCTCATCCACATGGTGGTACTTTGTGTCTTTGGGTGTTTATCGCTTGTGTGATGTCCTAGTGGGGTAGAAAGTCAGTCAGTCAGTCAGTCAGAACAAAAAGGACTGCATTGCTACAGTAAGTCTTCTAAACATTTTGTTGTTGTTGTTGTTGTTGTAATTTTATGTTCAAAGTTTACCTAATGTTTCTCACGCAAGGTATGTATGAAGCAATTTTGAAAGTGTTCATATTGCATTAGTCTCTTGTCCTGTCCCCTAGATACAATGAAGTGTTTAATCTATTGTTTTAACTTCAAGTGTGTATATATATATATGTGTGTGTGTGTGTGTGTCTGTGTGTGTGTGTGTGCGCGCGCGCGCGCCTTTATGTTAAAACTGACAGTGAGTTAAATTTGCTTACCTTATGGAATCCTCTGTACATTCCATCGTAGCCTCTATGATAAGTGTTCGTAACGCGAGAACGGAAAACTACTTTTTTTTAAAAAAAAGTACATCGAACTTGACTGAACAAATTCTACTCCCTCTTGTAGTCTGTACCTTTTGATGGCAATAGTAATCATTACTGTTTGCGGCCTTTTGTTTAGAGTATTGGTAATCATTTATGTTACACGTGTTCTTTCCTCCTACTAGACAGAACGAATTCCACTCCCTGTGGTAGTCTATATCTTTTATTGACGATGGTAATCATACCTCTCTGCGGCCTTTTGTTTAGAGCAATGTCAATCATTAATGTTGCAATACGTTCTTCCTTGCTGCGACACAAACTGTTTAAACAACTGTTCGACTGAACAAATTCGACTTCCTATTGTAGTCTATTCCTGTTACTGGTGGTGGTAATCATATCTGTCTGCGGCCTTTTGTGTTGAGTATGTCAATCATTTATGTTACATGTGTTCTTCCCTGCTATGACACAAACTGTTTTAACAACTTTTCTCTTGGCCTTTCTCTGTCTTTCTTCCCATCTAACACTCCTGTCGTCTCAATATATTTCAGTTTTCCCCATCGCACGATGTGATCAAAAAACGTTCATTGACTTTTTCTGATGTATGTAAATAGTGAATTAGTATTTTTTTTTCAAGACATCTTTATTACGCCTTTCATCTGTCCATGATGTCCTCTTGATTCGTTTAATAAAACCACATCCGTTGTCACAGTGGACTGTAGTAGTTACACACCGACTTAGCGTTATTACTCCGACTGTGTGACTGACAACTGCTCAGTCAAGTATGTTGTTAATTTACGCGTCTTGTTGTGTCTTACACACAGCAATAGCGCTCTGACTGGACTATCTATGGACTTATACTAATAGATTTAAATGTGCTTTGTGAGAATAGGGAAGGAAATCCCTCTTCATTAATGGCATTATCATCAGCAGTTTAACTCCCCTTTGAAAGTTCCGTGTCCCTATTTGTGGTGGGGGGATAGACTCACTTCCGCCTAACAAACATGTCGCAAAAGACGAGTAGTTGGTAGTTTGTTGAAATTGAATGTGTTAAGCAGAAAGATACAGATGTCGCAGCCTAGTGGTAACCACAAAAATAACGTAACCACTTCCCTTCTCAGGGCGAGCGCAGAAGAAGAAGAAGAAAAGAAGAAGAAGAAGAGGAAGAAGAAGAAGAAGAGGAGGAGGAGGAGGAGGAGAACGAACGAACGAACTTTATTTTCAAAGGACCACAAATTGGCTACGCAGGACTGTCTTACATTAAGACCCTCTAAACACTCCTCTTTCACACAACAGTTGTATTTTATAAATAAAGCAAGTTCTATTCATTAGACAAAACGCATAATGTGATATCAAGAAAAAAACACTCAAAAAGAAGAGGGAAGGAGGAGGATGGAGAGGAAGAGGCGGAGAAGAAGAAGAAGAAGAAGAAGAAGAAGAAGAAGAAGAAGAAGAAGAAGAAGAAGAAGAAGAAGAAGAAGAAGAAGAAGAAGAAGAAGAAAAGAAGAAGCAGCACCTCCCCCTCCCCCCCCCCACCACTGACCAAAAAAAAAACTTAGTAGGGGCCTGAAGAGGCCTAATCATAGTTTAAGTGGGTAATAATAATAATAATAATAATACGCTGAATGGTAAATAAATATAATCAATACGTTAGGAAATATAAGCAAATATTTCTGTTTAAAAATACGTCCAAAGAAAATGTCCATACAATGGTAAGAGGAGCTGCCTATCCTCCGTACAAAATTACTGGGTCTGGGAATGAATGAATGAATGAAGTTCAACCCCACCAGGACTGCACAACCAGTGATAAACACGCGGTGACACAAGGTGACACAGTTCGAATAAGAATCTTTCGGACGCAAGTTCATAAACCCCTTTCAACCGATAGGTTATGTTAGGGCTCCCGACAACAGCCAAGGCAGGGTTTTAAACTAACAAAAAAATTGACTCCCATACTGGGACAACTAGATGATAGTGTGGGTTGGAAGCGACGTGGCTTAAGTCTCCTCGGAACGCCAATTTTGAACATCCCTGTAGACGAGCAAAAGCTACCCATATGTTACTTATGTTTTGTTATATTTCAAGGTAATCTACTTTACATATTATTTTGTGACAATGAACAGATAACACTGATATTATTTTTTTGTAACCCAAACTTATCTATTAAAAAAAAAAAAGTTTTTTTTTTTTTTAAAGTAAGGGGAAAAAAAGTTAACTTTTGATGAAAATAATCATTACAGGCCTTTGGAGAGAATATAAATATCAACCAAAAGGCTTCACTGAGTATTATGTTTAGCGTGTTCAGCAGAACAGTCCCGACAAAACTATGCAACAGCTGTTTTAACAAATTCATTTAACTCTTTCATTCCAGGGAGAACGAGGTAGACCGTCTTACGTATCAATCCGAACTGAGATGAATTTTTAAAGTGGTTGCTTCAGTAATTGCTGATTACTGATCTAAGAATCAACATCATAGCACACCTACATACCCATAGGTGCTCCACACACACACAAAGACTACAGTTAGGCTATTAGAAAACAAATATATTAAAGATACAATCTACAAATCATGTAGATTTTATGCTAGAGAGGTTAGTTATGTATCCTTTACAGGACGTTGCAGAACCAACCCATCAGCCACTGGCTGTTGTGTGTTTTGTATAGGCAAATTTACGTCCAGTAGTTTGCTATTGCTTCCTGGACGGTCGGCTTTCTTGATACCACTGTCGAAACCAACGCAAGGCGCATGGCCCGCAGCTGGGATCGAACCCGGTACCACGGCATTACGAAGTGTTCGCATCGACTTTGCCACAGAGCCGACCTGTGCTAGAGAACAAAACATTAACAATAACCAACCATTTAACCTTTTTGGTAGCAACTTTGATAAAGCAAAGGAAATTGTGATAGGGGAGGATAGGAGGCAAGGGGGGGGAGAGGGGGGAAGGGGGGGGGAAGGGGGGGGGGAAGGGGGGGCATGCTGCAGAAACTGCGGAATCAAAAGGGCAGCCTTCTGTCCGCTTGTCGAAGCTTCCTTCCTAACCCAACAGCAACAAAGTTGAGGGTCTGGTCTGTCCTGCCATAATACTAAATGTGCAGGTTACATTTCTTCGTCCTCGGATCCTGCACAACGGCCGAAGTCATTGGCAAGACTGGGATGTCAGGTTTGGGTTACGATGTCGAACCTATTCGCCATACTCGTCTCCGAATCACGTCTTTGCTTGCCCGAAGCTCTTCCCAGTTTGTTCACTAACATTCTAAAATAGTTAACATGACTAAGGTGGTCCCCATGTGGGACGCAATTTTTCGTTATTTTGAAGCACCACCCGGGCTTTTGCAGATGGCCGCAATGTAGCCTGAAGGCTGAACGCGGTTTCTGGGACCTCTCCAAGGGTGATCCTCATCCGCATGGTGTCCATTTGTGTCACCGGGTGTTTATCGCTCTGTGTGATGTCCTGGTGGGGTCAAATTTACTTACTTACTTACATTCTCAAATTCACTACCATACTTCAGACAGAGCAATTTCAAAAAATATTTCAGTACGCTCTTTCTAACATTCAACTTACTTACAAATATGTCCTCAAGGGGGATTTTTTTTTAATTAACCCCCCCCCCCCCCCAACCTTTTTCACCCCGGGCTGGACTTCAAGTTATTTAGCAACAGTGGTCGGGGGGCCCTAATGTAAATTTACTGTTCAATGGGGCTTCTGAGACAGGCGCCTGGAGGATTCTCATCCGAGTGGTGGCACTTTGTGTCCCCAGGTGTGCGGTTCTGGTGGGGTTAAACGTCACTCATATAAGTCAGCGTGACTTATAAAGTTACTGTTTATAATAGTATTTCACTTTGTGGCTTGGCCTATTCCGCATTAAGTAAAACAATGGCTTCTGAAGGAGGGAAAAGTTACAAATTATAAGTATCTGTACAAAGTAAAAAACACAACATCTTTTAGATTTTAACAAGTAATATTTGCTACAAAGCATGGTACGGAATGAGTTAATCCTCCTACTGGCTGGTGTGTTTGGAAAATTTCGAACGCCGACAGCCGTCACGCGCTAGTAAAAAGGAAATCCCTCTGCAACTTCTGTTAAAGTACGTGTTTCTATCTGGGTCAATGCAAACGATGTGTGATGTTTGTGGCAATAAATTTAACCACAAGTGATTTCTGACATCTGTTGAAGTTTCCGCATTATGGGGTTTTTGTGAATGCACGGATTATTAGTTAATCTCTGTCTCGGTCAATACTGTACAGTTTCTCTGCCTTCTATACAGTTACCAGCAGACTAGCAATGACTTCAGGAAATCTGTAAGGGTGTACCAAGTATGGGTTGAGTTGCTTTTCATAATTACTGCATCCAGTTTTTTTTCTTCTTCTTCTTCTTCTTCTTCTTCTTCTTCTTCTTCTTCTTCTTCTTCTTCTTCTTCTTCTTCTTCTTCTTCTTCTGCCTCTTCTGCTTCTTCTTTTTCTGCTTCTTCTTCTGCTTCTTTTTCTCCTTCTACTTCTTTTTCTTCTGCTGCTGCAGCTTCTACTTCCTCTTCTACTTCTTCTTCTTTTTCTTCTCCTTCTTCTTCTTCACGTTCACCGGCTGTAAACTCTGGTGTAAATTTCTGATTGATCGTCTACTTTTCAAGTGTAGTCTTGTTCCAGTATCTGAGTGTTGCGTGCACAGCCGTTTTACAGATCTGACTCACATGTATGCAGATTGTTTGCTCCTTGCCTCTAGTCAGATGCGTCAAGAATTCGAATGAAGCTCCTAGTTAGACGACTCTTACGACATGCTTTTGAGTAGGGAGTGGGTTAATTCTTGTTTTTCCCATACTGGTGCCCAAGAACCCAAGCAGGAATACATCCAGTTTCAAACCTCCGTACTGGGGCCAAAGAACCCAAACACGGATACATCCAGGTTTAAACCGGTTGGCAACATCAGTTTGGGACCCTGGAGGTGTAAAAAGGTAACTAGACTGCTCTATCAGAAACACCGCTCTAGCAGCAGCGAAAGTCGCATTTGCCTAAAATTATGTTTGTGACATCGGATTGAACAAATATGTAGATTTGTTTTTGTTTCTGTTAGATGTCATGTTGGCACGCAAAACTCTGTTCCCCGTTTAGTTGAGCCATTGGTGTAAAAACTTTGAGAAACACTTATTTTGACCAGTATTAGCCACGATCTTGGGGCACTGACGTGTGTGATTCGGCAGTTTTGCATCCCAATGCAAGAGTTACAGTCTAACCCAATCCAAAATTGGAAACAATTGGATTGAGGAAACAAAGGCGTCAAAGAGAAATCCTAAATCAAACGGGGATAAGCGAGGCCAAAGCTACTGGACTTGATTCCAACTATGATATCGGAAGTTGAGAACGGCATAGAGGATCTCTGTTGCTGTTGGTTGTTAACGCAGTTCTAAATTCACGGCTAACGGTAAAAGGTAAGTAAAGAACCCTTTTCCACACCTTGGGTATATAGGGCAAGACCTATATTCTATAAACCAAACAGCACTTGGTGGGTTATGCGGTCAGCATCACGCCGGCCACGACTAACGATTCACTCCTTAAAATTATCAGCAGGAAATATTATTGGAAGCAAAGCTCATCCGAGTGACAGTCCCGACATCACTGTCTACCAACTGCTTACCATAACAAAATTAGGCTGGTGCTTTAAAGCCAAGGACATAGAGATTCGACAGCTTAGCAGCATGCTTTGTTCCGAAGATAATGGTGCTACCTTTTCTTTGGAATAAACAATGCAGGCAGAGAGAAGGATCTTGCTGCTTGAGCAACACATTGTCTCTACAATACTGCCCAGGCTTTGTCCTAGAGTGAAGAGGAATGTTTTTACTTAGGTAGTTAGTCTTTTATCTTGAGCCTAGGGCGGCACATAGGGCAGAGGTCACAGCTCTCCATTTCTGGCGGCTCGTTGCCACATGTTTAAGGTCTTGTGTGTTTATTCTGCTCACGGTTAAGCCTTTCCTGATGATGGTTCTAAGCATGGTATCTTTTGGTCTTGCCCCATTTCTTTCCTTTCCTGTGTCCATGTGAGGACGTGATATAGGTGAGTCTGGTCTTATCCACTCTGAGTGCATGGCCGATGTAGTTCCAGTGGGCGTTTCCTTATAAAATTGGATCTTGACATCGTTATGGTCATCACCCGTGATTTCCACGGCTCCCCATACCAGAATTTACCACTGTCATTTAAAAAGAAACACAGAAAAGGTACAAACAAGAACTATAAAAACTAACATATTTAATCAATGGGGTACATCGGCGACTGGTTCACCCACTGGCCCGCCGGTAGACGAGTTCGTCGCCGTTCGGGACAGTGTTTGGGTCTGTCTTCCTTGATCGCATCAATACTGCAAGAGTCCTTATCAGGGTTTTGGGTGGCGGGCTATACTAAGCCATTTGCCATAACTATGATGCAGAAACTCAGGCTATCAAGATAGCAACAGAGAAACTGCTAAATGCCAATCTTGGCTCACAGTATGTGGTAATGCTGACAGATGCAAAATCAGTACTTGACGCACTCCAGTCTAGGAGACTACCAGAATTGCAAACACTGCTGATACAACTTAGCCTTCAGCAAAGAGTTGTAATGCAGTGGATACCATCACACTATGGAATGCCTGGAAATAAGAAAGCTGATCAATTGGCAGGAGAAGGTGCGACAAAAGTGCAGCCGGATGTACCAGTCACATACCACCAAAAGAAAAGAATCATTAAATCAATCAGGAAACCACAAACCCCAGCACAAGACGACTATTTTATTATGGACAGATCAGAACAAGTCATTATCCTCCGCCTCAGAACAGGGCACAACCGATTACGTAACCACATGTACACAAAATTTAAGATAGGCGTATCAGCCATGTGCACCTGTGGAAACGTGCCCCAGACGGCAGAGCATGTACTCCAGGACTGCACCGATTTTGACACATGAGGGCAAACATTTTGGCCAGAAAGAACAACAGTGGAACGTAAACTCTATGGACCACTGAATGAATAAACAACAACAGTGAAATTTATACAAGAGACAAAGAATAAGAAGAAGACTAAGCCGTTTCATTTGGCACAAATAACATGGTAACAATAATAACCTAAAGCTCCTCCTTCGAGGATGCTGGTTGAACGATTTTTAACGATTTTTTAAAGTAAAGCAAAGCAACAATTAAAAGGGGGTTGAAATGTTACACCTTTACACATTCTAGGCCATGTCTGAGTGGTCTCGAGACATGACGTTCGCCTCGTGTGCTGGAGGTCCCAGGTTCAGGGCTTTAAGTAATTTTCCCATGGTCTCTGGGTAGTAAGTTCGGACACCTGTGTGTATTGTTGCGCACTTAAAAAAAAAATCCCTTGGCATTCGGAAATCGAAGAGAGTAGCCTAACCGCGCTGCCCGGGCAACATTTGGAGTTAAAAATCTACCCAAAGTATTTCAGGATTCGCAGCAGAGCTACGGAGTTCGTGCACTGCGATGAAAGACTTCAGACTCAGGCTGGAGTGAGAAGTAGAACAGAGCACTTATGGTTTACTAACCTTGTGCAGTAATGGTGATCCGTTGTATAAACTATTATTCACGAACATTCTAGGCCACAACATACTATGTTAGGTGGTGTGTTTCTTTCTTAGGAAAATTCCAGGAAATAATTGGTATCCGTTTTCATGAGACTGGGGATGCTCCACATTATTGAATGTTGAATTAAGAATCGACATCACAGCACTCAGGACACTCTAATAAGTGCTCATTACTCGTCTTCAGCAGCAAGCGAAGAGTACCAATTCCGACGGTATCAGTAACCGTGGGATTGTATATCCGTCTCATCCTTCCCTTGAGTGTTGAGCATCGGCTAGATCCCCTCGCAGCGCCATTCTTCTTAGACCGTAATAATCTATCTGCGCCTTCGCACTGTTTACCCGTTCCCTAAAGGCCCTCACTGTATCTAACTTGCCATACATCAATTCACCACCAAGTGGTGCGGAGCCAGCCAGTCTATCTTCTGGTCATTTCCATACACACCGGCATCACCTGGAGTTAATATCTAAAGGATGCTATCTACCCGAAGAGCTCCGGAACATTATTAGTCGGAAAGGGGGGGGGGGGTTGGGGCGGCGAGACCCCTGACCCTTCTGTGGATTTAATGCAGACGTTACTGACTTTTCTGGGAAGTCATCGTTGTTTAGAAGCTAGACGCTCGCCTGCGGATGGGAGGTCGTTAGTTCAGATCCTGACTTATCTTAACTGTTTTGTGTGTGTGTGTGTGTGTGACCTTGATTCTTTGGTCCAACCAAACTTAATGGGCACCAGGTAAAAGTCCTGGAAAGTGAAGGTGACCAGCGGGATGCTGACCACATCCCCCATCAAGAGGGGAGTTGAGGGTCCCTGTTGCGAAGTGGTCAAGCCGTTTGCTTCGCGCTCTTAAAGTCGTGGAGTCCTTTCACGGTTGCGTCGTTCAGTTGACGAGTGCAGCAATTTTTTCAGAGATCCCTGGAAATCTTCGCCGGAGATACAGAGTTCGTGCTTTGTGTGCTGCTCTTGGCAGGCAGCAAGCTGTTCTGTGAAGAAAGACCGAGCCATATGGGATATAACCCACTTCAATCAAGTCGAACCTCTAGACTTTAGCTTTAACACCCACCAAGGGCCGATTGGTCTTTAAAATATGGGTCTAGCCCTATATTCCCGATAAGCCTGAATGCGGGAAAAATTTCCCTTACTTACCTATATTTCTGTATCGTTACAGCTGCGATCCATAACGTTAAAGAGCATTTCATGCCATCTGCACATCAGACATGTGATGCTAGGGCCCTACTTTATAGACCTAACGGCATTTGATGTTTAATGTGGTCCGCGTCGTGCCAATCGCCTCGACTTCACATCATTGATTTCCTAGTACCCGGTAGGGAGGGAGGGGGGAGAGAGCCGCCGTGGTGTAGCGGCTAAACGCTTGCCTGCGGGTCGGAGGGTCGTGGGTTGGGGTCCTGACAGCCAGATTTGAATTTTTGTTCCCCTTCAAAAATGGCCTTGGCTCCCAGGTCGACCCTAGCCTTGAGTGGGCACCAGGTATAAGATTGAGAAGTAAAGGTGGTCGGCATGATGTTAACCTCAACACCCCCGGGAACTGATTGGTCTATAGAATATAGGTCTAGCCCTATATGCCCAAGGCGTCTGAAGGCGTGGAAAAGGGACCTTTACTTTCATCCGTTTGAGAGTAGCCAATGTCAGGATGAACGTTTATGAGACAGGACGACAGTGACGGTCAGGATTTCTTTGATGACATCGTAAGGATTTCACAGGATAAAGAAGGTTGAATGTTGAATGAAGAATCGACATCATTGCACTCGGGACACCCCTATGAGCGCTTCGTCCCTATCTTCAGCAGCAAGTGAAGAGTTAAAATTCCGATGGTATCAGTAACTCTTTGACTGTATATCTGTCTCGCCTTTCCCCTGAGTGTCCAGCGTCGGTCAGATTTTCTTGTAACTCCTCGCAGTGCCATTCTCCTCAGACCATAATGATCTATCTGTTCCTCGGCACTGTTTACTCGCTTCCAAAGAGCCCTCAAAACATTCAGCATGTCATACATCAGTTCACCACCAACTGGTGCAGAACCGGGTAGTCTATCTGCCTGCTCATTTCCCACCACACCGACATGACCTGGAGAAAATATCCAAACGATGCTAACTACCCGGGACCTCTGAAGTAATGTTTGCCACTCTGTGCGAAGCATGCCTATCTCCACTTTTCTCAGCATGCTCTGTGAGTCATTTACAATCAAAACATGTGTGTATAGCTGATTCTCAAGCCAGCGGAAGGCAGCAGTAACTGCCTCCACCTCCATTCTCATACTAGACGTTGTGATATCATATGCCAGGCATTAGTGCACCAAGCGACGTCCATTTGCCTCCGCTATTAACCCCTATGCACTTAGTCTGCCCCCCAACACAGAGGAATAAGGCGGATTGGAGAAATAGGTTGTGGTCCCTATGTCGCTACTAATTTCACATAAGGATGGTGTTGATGAAGGTCAATTAATTAAAAAAAAAAATTTTATCGAAACAACAGAAATTAAATGTCTATAATAAATCCTAAATGCAACCAGAAGAGACGGGATTAGAAATAACGATATGAGTACAGATGATAGGATGGAACCAGTGCTAAAGGACATCATGAGAAACAGATCAAATGGTGTGGACAAGTGTCAAGATGAACACCAGATAGTGTACCACAGAGAGCGCTGTCACTTAGGCATAATGGAAGCAAAACAAGAGGCTGACCATCCACGCCATGGATAGACTGACTATCTGAGGCCGTAAAAACCAGCATCTTCGTAGCATGTACCAAGGCTCGATCTCGATGCCTCTTCAAAACCTGCGCTGAAAGCCAGAACAGAAGTGGAGAAGAATAAAAAAAAAAAGAACATCAACATTTAAAAATTCGCCACGACGCATATTTAAAGCAATGACCTTTAGACGGACACAGAAGTGTCTGGCCATTGCACTGATATGGCTTCAGAAACTGCGACACATAACTGCACTACTGAGCTGCTGAGTGTGTTTTGTCCAGCTGTTCTGTAGCTGATTTTGGTCAACCTTTGTTTTGATTGTGTACATACACCTCACGGAATCCTTTGGGACATCAGAAGCTATGCCAGCTAGCAGTTGCTGGACAAACAGAAGTAGCGACAACTGGTCTGGTCAAGATGGGCCAACAAACAATCGTGTCTGGGATTGTTTTCAAAGTCTAGGAGCTTTCTTTGTCAGGGACAAGTCTCAAATGTTGCCCATTCTATCGAGAAACTGTGACAGATATGACTTCCGTGATACTTGTAGAGGTCATTTATTCAAATAATAATTTATTCAACAGGTACCCAAACCTCAAGGTTGAAAGTAAGTATTCGCTTATAAACTTTCAGGCTTATTGTGCACAACAATGCAGGGGACACAGTACAGTGCAGACTACTTAAGACGATGTGGCGAATTTCTGTTGTGATGAACAATTTGTTTATCCTCGGCACTTTTTCGTCTCTGTTTTTCTCATGAGAAGAACTATTTCTAGAGTTCCTGTGAGTTATCCTTATCAGGTCTGTACTGTATTATTTACCAATGAAAGAAGAAGAAGAAAAAAAAGAAGAAAAAGAAGAAGAAGAAGAAGAGGAAGAAGAAGAAGAAGAAGAAGAAGAAGAAGAAGAAGAAGAAGAAGAAGAAGAAGAAGAAGAAGAAGAAGAAGAAGAAGAAGAAGAAGAAGAAAGAAGAAGAAGAAGAAGAAGAAGAAGAAGAAGAAGAAGAAGAAGAAGAAGAAGAAGAAGAAGAAGAACAACAACAACAACAACAACAACAACAACAACAACAACAACAACAACAACAACAACAACCTCGTCAACAACAACAACGATAAAAGCAACAATAACAAAAACAAAAACAAAATCACTATAAGCGACCTGGTTCCGTAACTTAAGTATTGTTTAATACAATTATTTTCAGTAAGCCAGTATATTCCCTAAGTGGATATTGTCAGTATTGTGAACACGCATCAACAAGACAAAAACAGCTGGTAAAAACCTAAACAAACTGTGGAAATTATATACTTTCAAACAAGAGTATAATTTTGCATTTTTTTTTTTTTTTTCATTGTTAGTATTTGTCAGTGAAGTATTGACAATCACTATAGCGTTTCAGCTCAAGCTCCCTTTTTCAATAACTTCACTCAAAACAGTTTCGTTAAACATAACTGAATTATCGGAAATAGTTGCGGTATTAGTTGCCATATTATTGGGACTTTAAGTTAGTTGAGTATCCTTTACAGGACATTGCAGAACCAACCCCAGCAGTTTTTTTTTTTTTTTTTTTTTTTTTTGCTGTTGTGGTTTTTCTAGGTAAATTTACGTCCAGCAGTTTGTCATTGCTTTCTGGAAGGTCGACTTCTTGATACCACTGTCGAAACCAACGAAAGGCGCAAGGCCCACGGCTGGGATCGAACCCGGTACCCCGGCATTACGAAGCGCGTTCGCAACGCCTAAACCACAGACGCCGAGATTATAAGGAGTGCAACAGCATATATAAGAAAAAAAAATGTTCCAGGCAACTTTAAGAAGTCCAAGACATTCAGCCATAAAATCGCAGAACATCGTCGATAAACACATGGATAAGTCACATGGGGAAATAAAGTCAAGTGCCGTAGAAAAAAACAATGCCTGGGCAAAATAATGAACATTGGGTGGAATGAATTCAATAAACGTGAATAAATACGAGAAATCTCTGGACAACTACCGTTATCAACAGTTGTAAGACAAAGAAGATGGCTCTATATTGGGCACATCTTCTGGAGAAGCAAGTTGAGAACACCAAAGAGGTATGGTAGTCAGAGACATGTGGATTAAGGAAAAGAATGCGTCAAAGAGAAATCCTAAATCAAACGCAGGTATAAAAAAGCCAAAGATGCTGAGCTTGATGCCATCTGTGATATCATAAGGAGGTATCCCCATGTGGGTTTCGGGGTCCCATTGTGGGGGGGGGGGCAAGAATAGACCCACTGCCTCCCCCCAAACAAGCATGTTATAAGAGTCGACTAATTTGGATTTTCCTTCGAAGTCGGAGTGCACATGCCTGAGAGACAATAAACCAACAGTCTGCATACAAATAGGTCAGACCTGTAAAACGGATGTGCATGCAACTCTCGGGTTCTGGAACAAGTGTAAAGTCTAGAGGTGGATGAACAACTAGACCTTTTCGCCGAAGTTTACAGCCGGTGAACGCTAAGAAGAAGAAGAAGAAGAAGAAGAAGAAGAAGAAGTTGAAGAAGAAGAAGAAGAAGAAGAAGAAGAAGAAGAAGAAGAAGAAGAAGAAGAAGAAGAAGAAGAAGAAGAAGAAGAAGAAGAAGAAGAAGAAGAAGAAGAAGAAGAGGAAGAAGAAGAAGAAGAAGAAGAAGAAGAAGAAGAAGAAGAAGAAGAAGAAGAAGAAGAAGAAGGAGAAGAAGAAGAAGAAAAGGAAGAAGAAGAAGAAGAAGAAGAAAGGAGAGAAAGCCATGAAGAATCCTAGCTCTTGCTGTTGATTGTTTAAGCAGTTCTAAATTCACGGTAAATTGAGCATTTCTTAATGGCTACGTTCTTGTGCCAGCAAAAACCACACATAATGTCTAGTACTGTCCTATGAAAAAGGGGAAGGGGGGTGAAAATGGACAATTGGTACTGCAGCAGCATAAATACATTGCATAAATTTATGAGGCAGCTTTCAGAAGTAAAATATATTCAGCCTAGAAAATCGCTGTTCATCGTCGATGAACGTCGCAGTTACAAAAAATCCGCAGCTGCTCACGTAATATCGCATAAGGCACTCCTACTTTTTTCTGATTCTGAAGTTTCTCCGCTGAAATTGTCACTCTTGGTCGTCCACTGCGATGTCAGTCTTCAATTAAACCAGTGGCTTGGAACCGGTGCCAAATTCAAATTATAGCACTCTGATAGCACCTGACTTTGACTTTATCCTGCCTGCAATTGGCCAATAGCTAAATTCCTTAAATTCATCGATACAGGCGATTCGTCACTGAATGAAAATGAACTGATCGTTTTGGTGTAGCGTTATCCTTTTATAGGGTTTCAATTGCGTAGGCAGTGAATAGTGCTCACTGCAAATTGTGTTGATTCCTCCTGCGCGCATCATGAGCTATACTCACAAATATGGTCTTAAACACAATTGACCACTGCGTTATAACGATTAAAAAAAACATTTGAGTGCTTTTCACATACCTGAGTACGATATTTAACTTACAAACTAATTAAAAACGCACCATCGAATAACTATGCGTTTCTTTTTTTTTTCTTTTTTTTACAGTATTTTATCATAATATCATGGACAAAGAAGAACAGAAATAGTGATAGCCTAAAAGATCTGAACTTAAAAAAAAAATAGTACTGGCTAGCAAACAGCAACTTGTCTCCGAGACTGAAATATTTCGGCCATTAAAGAAAAAAAAAAAAATAGCAGAAGACAATATTCTAGAGAAAGGAGCAGAGGCCGACCAGTAAGAAAATTGACACGGGATCAAAGTGACCTCTTGTGTAGGAAAGTGCACGAGGCGGGAGAGCTAGCCAGAAACCGAGTCTCTCAGGCAGACTGTGACGACAACGGCGCTCTGCAAACGACCTGCCACATGACGAGGATGATTTTCAGTAATCAAATGGCTGTGTTACGTGACGAACTTCCTGTACCTGTAAATGAAATCCCTTATTCAAAATAACCCGATGGGAGTTTTGCATGTGTGGTAACGGCTCCATGACGGTTAGTGACCTTTCACTAGTTAAGCCCAGATACGGCAGTAAAAAATTAAATGATCATTCATGTCACTGGCGCCTCAGGTACATAGTGCTAGTCAACAATGCTAGGGTCAACATAATAACGAGCTGAAAACGGGACAACCCATTAATATATGAGCTGAAAACGGGACATTCCCCTATTATCTTTGAACTGAAAACGGAACATCACACTACTATCTCGAGCTGAAAATGGGACGTCCCTCATTATCTTGAGCTGAAAACGGGACATCATACTAATATCTTAATCTGAAAACAAGACATAACATTAATTTGTTGAGCTGAAAACTGGACATCTCACTAACATCTTGAGCTGAAAACGGGACCTCCCACTATTATCTTGAGCTGAAATCGGGACCTCCCACTAATATATTTAGCTGAAAAAGGGACCTGCCACTAATATCTTGATCTGAAAACGGGACATCCCACTATTATCTTGAGCTAAAAACGGGACATCCCAATTATTTTTTTAGCTGAAAACAAGACATTACACGAATTTCTTGAGCTGAAAACGGGACAGCCCACTAATAACTGGAGCTGAAAACGGGACCTCCTACTAAATCTTTAGCTGAAAACGGGACACCATATGCAACAATTTAACATTCCACCTTTTTTGTTTAGGTCACGTGAGTGAAAGGCTCGACAATGGTATAAACCCCGGATCATTAACCCAGAAATAAATAAAAAACAAACGCTCTTTACCTGCATTGTTAGAAGAAACAAAACAAATACAATGAAACTTCCTACCAACACATTTCAGGCATTGAAAGAATCTAAACCGATGAAATCTAATAAAATCTACAAATTTAACTTTCAATACTTTAAAAGCCATACTCGAGGTCAAGGTCGAAGGCAAGAGAGCAAACGGAAACGATACAAGTGGGAGGACAACATCAAGAGATGGACGAGCAGCAAACAGAATGTACAACCAGCACAAAAGACAGAGTGCGTTGGAGATCCATTCCAGCCAACCTTTACTGCGGAGACGGCACAGGCCCCTGATTAATTAATTGATAAAACCAGATGGATATTTTGTATTCTTGAACTAATTCCTACATTTATATGACACAGGATGACTGGCGTTACTCTGGAGTACCGAGGGGAAGGCAAAAGCACACCTTGAAAACGGGACGTATGGTCCACGCTATGCTCCTCTCAAACTTTATAGACCGATCGAAACTTGATGAGTGATAGGAGTCAACCTCACGCCGGCTACTTTCTATTAGGGCCGTTTCCTGGTACCAGTTTTTGGCTGGGTCGACATGATGCTACTGTTAATTTCTTTTTCTTCTTCTTTTCCTCCTCCTTCTTCTTTTTCTTCTTCCTCTTTTTCTTCTTGTTTTCCTTTTTTTTTTCTTCTTCTTCTTCTTCTTCTTCTTCTTCTTCTTCTTCTTCTTCTTCTTCTTCTTCTTCTTCTTCTTTTTCTTCTTCATCATCTTCTTCTTCTTCTTTTCCTCCTCCTTCTTCTTTTTCTGCCTCTTCTTTTTCTTCTTTTTTTCCTTCTTCTTCTTCTTCTTCTTCTTCTTCTTCTTCTTCTTCTTCTTCTTCTTCTTCTTCTTCTTCTTCTTCTTCTTCTTCTTCTTCTTCTTCTTCTCCTCCTCCTCCTACTCCTTCTTCTCTGTCTTCTCCTCCTACTCCTTCTTCTTCTTCTTCTTCTTCTTTTTTTCTTCTTCTTCTTCTCCTCCTTCTTCTTCTTCTTCTTTTTCTCCTTCTTCTGCTTAGCATTCCCCGGTAGAAAGTTCTGATTGTTCACCATGCTTTGCACTACGGTCTTGTTTGAGAACCTGAGTTTACATACATGACTGGTTTGTATGCAGACTATTGTTTCCTCGCCTCTTAGGCAGATACGCGCCAATTTTGGAGGGGAAAAACACAAAATTAGTCGACTTCTACGAAATTCCTGCGAGGAAAAAGGGGGGGGGGGGGGGTGAGATCAGTGGATCTATTCACACCCCCCCCCCCTTTTTTTTCCCCTTTTCTTCTCACTTTTTCTCTGAGAATAGGGTCTGAGAACAGAAACGGGAATTACTGTTAATCAGATAAAGAGCACTGGTAGGTCTCGTCCGGCCCGCTCCTCGTACCTGCAAGGTACATTACATAAACAATAATGCAATAATTAAACCAACATCACATGTGACTGAGATTGCAGAGAGACCTCAGTGCTACGTGCAGATAGTAATGTATTATTCATAGGTATCTGTTTGCCACACGAACTAGGTCAGAGGTTCTCAACCTGCCGGTTGCGACCCTTTTTTGTGTGGCCCACAACTCTGTTACAGTTGTCGCCTAAGACCATCGAAAAACACATATTCATTGAAGTTATGACAGAAAATAATTGTTTGGGGATAGACACAGCATGGGGGAACTGTATTAAAGGGTCGCGGCATTAGAAAGTTTGAGAGCCACTGAATTAGGCAGTACCCTGGCCTCATTTAAAGAGGCAGTCTTCATGGTCTCATTTGACTTTTCAGTGCCAGTGAGTTTCAAATTATTTTCACAGTGCGAAACTGTGTCATATCTTGAAGCCATGAATTAACAAAGGGTAGACAATAGTGAGTTCACTGCAACTTTTATCTTTCGTTTTATTGGGTAAATTACGAACAGTTACATTACTGTTGAGCTTTGCCTTATTTCTTAGAAAAAATTATTTCTGTATCCTTGTCATTATGTTTGTATCGTTATGTTGTTCTTTTGTGTTATGCGCTTTTTAAAACTGCTGCTGCTCTTACTACTACTGCTGCTAAAACTGCTACTACTGCTGCTTCTACTACTAGTGCTACTAGTGGTAGTTGCAGTATTACTACTGATACTGTTTTAACTGCTTCTACTTCTCCAACTACTGCTACTGCTGCTGTCGTCGTCGTCGCACCATACCGTGCTTCGCCCCGCCTCCTACTACTACTACTGCTACTGCTACTGCTACTGCTACTGCTACTACTACTACTACTACTACTACTACTACTACTACTACTACTACTGCTGCTGCTGCTGCTGCTGCTGTAGCTCTTCTTCTTCTTCTTCTACCTGCTGCCACTGCAGTTACTAATGGTACTACCATTACTACCACCACCACAACCACCACCACCACCACCATTGTTAATTAAATATTATTATCAAATTCATTCAGCTGTGTCCAGTACTCATGTCGTCTGCATTTACTTGTCTGCAGTCGAATCACCGTATTGTCATCAAGGTGTATCCTCTACATCCATTTCAGCAAAGGGTCTACATCTACCAACATTCATTGTGGTGACAGCTGACTATGATTTCGTAACCTACTAATTTCTAGGCTGAAATGTGTACGTGTGTGTGTGCGCGCGTGTAAAGTACAAATTACGAAACATACTCCCACTCTCGTGCGGCGGAGACGAAGGAAAGCATACCCTAACACTACTATAACATAGGACAGACCGTGGGAACAGGCAACAAATATCGCGCCCTCGCAAGATGGAGTGAGTTTCGTTATATGAACCATACATAATTACGCACTTAAACTGGGACTGTGTTCGTTGAGCCCCCCCCCCCCCCCCCCCCCTTTTTTTTTCGTTAAAATTTTTTGGGGTGAGTGGGCGGGAGCCAAACATGTGATGGGGCGGGATACAAACTAAAAGAATCTTTCTTCTTCTCCTTCTTCTTCTTCTTCTTCTTCTTCTTCTTCTTCTTATTTTTCTTATTCTTGTTATTTTTTTCTTCTTCTTTTTTTTTCTTCTCCTCTTTCTTTCTTCTTCTTCTTCTTCTTTATTATTATTATTATTATTATTATTATTATTATTATTATTATTATTATTATTATTATTATTATTATTATTTTATTATTAGCGTTCACAGGCTGTAAACTCCAGTGGATAGTTCTGGTTGTTCCTCCATTTTTGGACTTTGGTCCTGTTAAAGAACTTGAGTTTGGCGTCTACATCCGTTTCACAGATCTGCGTTCATTCCCGTCTCCTAATGACCTCTGTGTTTGATTGTTTTTATTTCTATGATTTATAACCTTTGACGTATTTAGGATGTATCAGGTTCCTGTGCAGACATTTATGTTTTCCCCTCCCCCTCCCCTAATCCGCTCCCCACCGCCCAATCCATTTTCTTCCCCTAATTAAACGTTAAAATCGCTGTTGTCATTCTACGAAAATTAAATGCATTCGAAAACAAATGCATGCTGAAAATAATGAATATAAAATAGGAGAATTAAAGAACAGAGAAGAAACAAGAGAATTGTATGGGCAACCACAAGTATCAACAGTTATAAGACATAGATAATGGCCCTATATTTGACGCATTCTCAGAAGAGACAAATAGAGAATCAGCAAACAGGCACTGACTTGGCTTGCTTTGTGAGGGATGTGGGGGGGGGGGGGGGGGGGCCGGTAGTCAGGTTTAACCTGCATCCCCAGAGGGAGAGCTTTAGGTTATAATTGTGACTAGGTTAGGCGCACAATATAAAATGGCTTAGCATTGCTGGCAACCAAGTAGCCCTGAAAAGGATTCTTGTAGTGTTGATGCCATCGAAGGAGACAGAACCCAAAAATGTCCTGACCCGTGAAAGAGTAGTTGACATGGGAAATGGATGGACTGAGAAAACAAGGACGTCCAAGAGAAACCCTAAAGCGAACGTCGATGAAAGAGGCCAAGGGTGCTGGCCCGCGATATTTGTGTCATCGCGGGGATCAAAACAGAATGAAGAAATAGACTGCTGGCCCTGTGTGACAGATAATGGAACTATAGGATATTGAATGAATGATTGAATGAATGAATGAATGAATGAATGAATGAATGAATGAATGAATGAATGAATGAATGAATGAATGAATGAATGAATGAATGAATGAATGAATGAATGAATGAATGAATGAATGAAAGGTCATACTATTTTAATGCCAAAACGCTGACCTCATGCGGGTTTCATAAAAATAAAAGCAACACAAATTTAAAATATGAATCTCTTCTTCTTCTTCTTCTTCTTCTTCGCGTTCACTGGCTGCAAACTCTAGCGGAAGGTTCTGGTTATTCGTCAGCTTCCAGACTGTGGTCCTGTCCCAGAACCTGACTGTTGCCTACACATCCGTTTCACAAATCTGACTGATTTGTACACGGACTGTTGGTTCCTTGTCTCTCAGGCTGACGCATTCCGACTTCGAAGAAAGCTCCCAGTTAGTCGACTCTTACGACATGCTTTTGGATAGGCAGTTGGTCTATTCTTGTTCAACCCCCCCCCCCCCCCCCCCCCGCCCCCACAATGTGGCCCCGAACCCACATAGGACAACCATGTATTCCTACTAGTTATATTTTGCCGCTTTCAAAAGTGTGGGCTTCCAATTAGTGTGCCGCTCTTGCTTTGCTTGCTTTCAGCAACAAATATCTTCACGTTTAATCGACATCGCCAAAGGGGTAGCTTTAGGTTATAATTGTGACTATGTTATGTGCCCCTATAAAATGGCTTAGCCCTGCTCGCCACCAAAAAGCCCTGAAAAGGATTCCTGTTGCGTTGATACAATTAGATTTTGAGGATTGAACAACGGATCAACATCATAGCACAAGGATGTAACCCAAAAGTGCTCCGTTCTTCTTCTAACTCAAGTCTGAGTCCGAAGAAGCTTAGCACTGTGCACAGGCTCTGTAGCACCGGCGAGGATCCTGAAAAACCTTGGGTAGATTATTAACTCTAAATTTTGACAGGGCAGTTACGTTAGGGTACTCTTTTTGATTTCCAACTGGCAGACCTTGTGGGTCTCCAAAAATAACCTTGACTTACAGGTTGACTCAACCTTGAGTGGGTACCAGATCTTGTCCTGGAAAGTAAAGGCGGTCGGCGTGATTCTGATCACATAACTCACCAACTGCCGACTTGTCTATAAAATGTATGTCTAGCCCTATATGCCCAATGCGCCTAAAGGAAAGGATCTTTTACTTTATAATGGTGAACTAAACGTTTAGACACCAGCCCCGAGGGTGAAAAACTGATTGATCGATCGATTTCCGGTTTTAAAAAAAACAGGCGAACGAAAACTGCACATACCTTCAAAACCCTCCACGTTCTTTTTTGAGTCATCCTGCATTTTAATTCCCCGTTTCGGAAGTTGCTTAGGTAAGCAAAGGATCACCTTGTTAAAGTCCCAATCACACAAGACTGTCCTGTCTGATGTCGGCTTAGTGGAGACATGTGCGCTGCACTTCCACATGACTCACACCTGTGCAGTTTTTAAAAACAGGACACGATGATTCATCCGCAGGGGTACAGGTACAAGGTAATCCCACACAAGATAACATCGCAAGGAAGCCATGTATTGAGAACTCGACACCTAATGAATTATATACATCGATGAGATTAATTTCAGTTACATGATTACGGCACTTGGCCCTACGACACGCAGAAATACCAAAGAGTATACTAAATGGTAAAATACTGGCATAGGAATAAGGAACATCTTGTGCCTTCCCAACTGGCGTAGGTGCTCATTCGTCTCCACAGATCACGATCCCTGGTTGCATGGAACAGCTCTCTTGATGATATCCCTCCATAGGATGCATGGGAAGAGAGGAAGAGAAAGGCCAGAGAGAAGATGGGTGCAGGATGTGGCGGATGATCTCTAGATGGGTGTATCGGACGCAGGCAGGACATCTTGCTTGTGATCGAGTAATTTTCCAGAGGGTTGTTATGTGAGCACAGTTCTGCAAAGGACATTTTACTGACTGATTGAATCGGCGCTAGTGTGTGATATGGTCCGCATCGGCAAAGGACATTTGACTGACTGATTGAATCGGCACTAGTGTGTGATATGGTCCGCTTCTGCAAAGGATATTTGACTGACTGATGATTGAATCGGCACTAGTGTGTGATGTGGTCCGCTTCTGCAAAGGACATTTGACTGACTGGTTGAATCGGCACTAGTGTGTGATGTGGTCCGCATAACGCTGGCCTCCTTCACTTCCTAGGACTTGAGCTGCTGCTACTCATTTAATGTTGGGGGAGCCAAAGTCATATTGAAAGGAAACAAAAGTCTTATTCGTTCAGAGTCAAACCCGCGACCTTCGGATCGGTGAGCCAGTTGGAAAACGAGCCAGATCAACCGCAGCCTCCTAGCAGATGAAAAGGGATGTCTTCTTCTTCTTCTCTTCCACCTTGCACCTCATCGAAGTGTCGGGGGGAGATGTAATGTTCGTTGATAGGCTCTGTCAAGAGCACTATTAAGACTGATGTTCATTTCTGTAAGGCTGTTCTTAATGCCATCACTCCATATTTTCCGAGGTCTTCCACTCGCTCTATACCCGTTGTAACGTTTTAGTGTGGCTCGCTGTGGCGGATAGTACCAGGGCATTCTTGTTAGGTGTCCAAACCACTTCATTTGTTGTTCTTTGATGACCTGTAAGACTGGCTTTATTCCTAGCATTCGTCTGAATTCATGATTTCGTATTCTGTTTTTCCAGCAGCTCTTCTAAGGCATTTCATCTCTGTTGTCACAATTTTACGTTCATTGGAGGATGTAAGTGTCCACGTTTGGCATTGATAGCCACCCTTCACATGTTGAACAGGTTCAATTCATAAAAGGAACAACTCTATACCCTGGCGGATTTTAAAGGAATATGAGAACAATATTTCTCTTCAATGCCCCGTTTTTTTTTTTTTTTTTTTTAATGTTTCGATTCTTGATTATTGAACCTGTCGATTCAGGTGTTTGATTACAGTACATCGTTTTGTTAAAGCACACCTTCTGACTTTGTCACAAGCTATAAATGTTTTGTTGTGGGTACGTCTCGTCCGTTTTATAAGCTTTGAAGCCGAAGCAGTCTACACTGCAATTTCTGACGGCTGGGGGGGGGGGGGGGGGGGGGGGGGGGGGGAAAATTTTAATGAATAATGCTCAAGGATTCTACTTTTTTAACTTTTGGACGACAGATATTTTAACCAATATTCGGAGAAGTATGACATAACCGTATTCAGTGGGATACATACCATACAAGGCATAGGAGGGTCGAGCATGAGGGAGACAAAGAACTATCTTTCCCTTCTTTTTCTTCTTTTCCACTTAGTACATCATCGAAGTGTCGGGAGGAGATGTAACATTCGTTGATGCGCTTTGTCAATATCACTGTTACGACTGATGTTCCTTTCTGTAAAGCTGTTCTTAATGCAATCACTCCATATTTTCCGGGGTCTTCTATTCGCTCTTAACCCGTTGTAAGGCTTTAGTGTGGCTCGCTGTGGCAGAAGGTACCAGGGCATTCTTGTTAGGCTTCCAAACACCAAGAACTATGAGTTAACAAAGGACCATTTTCCACGCCTATATGCGTACTGGGTAAATACAGCTTGACCTATAGGTAATAGAACAATCGGCACTCGATAAGTGATGTGGTAAACATCACGCCTCCCGCCTTTACTTTCCAGGACTCGTAACAAAAGAAATAAGATGTCTTAGGAGAGCTGCCAGTGTCACAAGAAAAGACAAAATCAATAATAAAGAAAGTAAAAGAAAACTAGGACTGAAAACAGTCAAAACAATTCATTAAAAATGAACAAATGTGATGGTTTGGCCACCTGACGAGAATGCCCTGGTACCAACTGCTATAGAGAGCCACGCTGAAGAAATATAATGAGCACAGAGCAAGGGGAAGACCACACACCATATGGAGCGATATCATCAAACTAACAAAAATGACACCAGTTTGTACAATGCATTGGAAAAAGCGCAAACACGATCATTACATCCCCCCCCCCCCTCCCACCCTCCCAACACCACGCTGAGGTAAATGGCGGAAGAAGAAGAAGAAGAAGAAGAAGAAGAAGAAGAAGACAACCGAAGCGGTAAATCAAAGGAAGTAAACAACAAAAACAGGTGTAGGTGAACAGTGTTAAAATATTTCATTATAGTCAATCTCTAGAACGATTGTTCTGATGTATTTTGTCAAACTATAAAATGTATGGTATTGTATATGATTTCTCACTTAAAATCCAATTCCTAAATGACATATATTGCTCTTGTACGACAATAGAAACCATATCACACACAACAGCTATACTCAACACTTCTATGAAATGATCTTATGTAGAACAATACGAGTTAAATTAATCTTTCGAAATATCAAACGTCCCTTATGAGATACGATATTGCGTAATAAAATAACTAAACACCCTCTTGTTGGATTTTTAGAGTTTTGTTTTTGTGCTAAAAAATATATTCCCGCCGGAAAGATGGCAGTTCCGTTGTCCTGGTTTGCTGGGAATTCACAATTGTCTGATGTCTTTCCGGGTTTAGAGACCATTTTTTTTTAAAATAAATTCAAGTCTCCGGTTTTGGGAGACTCGATTTTCTTCCTGATCACTTCCCCGGCTCCTGCGAGAGTGAAAAATCGATTAGATTTAATCAACCGTTTCCTTTTCGTGTTTGATTTTTCGGTCTTCTCCCTCTTTTCTTTCTTGTCTGGGTCACTTATTTTTGGGGACACAAGATGGCGGAAAAGAGTTAGTTTTTATGACTGGATGAGCGTCTGTCTCTCTCTCTCTCTCTCTCTGTAAGTGTGTGTGTGTGTGTGTCGCTTTATCTCTCTTTTTATACACACACACATATATATATGTATTTATATATATATATATATATATATATATATATTTATATATATATATATATGTGTGTGTGTGTGTGTGTGTGTGTGCGTGTGTGCGCGCATCGATATTTGAGTGTGGGTTTATGTGTAGCCATGTGGAAGAGTGGAACTAAGAACATTTAAATGTGTATGTTTGTGTGTATTTTGATATACGTTTATGTGTCGGTGTGTATGAATGTCTGTGTGTGTACAGTGCTGATTTCAAGCGAAAGTCTCATTTTGTTTATCCAAAATCTTTCTCGCACTTAAATAAATGCCGGAACCATAACAAAACCCAATAACAATCAATAACAAATGTTTAATGTTTAATTAATAATCGACATTATAGTACTCGGGACACTCCCATAAGCGCTCTGTTCCAATCTTCAGCAGCAGCAAAGCGATGAGTTCCTATTCCGATGGTGCCAGTAACTGTCTGACTGTAGGAGAAAAAAAAAACCTACTGACTATTAAAATGTTATTGACACTCGTACTAATGATGTATTTAACAAATCCTTATGACAATCACATTATTGATAATTGTAGTGTTCAACAAATCCGTATGACTTTTACACTAATGATAGTTTTAGTATTCAACGAATCCTTATGAATCTTACGAAATAAATCTAAGCACAGTATCTAAAGCCTGGGCAGTAACGTAGATAAAGATGGCGGAACTGAAAGATATCTTAAAATGCGAATACAAAAGGCAATAGGAGCTTCCAAAGCAATAAGGAATTTGTAGAGGTCAAAAGAAATTAAAACTAATAATACTAAACTTAGAATTGTTTATTCTGATGTCAAATCAGTGCTCTTGTGTGGCACGGAGACATGGTGGACACCCAAGTCACTTACTAATTAAACTACAAACATTCAGTAAAAAGTTACTGCGCAGAGTGGAGGAAATCAAATGGTATGGTAGAATCACTTATCTAAGGCGTGTTTTTTTTTTTTTTTAAGTGGACCATGGGTAAAGAAAAGACACTGGCGTTGGATAGAACACACGCTAAGAAAATCGGAGAACAATACATCTAGAATGTCTTTGCGCTGGAATCTACAGTGGCGTAGAAATAAAGGTAGACCCCAAAAAAATCAACAACAAAACACATGTATGGAGAAATGAGCTAAAGAGTGAAGTTAAAACGATGGGGAGAAAATGGGAAGCGCTGCATTCGATAGCGAAGGATAGAACGACTTGGTTAATTAAGGGCCTGTGCTCCATTGAGGGTTAGAACGGCAGAAAAAAAAAAAAGAATTGTCCTGTTGAGTTGATGTCTTGGATAGGTTTCATCCTTTTTTTTAATGAGGCAGTTTACTGTAAATTTTGTAAGAAGTATGTATTTTACTTCAGGTGTTTTTTTTTTAAACAGTTTTTACTCTGTCAGTGCCAAACGTATACAATAAATAGCGCACAGCAATAACAACAACAAAAGTAACTACTGAGTTGAATGCGCTGTTTTCGAAAGTTAAACAACAAAACAAGCAGGGCACAGGGTAATGAGTTTATCACTGTGTCTGAATTACGTCGAGAGCAAGGGAATTAATGGGTTTGGTCATCTAGTAAGAGTTCAGAAAGACCAAACTTCCTCTCCTTTGTTTACTGGCTGTGAGTTCTAGCGGAAAGTCCTGTTTGTCCGTCCATATAGACTTTGTCTTTGTGCCAGAACCTGCGTTTTGCGTGTACATCCGTTTTGTTGGCTTATTTGTGTACAGTCGGCTGTTCCTTGCAGCTGGGGTAGGTGCACTACGACTTCGAAGGAAGCCACCAGTTAGTCGACTTCTACGACATGCTTGATGAGGGATCAGTGGGTCTGTTCTTGTTTACCCCCATACTGTGACCCCGCAACCCAAGCGGGGGTCAGACCAAACTGTATATGAAACCTTCCACATAAGAACATATGGTTTAGTGGAAGACTAAGGACGAACCCAACGCCCCCTACACAGGAGTACATGTTACTTCCTGTTTTGTGGTGATCTAATGTAACTGTGTAATACGGCTATGCGGTTAAACAGGGTGTCCTGGATTTGTAGCTGTTTAATTCTCACCCATGAAATGTTATTCCTACATACTGCAAAAATGATCAGGCGGGGTAGGAGTGGAAAGGGGGGGGGGGGCGGGCATGAGAAAGAAACAGACGAGAAAATAGGCGATGAGCTGAATTATGCACACAGAAATGAGGAGGCGATGTGGGCAGCTCTTATTCAAACCACTCGAGAAGTGTCAAATTTAGAAAACCACACAAAAATAGCTAACATGGTAATATGGGTGAAGAAGAAGAAGAAGAAGAAGAAGAAGAAGAAGAAGAAGAAGAAGAAGAAGAAGAAGAAGAAGAAGAAAGGAGGAAGAAGACGAAAGAAGAAACAGGAAGAAGGAGGAAGAAGACGAAAGAAGAAACAGGAAGAAGAAGGAAGAAGAAACAGGAAGAAGAAAGGGGAAAAAGCAAGGAAGGAAGGTAGGAAAAACAAGAAGAAAAAGAAGAAAGAGGGAGGGAAGGAAAGAAGAAGAAGAAGAAGCTGGTGTGGTGAGTAAAGACAAAGAGGCAATACAGGCGTTTAACAGACGAATATACATATATATATAGTTTTTTCATGAGGAAATCTATGACCAGTTACCTGGTTAATTTACTAGCTGCAACATGACATAAAATGAAGGTCAGCTCAAACTTGGCGAAAACATGCACGAGCCTTGCTGTTGTAACCTCCGGAGCTAATCTCCTGGCTGCCCTGATAATATATTGCCCCTCTCGGCCTTGGTTGAGGGTGTCATGATCTAAACGACCTATTCTCTATAGGCACCGAAACCTGTGGGTTCAAGCAGCGTGTGCCCTTCCCCCCCCCCCCCCTTTTTTCGATCGTATTAACATTTCAAATTTACATACAATTAATTTGCCCTTCAGACATTTCAAATAGTTTGTGTGTTTGTGTGTGGCCATACAGCATATTATTATTGCACAATGAAACAAGGTTCAAGTCCTTTGAACCAATGTTTTGAAAGCACAGCTCCCCCCCCCCCCCCCTCCCACCTTCCATTTCCAACATATATACACGATCTTTTCAAATTATTTATTTATACATTTTATATTATTTCAATAAATTACAGTATTTTTTTTTAAAATTCACAAATGATAAAAATAAAATGATTATTGCGCAATTAAAGAGGAGTCCAAGGGGAGTTATTATTCGGATACGATAACTATCAAATTGTGTGAATGACAGTTTGTACTAGATTTAGATTTATCGACAAACAACAGATTAAGCGGTTTGACCAGCTCGTTATAATGCAGCAAGATCAAACACCATCGTCGTGGTGTAGCGGCTAGACTTTCGCCTGTGGATCAGAATGTCATTTGTTCGGATCCTGACGGCATGGGACCATCAAAAATTATCTTTGCTCCAAGCCGTAAATGGGTAATCTGGTGGAGTCCTGGAAAGTAAAGGCAGCCAGTGTAACGTTGACCATATCACCCAGTAATCGTCGATTAGTCTATAAAATATAGGTCTAGCCCTCCCTGCCCAATATGCCTGAAAGAGTGGAAAGCGTAGTTTACTATCTTGCAGTTACAAAGTAACCCTGCCGTCAAGTGTGGATGGATAAACAGTGAGTTTTACCACTACCGGCTCCAGCTGACGGGCCGTGCTGCTGGCGGTACAGGGTCGGGCTTACGACGCGTTAACGCATCGTTAGCCCGACCCGGTGACGTCAGCAGCGCAACAAGTCAGCTGGTACTGGTCGTGGTGATCCCTTGAATTTTTAAATACTTGATTCTTTAGGCTTATCCGTATTTGCTTAAAAAAACGGTTGCTTTCTCCTAACGGTTTGTGGACATTACAGTACTTTCCTTTATCTAAACGTACTATCAATCAATCAGGTGCCGTCTTCACAGTGAAGACTGCAATAGATCTCCAACACGCCCTGTCTCTTGTCTTGGTTGTACACTCTCTTAGACTGCTGCCCGTCTATCTATTATTGTTGTCATTCTACTTGTATCGTTGCCCTCATGCCTTCCACCTAACCCTCCAGTATGGTTTTCCAAAGCGTGTTGTTGTTTAATATGGATTAAGTATTTTAATTGTCCACCCCCCCCCCCCCCCCCCCCCCAATTTTTTGGGGGGTTTATTTCTTTCAGTAATTTCTATTCATGTGTGGTCTTTCCAGAACCTTTATTAGATTATAATTTCCATAAAATATGACCTATTATTCTATTTACGCTCATCTCCAGATTCGATTTTGTTGATTTTTATAAATTAATAGCATGCTTGCCGTTAAGTTAATAAATGGATAACCAAACCTGCAAGAGACCACACGTAGACGGTTGAACAGGATGTCTGCAAACTGTTTCTTTTTTCTCTACGTTCACCGGCTTTAAACTCCAGCTGAAAGTTTTGGTTGTTTTTCCACTTCTGGACTTGAAGCCTGTTCCAGTCCAGGTGATGCGTGCAAATTAGTTTCACATATCTTGACTCGTTGCATGTAGACTGCTGGTTCCTTGCCTCTCAGATGTACTTTAACTTTGAAGGAAGCTCTCTCTCTTATGACATGCTTTTGGGCAAGCAGCTGTTGACAATGGGAACCCACATGGGTTAATCCTGTTGGTTTGGGCTCAGTGTAAAGTCAAACCTTCCAAAAGCCACAAAGAGGAGACAGACTATCAGCTAAAAAAAATAAATAAAACCACACACAGCACAGGCTAATAAAGGACCCCCCCCCCCCCCCCCCCCCCACAAAAAAAGTCAAATTCAAAGCTTGTATTCTTTATTTTATTGATATATATGTATTTTGTATCATTAAAAATACAAACACAACCATACAAACTAGGTACACATCCTCTTTACATAAAAATACACACAAACAACATACATTATGTGGTACAAGTTTGCATCCTTATCATCATACTGTGCTGTTTTAAGTCACAATAGGGCTGACAGTCTTCGTCATTACATTTAATCCTATGAACCCTTTTAATTTCGTGGATGGAATTCAGTCCAGCATCTTTAGTCTCTCTCATCAATGGTCGTCTTTGTATTTCACTTGAGCCCTGTTTCCCATTTCAGTGCCACAAGTTTATGTAAACAGATAAAATTGTCAATATCTGATGTTTTTCTTTCATGGCAATGAGAAAATTGCTCATTCTGATGTTTTCCTTATATGCAATTAGACAATTGCTCATTCCGATGTTTCAATCCTATGCAGACAGACAATGCTCTTCCCTGGTATTATACTACCAACTTTTCTACAAAGCTGTGCCAATTTAAAACCTCATGAGAAAAAAAAAAAAACACATCACATTTGTTCTATGGTTATGGTGATTATATACAGTATGTTACAGCATTCTCACAGACACTATGCTCTACATAGGCACACAAAATCGCGTTCACAAGTTGTAAAATAAATTAGCATAACATAAATTACAAGTAGTTTATTATTAAATCAAGTTTTCTTTTAAATACAAATAAGTTTAAACTGTTTAACATAAAGTATTATGTTGCTTCTAAACCACTCCTCTAAACAATTTAACAATGAACTTTCTTGCATGTTACACATGAACTGGGGTAACATGAAGCGCTTCAGTCATTTGCCTATGCTCTGAAGGTTATGTGATCATTTGTGAATTCAGTCCTCCCTGTGTAGGCCCCATTATGGGGAAAACAAGAACAGAGCCATGGTCTCCCAGAGAAGCGGGGAAAACGAGAACAGAGCCACCGTCTCCAGGAGAAGTGGGAAAAACAAGAACAGAGCCACTGTCTCCCGGAGAAGCGGGGAAAACGAGAACAGAGCCACTGTCTCCCGGAGAAGTGGGAAAAACAAGAACAGAGCCACTGTCTCCCAGAGAAGCGGGGAAAACGAGAACAGAGCCACCGTCTCCAGAAGAAGTGGGAAAAACAAGAACAGAGCCATGGTCTCCCAGAGAAGCGGGGAAAACGAGAACAGAGCCACTGTCTCCCGGAGAAGTGGGAAAAATAAGAACAGAGCCACTGTCTCCCGGAGAAGTGGGAACAACAAGAACAGAGCCACTGTCTCCCGGAGAAGCATGTCAGCAGAGACAAGTTGTATTGCATCTGCTCGAGGGTCAAGGAACCAGTTTTGCACACAAATGAGCCAGCTCTGTAAAACAGACGTGCACGTAAACACTCAGGTTCTAGAAACAAGAATAACATTAACACTCAGGTTCTAGAAACAAGAATAACATTAACACTCAGGTTCTAGAAACAAGAATAAAGAATCCAGAAGTGGACAAGGAGCCAGAACTTTTCACTGCTAGAGTTTACAGCTGGTGAATGTGAGGGAGGAGAAGTCAATTTATCAGGTTCATGAGTGCATGGGTTTTTTGGGTTCCTTAATCTAGGGAGTTCCTGTTTTGTGTAAGCAAGCGACCGGTCACCATGCGGAGATAAACTCAGATTGATGGATACATAGTGCAATGAATATAGTGCATTGAAGTCAATCCTCCTGTCTTGAAACACTTTCTAAAACAGATCAATACATGACTGAACCATACAGCTATGAAACACATAAAAAAGAATCCGTACGGTAGTCAAATCCCATTGGCAGAAACCAACAAGGTTTGAAGTCTAGACCAAATATGTTATGCTACAGAATGCAGTTGGTTGGGAGGCCTATGCTCCATTGGC
Organism: Candidula unifasciata; assembly: GCA_905116865.2. Lineage (NCBI taxonomy): Eukaryota > Metazoa > Mollusca > Gastropoda > Stylommatophora > Geomitridae > Candidula > Candidula unifasciata. Next base: position 181,266 of record CAJHNH020001513.1, on the reverse strand, counting down.
GGAGGGGCGCGGCAAAAGACAACGACTTAGTCAACTAATGATTCACCTAAAGAACTGAGCCTACAAACCTCTCACCGAGACACCAAACATTGATAAAACAATAAATGATCCATGAAAAACTTTACAATAGTAAGACACTACAATAGTAACACACGTGAAAAGACTAACTACCACAAGTACACACAAGCACACAACAATAAAATAACTATTGAAGCAGTTTGAAAATGCAGGCTGTGTAAAATAACATTTGTACATATTGAAAGACATTCATTCATGTTCTTGCTCTCACAGTGTGATAACCCCCATTACAGTATATAAATTATTAAACTGTACAAGTTAGTGCTGCTTCAGAGATATGACATTCAACAATTTAAATGGAAATTAGGGTTTATCAATTTAAAGTCAGCTGGACCCTAGAGTGTAGTGCCTAACAGATGAAGAAATGTTACCATAATGCATCATGCAAAAATACCATAAAGGTGGTCCCTTATGAGTGAGCTGACATTTCAGGCAGTAATAAATTAATAGGAATGATTGCTAGAACCGAAGCTATGCAAGGTTTGGTTTGTTACAGGCATTTGTATTATACTACACATCCAAGCTACAGACAATTATCAGATCAGTGTTTCTCAAAGTGGGCTCTACTGCCCCCCCCCCCCTTTCCACTCTGGCGACGGGATGATCGAAGAAGGCGGTAGTTGCCTCAATGCTGGGATGGTCCAGAGGGGTTTCGCTGAAACTAGCATTATTAGTTGATTTTGGACATGAATGTTTAAACACAGAAATAAAATGGATTGAGGGCAAACTGTAACCATGTTGTGATTTTCAGCAGAGACTTAATAAACATATTACACTACAGAAAATGTCTTTTTGGAAAGAGCTTGGAAGCATATGAACTACTATGAGTGCATACTTTTAATTATAAACACTGTGAAAGTGGCCAAACAAGAAGCCCTATTTCTTTAAAATGCCAAACGAAAAATAAAAAAAAAAACACTGTATGCTATCGCTAGGAATCAGGAAGAAACATCAGTCCTGATACCGAAAAAGTATAAACTACTCATTTGTACAATGACAGAAGATATATTACTGCTTCTGTGATATAAAAATACACCACAAAATGCATGCCAAACTAATTTAAACTACTCAATGGTTCTGAACATACAAATAATATGTAACAAATATCTTCCTATTTAAACAACATCAGAAGTCATACCACTAAATATGTTACTGCTCAAACAGAAAAGCAGATGTCTAACAATGAAGTATGTCTCTATATGCCAAGACAAATCAGTCAATTTAAAGCAATTAAAAAAAATCATGAACACAAAATTGGTTTTCAGTAAAATAAATATTCTGCAAAATGCAAAAAAGGGGAGAAGTCAAGCAGAGAAGTACTGTGGAAAACAAAAAAGAATATAAAAGGTGACAAAAGAAAAAAAAAGAATCAAAATTTTTTTATTCACAACACCGTGAAAAGCAATGTGTTTTTTTTTTTTTCAGTATCATTTTCCTACAACAGTAAGATTTGCGCAGACTGTTTTGCTCTAAGTTTTGTTATAAATGGCATACATTTTTTTTTTAAATTTTAAGCTGTAATCACAAAAGAAACCAAGTGATGCTTAGATTACTGACGCTTTATCAAATTAAAAATCACTTATATTCTAGCCTAACAGAAATGACACGTCTGAAGAGATAAGTAAGACAAACCTAACATGGAAAAGGATAAAAACAAAAACAGAAGGGTATGGGTAAACACTAATGAAAATGGCTTGAAGAAAAAAATTCAAGTAATGTGATAAATGTGAATACTGTATTACAAAGGATAAAGTATAACCAGATTCCACATAAAAGTTGTGAATGGTGCTTATACAAGCTTGTTTGTTAAGACCAACATCACAGTGGAGTGACAATACTGATCTAAACAGAACATTCTTTAGAATAAGCATTAGAGGATGTATTGTCGGCAGTAGCAATACAAAAGTTGTTCAAATAAGTAAAACATGTCCTGTGTGGGTTACAGGGCTTCATCGGGGAACAGACCTAACACTCCTAACAAGCACACTCTAAAAGACAACTAATTAGAAGTGTTTCCTCACAAACCATCTGCCTGAGAGGCAATAAACCAAGAATCTCCCTTCCAAGAAGCCAGATTAGATCTAACAAATTGATGTGAAGTTTCAGAACAAGACTAAAAATCCAGAAATGAACAAACAAGGAGAACTTTCCGCTGGGGTTTACAGCCGATGAATGCAGATAGGAAGTAAGCCAAATTTGCTTTAGAGGAGAAAGAACTCATATTACATATTGTATCAGCAGACATTGCTAAAATACAACAAAGCAGAAAGCTGAAGGTTGATAAAAAAACAATCAGTTCAGACAATGCAAAGGTCACGTGTATTAAGTACTGACTCCTCATTGGAGTCTATTCACAAAGCACTGGGTATCAACTCTGCGTTGATTACATATTATACATTTAATAAGCCATAAAGATTGTATTATTCATTTCAGTAGCGACCACTTTACACAAAGTATCAGCAGATTTTGCTAAAAATAACCAAAGGGAGAAAGAGCAGCAGGCGAGTATTTAAACTGAATAAAGACAGGAAAATGTTCCATCTTAGTGGACAAGTCACCTGAGAGAGGAAAAACAAAGCTGCGTATAACAGCTCCGCAATAGTGAAATCTGTGGATGGCAGTTGATACCCATGGGCTCTTAAAGACTTTAAAAAAAACCTAGCATTTCCTGCATGGTTTTGCCCTTTTTAGGCTGTGAACAAGTAAAAACCCACGGCACCATTAACACGTCAGTCCTATTCGACTAAATTTTCTTAGAAATTGCAGCATAGAAAGATTATTAGTATGGTACAATTGGCAGATCATCCTTGTGCCACTTGGCAGGCTTCCGCAGGCCAAATCTGGCCCGCAGGCCACCAGTTTAACAGCCCTGACATAGACGCTGTAAAATTTAAGGTTTTGCTGAAACTGGACATGTGGGATCGAAAGGTGCAGATAAACAGCTCATCTGTGAAACCAAAACATGCCATCTATGAACCTATTTCAAGGAGGCTAGGCAGTAGAAAATAACTAAATCTAAAATCATTATCTAAAGATGAGTAAATATTACCGAATTTAAGAAACGACAGATAAGACAATCAAATCTATGACAACAGTTCACGTAAGCCTATCTGTTTTAGCTAGAAGAGCCTAAAGTAGTAACTTGTAACAAACCTCAAAAGGCAACAGTCTGCAGGAAACAAAAGTAACAATTGCCACCTCAGCAGAATAGTAGTGTTGCAACATAGGGCAATTTGATTCCATTATTAAGAGAAACAAAAAACAATGGGCCAGACCCTGGACTTGCTAAGGATAAAAAATGTATCTATAGGCCACTCAGACCTGCTGGGTCTTGTCTTGTTCCTATTGCAGCTTCCCGTTGTGTTATCTTCTTGAGTACATGAATTCTTGTCCACACAACAGCGTCATCACAGACTGTGATGTGTAAGGAAAACAGTGTGCCGAGCATTGTCTGTGGACACAGAGACCATATCCACATCAATGTTCTCTGTCCAGTAATACAAGTTATCATACAAATGTGGTCTTCCCAGCTTCTCCAGCTGCCATACTAACACCAGCTGCAGATGAATGAATAAATTAAGTTCCATGGTTCTTCCTCCGTGATTTTATCAGGCTGTCACCTCAACAGCAATCTGAAAATGAGAAAAGAAAGACATTGATTATTTAATCTGCAAAAATATTATCAGGATATTGTTAAATGTTGTGAATACTTTACACGTAAGTATGATGAAGAGACAATGACAACAAATAAGCAATTAGAAAGTCAAATTGAGTCTCTGGTTGCATTTAATTGACAGAAACCAACACACAGTGGTTCTGGACAGATAATGAAAACAGCTGCTGAAAGAAAGAAAGAAAGAAAGAAAGAAAGAAAGAAAGAAAGAAAGAAAGAAAGAAAGAAAGAAAGAAAGAAAGAAAGAAAGAAAGAAAGAAAAAAGGAAGGGAAAATTACATATTTAAGCCATATGACCACACCCATAAAAAAAACCACACTGAAGGCAAATGAAAGCAAACGAGAAAGTGGTAAAAAGGGATATAAGTGCATATCTACTCTAATAGCTCTATCAGCCCAGCTTCTGAAAAAGCTTACTCTCAGTGAACCCCTATGTTTATTGGCCTACACAGAAATATGGGGACTACCCTTTTGCCGTATTCCCTTATGTTCTTCTTCTTTGCGTTCACCAGGTTCACCAGCTGTAAATTGGCGGAAAGTTCTGGTTGTTCATCCACACGTCTAGTTCCAGAACCTGAATATTGCGTGCACATCCGTTGTACACATGTGACCTATTTTGTATGCAGACTGTTGGTTCCTTGGCTCTTGACTTTGAAGGAAGCTAGCAATTAGTCACTCTTACAACATGCTTTCGGGTGGGACTACTCTTGTTTTCCCTTTAGGTTCCCCGGAACCCACATCCTCACGTCCAAAAGCCTGCAGAGATACGGAGTCCAGCTTTCTGAAGATTTTATCTTTACAAAATATGTTGAGCATGACACTGATGACATCGCTTTTGTCAAGTTCTGGGTCAATAATCATAGTAACTGCAGCGCCCCCTAGATAATCTGCAGACTTGTTGCCTCGAACACGCTTATCTTCCGGCACAAAGATCAAAGTTCTTCCATCATTACCCCGATGTGATTAGTGATAACATTCCAGTCTTGTCTGATGAGCCCAATCCGAATCTACATGAGAATATCTATTGAGTCACTCTGTATACATGTATGTAATTATAACTACTTTTGCCCGAGTTCCCAGCCATGCCAACCCCCTTGTTACAGCCATAGTTTCAAAGGACTCAGTAAGTTAACAATCGACTAGCAGCATTATGTCTCGGAATCTAAAATGTTGGACGCTGCATGGAGAGACCCTCAGAGGGGGCCGGCCTGACAGCATCTTCCTAAGTACTACGCGTCTTTACTATAGTGCGGCACAATATGCCAACGAGATAAGAAAGGTTTTGTTTACAAAAATGGTCTTCTCATTATCACCCCTAAGATGTTTGTTTGCCCGTTCAGGGTTCCTTGCCTCATTTAACTCTGAACGTGACCTAGTTTATAACCAGCACAGACTATTCTATAACCACGCCATTTGCAATAACACGCTTGCAGGTTTAACCCAAATTTACAACAACAAAAACGTGCGGGAGCCACACCAATTAACTTGACTATAACAAACACATAACCAGCCTGCGTGACGCTAAAGATGAGAAAGGCTATAAAAGCACTAATGAGAGGGGATAATAGCCTATTCATTTATTCCAAAAAGGGGGGGGGGGGGGCGCGATAGCTCGATTCCCTCAAACAGTCAAAAATATTGGCAAAGGGCGGGGAAGACGGGAAGGGAAATCTATCGCTGAGGGCAGGCAAGGATAGTTTTACGGAGGCCCGTTAACGTAACATTCGACCTACTTCGGAGAAGTGCCGGGACAGAAAAATAAAGGGTGACTAAGCGAAGGTTACCAGAAAAGGGGAGTGAGAGGGACATAAAAAAAAAAACCTACGTAAAGATTTAAAAGCACAGGTTATCGGGCCACGGATGTTCTGAACAACGAAGCAGAACCGTGAATTAGGTCATCGAGAAGGATGTGTGTGTATGTACAACCAGGCAGTTCAAGATTAGGTGAAACTCGGAGGGTAACTGGGGGCGGCTTGGTTGCAAAACTGCGCCACCGTTCTGGCTGGCCGGCCTATATGCGGTTGCCTCTCGCCACAACGGTTCAAGAATGCATTATATTTTACGCGCTGTACTACGCGATATACCCCCCCCCCCCCCTTTTTTTTTCACCCGCCGCATTTTTTCCCCCCATGTTTCGTTTTGCTTCTCAGCTCACAACGCGTGCGAATTTGTAACCTTGAGGCGCTAGGCAAACGACAGGCTCCCCCTTGCCAAATAAGGTTATGGGGTTTGCACAGGGACGCAGCATCTCTCGTCACTGGAAGTGGGGAGCTATTTGATTGCGTCCAAAATGTATTTTGTTATTTTTTCTAAAGGATAATGACCCGTTTCAAACCTTCTGTGCATCGGGAATTCAGGGTTAGACCTATATTTTTTCAACAGACCAATCAGCACTCGGTGTATGATACAATCAACATTAGCGGGCGATTTAATTTGGACGAAAAAAAAAATCCGCCGCAATGCAGATTTTAACCTCAAACCTTCGGGCGAACGTCTTGGTAGCTACTGCGTTTCCCCAAAAGGTCAGAGAGGACACAGTATATTACACTGTCGGTTGGAAGAAAAATAATTTAAAAAAAAAAAGGGGGGGGGGGGGTGATCGGTACAGAAGTGCCCTGAATGAAGGTCGTGGGTTTGTTTCGCGGACGTGTCCACTCACGAGTGCAATTTCTACTGAAAAATGTAGGGTTCGTCGCTGAGCTTACAGAGTTCGTACCGAGTGCGCTTTTTCAATAGGCGTCTAGCTGTTTTGCGGAGAGAGACTGGGCCTTATGATAAAATCCGGTGAATGTGGCAATATGATCAAATCCGGTAAATGTGGCAATATGATAAATCCGGTGAATGTGGCAATATGATAAAATTCGGTGCATGTGGCTATTTGTGAAGTCCGGTGTATTTGGTGTAGTATAAACTGGTGCAATTAAGTCAATCGATCCTCTAGACTGTAATCCTTTATTAAACTTGGTATAATATACCATCTTTTTCCAAACTATCTTTTCATCCCTTTCCTTCCAACTGTAGGGTCACCTCAGCTGCTTTTTGTTTTTCTTCATTTCCATCGTATTTTTAACAGGAAGAAAATGGTCCCATCTAAAAAAAATTACAAATAGGTAGATAGAGGAATAAAAAGTCTACTGTTTGTATTAACAAGCATAACTCCCGAGTGAAGGTTTTGATAATAAAAATAAAAAACCAAATGCGTTTCTTCAGACCAAAAACGATTAGACCAGGCCATCCCAACGCATTATGCCGCCTATGAAATTTCATTCATAGTTATCTGTCAGGAGAACTTTGTTTTGTTTTTTTAGCAACAAGCTTTTGTCTTACAACACCCCCCCCCCCCCCCCCCCCCCCGAAAATATAAACAAAATGTGTAATAGGTGAAGGTATTGTGTGAGGGTAGTATGTCACAATTTGTTTTAAAAAAATAAAGTCGATATCAACTTGAAACCCGTTTTTTTAAACTAAACACTCACACACTGCCATTTTATTGTTCAATATAATTTCCATCAACACTGATGCACTTGTCCCATGGATTCATCAGTCCCTCAAAACCTGCTGCATATAACTGTGTGCTCTGTTTTCTAAACCACATTTTCACTTCACATTCAACTTCTGCGTCTTCGTCTCCCGCCTAGAGATTAGGGATTTTTCAGCCTAATGCCGCTTCTACAGATTCAACGGTTACCCACCTTTCACCTCTAATCATCTCCTCCCCTCGCTGCATGGATGCGTCTGTTGCTGTCACCTAATGACACCTTTAGAAACCACCAAGTACATTTCCTGCTATCCCCTTGTGACTTATTAACCTATTAACCTTCCCTCGTAATTACTCACATGTGTCCCTTGAAACAGAGTAGGGTTGAGATTCGCTAGTCTATCTAGAAAAATATATATAAAAAAACAGGGGGGGGGGCGCTAGCCTGCTGATTATCACCCGCAGCCCACACAAGCCAACCCCATCTCTTAAGTGTTGTAGACTGGGAAACCATGGTCGCGAGGTCGTGGGCTAAAGGGGCTCTGGCTCGTCTAGGTGGATATAATTATCTAGGCCAGTTTTTGTTTGGTCCTTAACCTGGTTCTGGCCTCGCAAGCTGGCATGGGATTACTTTCAGCGTTTGAATAAACAGACTGATCTAGACGGCAACGAACTAAAGACTACTACTACATGGAACAATCTTCTTGTTAACATTGTGCTACCAATGCCAGACCTTGCAGAAGGAAAAATTACAATATAAATAAGGATCATACGAAAAGCTAATATAAGAAGAGATAGGATTAGGAATGATGAGATCAAAAAGAGAATTGGTAAAGGGGGTGGGGGCGCTGGATTTCATCAGAAATATGTTAAATGGATTGGCCACACAGTATACCACAGCAGGCAATGATGTACAGACCAGGTAAAGATCACGTAATCGATGGAGAGTCCCCGGGAATCCCTATTTACAAACAGGCATTTCCCGGTACCTCCACACGATAGGTTACAGGAAACCGAGAATCATCATGAAAATACCTGTTGAACAGACTACCCCATTCTCTCCCCCCACCCTTACTTACCTTCGGCGCCCCTGGAAGCGAGGGCCACATATTTCTCTTCACTTTTAAGTTTCCCAGATCAAAGCTTATGGTAATATGGAATAAGCTTACACACAAGCTAGTTTATTTTTCTTTGAAATCCTGTCTTGATAGACGGGGCCTATCAACTACCCAGAGATCAAAAGTAAAGACTGCCGCCCCACTAAACGTAATCGCAAGACTGCAACATTACATGCAACCAACCACCAGCGTCAACAAACAAACGTAACCAAGACATAAGTCACCTCAAAGGTTCCTTAGATGTGACCGCGCATAACGCCGTCAACGCACCAACAAGCTGAGACAGGACAACTTAAAAACAATAACTGCAAGCGGGCAAAAACGACACAGAACAATCACAATCTCCCGCTGTATTATTTACAAATACAACAAAGTCGACTTGCGTGGAAATGGTATTTTGTAACTTCAGGAGAATCGTCACATAAGAACGCCATTAACAAGTAGGAGCCGTCGGTCGACAGGAAGAAAACACTGAAGATATAATAGGCGGCTGAATAGGGAGGGCCTTAAATAGTTAAAGTGCTTATATATCGTCAAACATATTTTAAAAAAAATATATATCTATTACAGATGTGTTTAAAAAAACCGATGAGAAGTTTTATACATGTTGGCAACTTAGTCTTCCTTATAATTTACGGAGGGGTGGGCACACATTTTATATATATATATATATATATATATATATATATATATATATATATATATATGGGGCGATACATTTCCTACCCCACCCGTTCCGGTCCCCCTCCCAGCAATGAAATAGCACCCATTTGTTCACACGGATATTTAATCCTATACTGTTTATCCTTATCAACTAATACTTCCTATACTGTTTACCACTGATCGACTGCTTTGATCTGCCCTGTTTAACCTTTCTGAATCAAAGTTATCAAGAAGGGCCACGGACCACAATTTTATCAGCGGTGCTTTTGAGACTTATGCAAGGGAGAGATTACCCCCCTGCGGGTTGCTTTAAAGTAGGCAGTCAACTCCAAGTAACATAATCCCCCCGACCCTTCTGTCTCCAGTATTCGCAGATCAATGGGAAAGAAATCAATACACGCAGCGATAATTTTCCCGCCATTCATCGCTTTTGTTCTGCTGTGCCCGGTACTGCAAGGGGCGATGGTGGGAAATGCTCGGCCCAAACTTGACTTTTTTTGTGAATCAAGTAACATTTTCTGCAACGGATTACGAAAGATCTATGCCCGCTGCATGGTGTATACAGGAATACAGCTCGTCTGTTCTGCGTGATTAAATTCGTTGCGAAAACAAATGGATCAGTTTAAAGGCTGTGTTCATTCATCTCAACTCGATCCTCTGCGGTGTCGAGGTCAAGTATAATTTACAGGAAAGTGCCGTTTGTGCATTTCGTAAATGGGGATTTAATGGGGCTGTTATTCCCTTGGCACGGTCGGCCTCTTCTTTGCTTGTACCTCATTACTTGCTGTGGTATACTGTTTGACATCCGCGGTATATGGCCAAACCACTTCATCCGTTTTTTTAATTAAATGCAGAGCTGCCTCTACCCATTCTCCTTTAAATTTTATTATTCATGACTTCTCTCTTGTTTCATACCAGCCCTTAATAGACTGTTTATCTACTGTAAAAAATATAAATAATTGTGTATGTTTCTCCTAGTACCAACAAGTGGAATAATAATAAAGAACCGTCAGCTGCAGGGTGCACTTATATATGGGTAAGAGAGAACCTAGTTATCGCTGCCACTAAAAGACCCTATCCATGTAAGCAGCAGATGTTTCATGTGAAGCCCCTTGTGATTGTTTTATCGCAATCAAATAGGGATGAGGGGTGTAAACGGGAGGAAAGGCAGCAAAAGGAGAATGTTTTGTTTTTGACAGATTTATTAATTTTTTTTTTAAACGTATCCAGAAACCATGAGTAGTTAACCCTTTGGCTCGGTACTATGGATATCGCAACCCTTCGGCATTGATTCCATTATAGGTACCGTTAATCTGGGAGAAATGTGGCTTTTCTGCCTACCCCCGGGAGTGAACCCGGACCACAAGGAGTTCGTCACCCGGCCGCCGCGAAAGTCAGGTTTAACCAACTTCGCTAGAAAGCCGGGCACAGATTTATTAATCAGATAAGATTTATTATTACCCTCCTGCATCATTATTACTTTTTTTTTTTTTAGATGTAACAACTTATTGTTTCGAAATAACAGAAAGAGTAGTATCATATTTCCTCCAAAATAGTATGATCACAGACGAGTAAAAACCATTGGAGTTAATTAGTAAAACCGTGCTGTCTAACAATATGATCTCAGATGAGTTAATCAATAAAACCATTTTATTATCTAACATAAACAACTGAAATGAACAGGAAACATGATCTGTGGTAACACATACCTTATCACGTCTTTGGTGATGGTTTTGTGATTACTCTTTGCTTTTTGTGCGGCAAATAATCTGGAAGAAAAAAAATACACGTTTAGGGAATAAGGAAGCATATCGATAGAAGCTTATGTTAATTATAACAGTTTATTTACATGCAATTGTACTTTTAATGTTAAATATGATGGCCGTAAATAGCTATCGCTCAATCATATTTGTGACACATTTGAGTGTTTCTTGCCAAGTCCGAATGCATGTTTGAGAGGCGAGGAACCAAGGAACAATCTGCTTACACATGTGCCAGGAGTTTAAGCAAATGAACAGCAGAATTGTCCGCTTAAACATATGCCAGATCTGTAAAACGGATTGCTCGCCAAACTCTGGTCCAGGGGTGGATTAACAATCAGAACTAGCCGGCACAGTTAACAGCAGGGTTATTTTAACTAGCGGCCCGGGGCCAAATCCGGCCCACAGAGTCCTAGCAAGTGGCCCGCGGATCCCTGCTAACGGTATTGAATTAGTAATATTTCTATGCTTGAGGCTCGAGCCTCTGGCTCACGACGATCCTTACTTTCATTATGTTGACCCCCTGAGTAAATGATTGAACAGGTTCACAGCCTAAAAATACATGTTATGGCTATCAAAAAATGTTTACTCATTGATCTTTGCTTCAACGGGAATATAAACTAATATACATATTAAAAAGCGAAGCTCCGTGTTATCCCACTCATATATGGTGTGAGGTGGAACTAGAGAGGACAAGGAGTAAGCTGAAAGCAACGGATATAACGTAATAACTCTGGCTGAGGGATTATGCTTCATTAGGGGGAGAGAGGTGGAGGGGGGAGATAAAGGATAACAGATGTGAATGCAAGGATACAAGACGTGAATGCAAGGATACAAGAAGACGTGATTGCAAGGATACAAGAAGACGTGAATGCAAGGATACAAGAAGACGTGAATGCATTATTCTGCAGCTTATATACTCTAAAGAGCTATTATTATTACATTTCACTAAATGGCAGCTATCGAACACGAGTGGTGGATCAAAACAAACACAGGTGCTCCGCATTTTTTGCAGTAGTAAAAGGGGAACACAAATTATTAAGTAGGTCAGATATATTTCTGTCGATGGGATTGACGTATGTACACTTACTCCGGGGCAACAGGTGGACAAGTGTGTAGGTGAATAACAAATGTGTACAGTATAGGTTTGGTATAAAAGCTGTGCCTTTTCGACTGTGACAACTTAGGGCCCTACAAATGTTTACAGATGGTGGCAACAAGTATCCAAAGCCACGAAGGTCGTGCGGGGTTCGTTCTGCATGTGCCCATTAATATCACTGACCGGTAGGAATGATTTACAAACAAAGCTAGGTCCAAGATCACACACAACAGCTCTGGATTCTTCTATAAATAAAACGTTTGAAAATGTATGTTTCCATGGTCTGCAACTTTACACCTCGACAAGCTTGACTTCAGTTTTCTTTTTTTTTTAAAGAGTTTTATACCGGCCGCCTTTACTTCGTGAAATTCCATCGTGCCTATTTATGCTTAATCAGCGTGGAAACCTAGGCTATTTAAAAACGCTTACCCCGTTTAAAGCCATACAAGGTCGGGGGGGGGGGGCTAGAGGCAAGCGTATGCTAGCCACTATGTGACCGCGGCTTCCTAACGAGGACAGGTGACCAACGAGGTCATGGCGTTTCCTAGGCAGCGTGGGTATTCTTTGTCCAGCAAAGCAACCGAGTCCGCTCCGGGGGGCAATGAACGACCCACAATGGTGGCGACACTGAAATGGCATCACGCCTTGACTTGTGACAGATAATAGCTGCATTAGTTTTGGCGCGAAAATCAGAGACGAGATCAATCGATCATACTAGAGTTAAGACCCAGAAATAATTATCTATTTATGCATGAATGAGTTATTTTGTTTTAAGATGCGAAATCTGGTTTTGGTTCTCCCCCCCCCCCCCTCCCCGTTAAAAAAACGCATAACACAAATGCACTATTATTTGCGTATCCTTTATTTTTTTAAAGTGGCCTCTGTGGCTAAGTCGATGCGAACGCTTCGTAATGCCGGGATGCCAGGTTCGATCCCAGCTGCGGGCCATGAGCCTTGCGTTGGTTTCGACTGTGGTATCAAGAAAGCAATGGCAAACTACTGGACGTAAATTCGCCTAGAAAAACCACAACGTCCTGTAAAGGATTCGCAACTAAGTTAACCTTTATTTTTTTAGGTCGTTGTAGAACCAACCCAACACCACCACGTTCAGGCTGCTTGTGATTTTATTAGATACAAATCTATGCTAAGTAGCTTGCCGCTGCACCTCAATGGTCAGCTCTCGGCACCACTGCAAGACGGTCTGCTGTCAAATCGCCCGCAGCTGGGATCGAACACAGCACCCAGGAATACCGAAGTGAGTTACCGACGCATTAGCTATAGACACCGACAAAATACCATAAATAAAATATTTTATCATTTAGTTTGAAGACAAAAGATTAAATTTCTTTTAATGCATGCATCTAAAATGTTATTCAGTGTTATTCGAGAAGCAAGGAACTACACTATTGTTGTAAATATCAAGTGTGGTCTCGAGGCATGGCGTCTGCCTCGAGTTCAGGTAGTCGGGGTTCAAGCCTCGGTGAAGGCTAGAATTTTTTTTCATGTGGACTTCTAGCAATTTCCTCTTGTCTGTGGGTAGTAAGACCGGACCCCTGTGTGTACTGCTGCGCACTTAAAAAATATCCTTTGGCAGTTAGGAGTATTGTTGCTTACCAAAAAAAAATCCCTTGGCAGTTGAAAATCGAAAAGAGTAGTAGCCTAACGGCGCTGCCCGGACAAAATTCCGAGTTCAAAATCTATTCATTTCAGGATCCTCACCGGTGCTACGGAGTTCGTGTACTGAGCTGAGATTCTTCGGACTCGGGCTAGAGTTAGAAGTAGAACGGAGCACTTATGGGTTACTACTCTTGTGCCGTGATGTTGATCCGTCATCTAAACCTAAATATATCTAAAAAGGATAGCAAGGAAAGTTGGTGTAAGAATGGCTAATTCTTGCCGTAAAAAAAAAGTGATTAAAAGGCCCTACAAATTAATGCTTTATGTGAAAGCACAGCATCTCAAGTTATCGATACTGCAATAGTTTCGTTATATTAATTATTCGCATTTTTACATACGCTCGATATGATTTCGCCCATACCCTAAAAATGAAAAACGCTTAATTTTTTTTGCCAGAAGCCATAAGTTAACCGTTAGGATTGGTATTATGGATATCGCAACCCTTCGGCCTCGACTCTATGAAAAATACCGTAAATCTGGGAGAAATGTGGCTTTTCTGCCTACCCCTAGGCGTGAGTGAATCCAGACCACAAGGAATTTGTCACCCGGTTGCCTCGAAGTCAGGTTTAGCTAACTACGCTAGCGAGCCGGGCAATAACGCTTTATAAACCTGCACTATAAATAAATAATCCATGAGCTTTACAGAGTAAGAAGGAAAGGTTCTACTGAATGATCATAAAAGTCAAACCAAGTGGTCGCATGACAAGTATGTTATTGATTATGCACTATGCAATATAAACAAAAACATAAGATCAAAGGATATGTTAAAAGACTTGCTAATGCTCTACCCATAAATATCTGGATATTTTGCAAAAAACAGCAGAAAGACAACAAAAACTATTATAACTATTTCTCCCCACGCAAACTTATTTGTTATATTAAAAAAATGGTGTGATGCTTTACTATTTTAAGTGGACAGGATGAATGAATGAATGTGGGTCTGTATGTTCTCATTCAAAAGAACAACAGCTAGTGAAAGGCTAGACGCATTCTGCCAACCTTCACTGTGGAGACAGCAGACCACCGAGTCCACACACATCCACTGCAACCTGAAACAAACACACTGCTTATACTTTTAAATCTTCGCGTTTACTTTGGAAAGTTCTGGTTCTTTGTGGCAGTTTTGTTCCAGTTGAGTTTTGCATGCGCATTTATTTTAAAGATCTAGGTTATTTTTCTTATTTGTACACAGACTGCGTGGTATTTGGCCTTTCAAGCAGATGCACTCAGACTTGCAAGAAAAAATTAATATACTTTTAGGACATGGTTGTAATGAGGCGGAGGGTCTATCCACCCCGCCTAATTGTGGCCCGAACCCATATAGGCAATATGTGCATTCAATATAACAACCCCACAATGTATATATTTATCAACCGAAAATTAAATACTAAAGTAAGATTGAGAAAAGGCCACTCATTTTCTGTACCTCAAAAGGAAATGTGGGTTTACGCTTGGAGTCTCATAATCAAGTAGATCACTAGTGATTTAAATAAATGCAAATATACACACGCCATCTCTACTTTTTCTAAAATTTCTAAAACCGTTTCTAGGTCACAGAACCCTCTGCAAAAAAAGTGTGCTAGCTGCTCAGCTACCAACTACAAGTTGTTGAACTTAGGAACATAGGGCTGTCATTTGCTAACTTCAGGTTCCCCCCCCCCCCCAAATTCTACACATATGAGAAAAGGAAAAACAGCAAAAAGAAACGCACGTTCATACACTAGCAATAACACAAGATACAAAACAAAACCACTGCATCTATTTAAGGATGTTTGTGAAGTACGCTATTTTCTGGCTGCTATTCTGGTCACAATAAACAAGACCAACATAAAAAATGTGGATAAAGTAAACAAACAACAGGCATATTGATGACGAATAGCAAGGGCTGAAAGAATTAAACACGATTTACATGTTAAATTTGGGATCTGAACTTTACAACAAAAACGATGGTAGTAATTAGAAACTAAATTATTTATAAAGACATACAATATATGTTTCAATTGTTTTGGCACCAACTCAAAGTGCAGTAGTGATTGTATAAGACATGCTTTTCTTACTCATCTAGCTCATATATTATAATTCATTTTATCTCAATTTTAACTACTTACCAAATTGTCCTATAGATAGTGTTATACGCATTCTTAGGACCCAGACATCTCTTATTATATAATAACACTTTATGGTTAAAAAGGTTAAATTAATGCCTGCTGGAGAAAAAAATGTTTAACCATTCATTGTTAAGAGGTTAAAAAAGCCTGCCCCTGGGACTGAAACAGTTAACTACTGAATTTTAACTGATTAAATTACTTTGCTGACCAATATATGACCTTCTCTTAACATGGCTGGACAGATGAAGCTACGATTGTGCTGGTCAAGCAGGTTCAAGGAATATTTGCTATTATTGTGCTGGTCAAGCAGGTTCAAGGAATATTTGCTATTATTGTGCTAGTCAAGCAGGTTCAAGGAATATCTGTTTTTATGTGTTGTTTATGACAGAACACATTTTAAATCAGAGATCACTAACTTTGAGTTCTCAACAACAGAGAAATCACAACACAGCTATTTTGTTTTTACTGTTAAGTCCCATTATTCTGTAAGTCAAAGCTAGATTTTTCAATTCTGTAGGAAAACTAAAGCGTTGAAGTAACTAACTGTGAGTGAACGCTGACAAGCTGTGTATTTAGCATAAAGAGAAAATCAAATTTTCTGTTTGCAAATGTTTATGTTAGTGACACACACTTGAATACACTGTTTATAATTTAGAAGAACATTTAGATTCTTTAACCACAGGCTAAGTAAATATACTTGCTTAAATGCAAAATATATGATATTACGATAGTAAAATATGCAATATTACTTAACTGTTTTAAAGCCAACATAAAATGTTTTATTAGGAAGTTCTTTCTGAGTTTTTATTTATTTGTTTTTTGTTTTATGTGTTACTTGTGTAAAAATGCACTGAATGTTTAGTTGGCTTTTAAAAATTATTTTTCCGTTGATAAGTGACAAGAACACTACTTACTAATCCTGTACATTTAACCTACTGGTATGAACTAGTTTATGAGACACTAGACAACATCAAAACCAACAGTACTTATCCCACATGTCAGAGAACAAAGCGAACATTATAGGGGTTTGCAGAAGGGGAGCCAGGAGGAGGGTGGGGGAGTGTGTCTAAAAAGTTTGTTCCTGTGTTGTTTGTTCATTTACCAGGTAAATTTTTTTAAATCTATAAATAAACCGTGTGGATCAATACATTTTCTGTTGATTTAAAAAATATCTGGGCTCAAACCCAGCAATATGATAAAAGCACTGGGGCTGGCCTTGGGTAGCTTGTTGATACCTGATACCTTTTCTAATTTCTAATAAGTTAAATCCCCATAAGTGTTATTAAAATTAACTGCATTTGTTTAATTGTCTGATTTGGTTGGTAGGTCTACTTGAGTGTGTAACACTATTCTTATAATATATGATAAAAGTACAATATATATACCATATATTCAGAATCTACATCACTTGACGTTTTCTGCACTGCTTGTGAGGCTGGCGTTCGTCAGTCAGCCGTGGCCAAAAAAGCTTAGCTAAGGCTTATCTTAGTAAATTTTTTAACTTCTTTCTAACGAGACAGTACCATTTATTGTCTCTTAATTGTTTATCTATGCCTCTTTTCTCTTCCGTTTTTTATCATAATATATATTATATACACTCCTTTTGTAGGTCAACGTTGCATCTATTAAAATGCTATATTTTAAAGCGTAACAAACTTCTCGAAATATAAACGTTCTAAATGTAATTATACAAAATGGGTTCACACACAAAATCGGTAACATGAATGTTAATAAAATTTACAGCTGCCTTACCTGTGATGGAGCTCTGATGTTTGACTGTGGGTTTTGATGGCGGCGTCATGTTATCTGCCAACCGTGTCCTAGGTGACAACTGGAGAAGGGTGGGTTCTGACGATGAGCGAGATAATCCAAGCGACGAACTACGTAATCGACTAACTGTACTACTACTACTACACGCATTGTCACCAACGTCTGAGGTTTCTCTCAGCGACGACAACACATTTTGGCACTTAGTGCCAATACTACGCAGTGGTGCACATTTATGAATACTTCCTGCATTGTCACAGCTGCCGCCAATATTTTCATCTTGTTCATCTTCGTTCAACTCCAGTTTTCTTTTAGCTGAAATGGGTCTGTTCAGGATTCCAAAGTAACACATTTGATGACTCGAGCGAGCAGGTTTTGACTTGACTGAAGGATACCCTTTAGTGTAGAAGGCTGGGACCTCGCTGGGATCTACGGGAATAAACTCGTACGGTCCCGAATCCAAAGGTCCTGTTGTTGGGTCAAAGGCCCAGTTTGTACGCCAACGCTTTACTTCTTCATCGTTGAAGATTTTATTCTGCCGTTTCAGTTCTTCTGAAAGTTTTAACGGATCGGCCCGACCGAAAAGACATCGCCGCACACTTTCCCGTTTAAGTTCCGGACAAGGAATCATTATTGATAAGGTTTTAGCCGACATAGACGCGCTCAATGTAAACTAAATCACACTAAACGTTAAGTCCAGATGAAGCTCTCGGCAATAACTAAAACAGATTATTCCTCAACACAAAAATAAACGCACGGGAACAGATACAAGAAAACTGTATCACTCCGAAGCGTCGCCAGTCATTTTAATCGCGTCGAACAATTGCTTGGTGAATTTAACTGGGGGTTTCAACGCGTTGGGGGCGCTCCACGTGACTCTCCAGCGGGCGTTTCATTGGTCGCAAGTTTGTATTGAGAGGCCAGACCAAACACAGGAGCCGAGCGAGGCGAGGTGGAGAGAATTTATCACCGCCACAAGTGAGAGCATGTTCAGACATGTTTTTCTAAATTTATTCGGGGTTAAATATAGCCGATATCTTCCCCCCAAATATACACAAGCCCCACCATTTGAAGATCGGCACAAATAAAAACAGTTTAATGTTAGATGCTAAACAGTAGAATGAGTCAGCCTTTCCTCGAATGTTCTCTCCGCAAGTTTCACTTTTTATAAAGCCTGTTATTGAAAAGGAGCATTGTAGTGTCTACGACCATGTCAGAAAAACACAAGTAGGGTTGATATTTACTCATAATTGGTAGTATAATTGATGGGATAATAAAGATGGCAATGAGTACAGATTCTAGCATCGTTTGTATGCATGTAAGTAGAATAAAGATGTCGTTATCGACAAAGCAATATAAAAAGAGCACGATAATGCAACTATTTTCTCTCCCTCGCCCCATCTCTCTCTCTCTCTCTCTCTCTCTCTCTCTCTCTCTCTCTCTCTCTCTCTCTCTCTCTCTCTCTCTCTCTCTCTTTCACTTTATGTTTATGTGCGTGTGTATTTCAAACACCGTATTCTTAATGGGAAATGGATGAGTAATTAGCAGTAATCATCATTAATGAGAAGATATTGTATCCACGCTGCGCAGTGGCTGCCGGTAAGAATTGCTATCAGCTGGGAATCTTCATGGTTCCCGTGTGGGTTCCGTGCCCCACTGTGGGGAAAAGAAGAAAAGAGTTACTGATTTAAGAATCGACATCATAGCACACCTGGCATACCCAAAGATGCTCCGTCTCCTACAGCAAATGACGTTAGGTGTGGATGCTAACTGTTCCCGTAGCACACTGATTATACTCACGTCGTTTTCGTCCTCTCATCCGCCCCTCCTTGCCGGATCCACACTTAATTCATCGTTCACACAATCTTGCACATGTTATTTCATCTAACCTTGTGTCTTCTGTCAGCAGTCGTTCGTGTATGGTCTTCAGAATATCTCCCTTGTCCAGTACAAGGGTTCTCGTAGCTTTTGCTTTTGTAAAGAAGAATAGACCAAGATATCCACTTCAAGAATAGACCCACTGCTTGCCCAAACAAGCATGTCGTAGGAGTCGACTAATTTGGAGCTTCATTCTAAGTCGGAGTGCATCTTTCCAGCCGGCATGGTACAACTAGCTCCGAGCAAACGAACTAACTCTCTTTTGTTAAGGGTCACAAACTAGGCACGCAGGCCTGTCTGACGTTCGGCCCAAACACCCATCTTTCACACAGCAGTTGCATTTTGTCAATAAAGCATGTTATGTTCATATAATAATATGTATATTATGAATATCAAGAAAATAAAAATCATGGGTAGGAGAATGCACACAAATAAGCCAGTGAAACGGATGTACACGCAAAGCTCACACCCTGGCACAAAGCCAAAGTCCAAATGAATGAATAACCAGGACCTTCACCTTACAGTAGTGCAGGGGTTCTAAAACTTTCTTCGCCGCGGCACCCTTGTCAAGCAAGAACATTTTCGCGGCACACCAACCATTAAAGCGGAGTTCGTGGACTGCTCTGAGATTTTTCGGACTCAGTTTGATTTAGAAGTAAAACAGAGCACTTAATGGGTTACTGCCCTTGTGAAATGATGTTGATGCGTCAATAAGTTGTTGCATCTAAAAAAAAAAAAAGTAATAATGATGCAGGAGGGTAATAATAAATCTTATCTGATTAATAAATCTGTGCCCGGCTTTCTAGCGAAGTTGGTTAAACCTGACTTTCGCGGCGGCCGGGTGACGAACTCCTTGTGGTCCGGGTTCACTCCCGGGGGTAGGCTTTTCTCCCAGATTAACGGTACCTATAATGGAATCAAGCCGAAGGGTCCATAGTACCGAGCCAAAGGGTTTACAACTCAAGGTTTCTGGATACGTAAAAAAAAAAAAAAAAAAAAAAATGCGTCGTCTAAAACCTAAACCTATTGAGATGCCTACGCTAGGATTTCGGCCCCTGGCCTGAGACGATCCCACTTTTTAATGTTTTGGCTCCTGGCCTGAGACGATCCCACTTTTTAATGTTTTGGCTCCTGGCCTGAGACGATCCCACTTTTTAATGTTTTGGCTCCTGGCCTGAGACGATCCCACTTTTTAATGTTTTGGCTCCTGGCCTGAGACGATCCCACTTTTTAATGTTTTGGCTCCTGGCCTGAGACGATCCCACTTTTTAATGTTTTGGCTCCTGGCCTGAGACGATCCCACTTTTTAATGTTTTGGCTCCTGGCCTGAGACGATCCCACTTTTTAATGTTTTGGCTCCTGGCCTGAGACGATCCCACTTTTTAATGTTTTGGCTCCTGGCCTGAGACGATCCCACTTTTTAATGTTTTGGCTCCTGGCCTGAGACGATCCCACTTTTTAATGTTTTGGCTCCTGGCCTGAGACGATCCCACTTTTTAATGTTTTGGCCCCTGGCCTGAGACGATCCCACTTTTTAATGTTTTGGCTCCTGGCCTGAGACGATCCCACTTTTTAATGTTTTGGCTCCTGGCCTGAGACGATCCCACTTTTTAATGTTTTGGCTCCTGAGTAAACTCAGCTTTTCATCTTTTTCTTTGCTTTCGCCGGCTGTAAACTCCAGCGGAAAGTTCTGGACTTTAGTCTTTTGTTACAGAACCTGAGTGTAGCGTGCACATCTGTTTTACAGATCGAACTTATTTGTATGCAGATTGTTGGTTTATTGCCTCTCAGGCATATGCACTGCAAATTTAAAAAAAGCCCCCAGTCAGTCGACTCTTACGACATGCTAGCTGGGGAGGCAGTGGGTCTATTCTTGTTTTCTCTAAAATTGGACCCTGGAACCCACACAGCGATAAACTTACTTGAAAGCCCTGACCTGGTTGATCACCCGTATTCAAATGAAGAAAATACACATGCCAGAAATTTGTGGAGTGGACATGTCTACAAATGGCATACGGTGTAAATTGTCGGCACAAGTTCTGTTTTAACTGTAATTTAAAATTAACAAAACAAGCAAGAAAAACATTTTTTTTTTAATATTTTAGAACTAGCCGGACTTTTTTCAAAAATGACCTTGGCTCCCAGGACAACCCAGCCTTGAGTGGGTACCGGGTGCAGTCCCGGGAAAGTAAAGGCGGCCGGTGTGATACTGACCACATCAGCCATCTTGTGCCGATTGGTCTACAAAAATATAGGTCTAGCCCTATATGCCCCCTACGCGTTAAGGCGTGGAAAAGGGTCCTTTACTTTTTTTTTATTTTAGAACTAAAGAGAAGCAATGCCACATTCAATTTTAACTCACCATTTCCAGAGTCCTCCTGCGCAACAATGACACGAAAATTCGTGAAGCGTTCCATATTTTTGGGGAGTCGCCGTGGCGTAGCGGCTAGAGGCTTACGTGCGAATAGGAAGGTCGTGGGTTCGCTCCCTGACGGAGCAGAACTTTTTTTCAAAAATGACTTTAACTCCCAGGTCGACCCAGCCTTGAGTGGGTACGGGGTGCGGTCCCAGGAAGTAAAGGTGGCTGGCGTGATGCTGACCACCTGACCTATCTTGTGCCGATTGGTCTATACAATTATAGGTCTAGCCCTATATGCATAAAGGCAAGAAATCGAGCCAAAAGTCGTGTATGTAAAGAAACAGTATGCCAAGAGTTCTCTAAAGTCTCTTGAACTACAGATGCTGTTTTTCATTCATATAAAACTACTTCCATTCATTGATTTCAAAACAGCTGACTAGTATCAACAGACGCATGCGCACAAGTTAGCCGCCGATCGATTTCCAATATTGAATGGCACTGATCCTTTCCTGTGCCAATTCAAGAAAAAATATAGGTCATTTAAAGGGACTGTTTGGGCGTACAGTACGACCTTGTCTAGTGACTAGAGCAGTTATAACGACGGGACTAGAAACAGGTTGTGAGCTGTAGGTGATAACAAAGGATAAGACGACTTATTGTGTTTGTTGGATTTGTAAAGGGCACAAAAAGTTATTAGAGAGGCTGTAGCGTTGGGTCTAGGAAACTTATTTGTCGGTCCCTTAGCCATAAGTATGAATACAAATATCTTTTCATATGTACACACACACACACACACACACACACACACACATAGTTATATATATATATACATATATATATATACATATATATATATATATATATATATATATATATATATATATATATATATATATATATATATATATATATATATATATATATATATATATATATATATATATATATATATATATATATATATATATATATAGAGAGAGAGAGAGAGAGAGAGAGAGAGAGAACATTTTATGTTATTAATACATGTCATTGGAGGTTAGGAAACTAATTCTCCCCTGCTATATACAGCCAGTTTTAACCTACAGCTTTGATTCGCGGATAATTAATAAACAAGCCGAACAGTATCTTGAGGTCGTGGAGATGTGACTTTGCAGAAAAATCTTTACAATTCCTTGAACAGTTAAGAAGAGCAACCCAAATGTTTTGAAAGAGGCGAATGCTCGAAGACAGCTTATCACAAACATCAGAAAGAGACAGTTCAGAAAGAGACAGTCATCATTTTCTGGTCATGTTATGAGAAGATGGAAAGTGAAAATGGTTGTGAACAGTGGAAATATCCGTGGAAAAAGAGACATATGAGAGACAGTCTTTTTTTCATGGCATGGAGGAGTGTCAGCACACGAACTGATACACGCAGTTGCAGATCGCTGATTGTGTTGATTGTGAAGAGGCATGATCGCTCACGCCAGTCGCCGAGGCACTTGATGATAATGATGATATTTAAATATATTACACTGAGTCCTCGGGATTAGAATGACATTGTTCTCCTATTAGAATTAATGTAAATAATTTCAATTCGTTCCAGGCCTTTAAAAAAATCAAACCATTCGTTTCAAAATGACGGTTTTGTTTCGCTAACGGTTAAAATGTGATGCGTTGCTTTTTCGTTTTTCCTCATGTTCCGGGCCGGTAAGCGTAGCAGTGTTGCCACTTTGGATCTTTTGTATCCAAATTTAGATCTTTTTCACTGCGTTTAGATCCTGTTTTTGACGTTTAGATACTAAATATTTTTCTAGATTCTTTTCATATGGAGTTAGATATTTTATAGATTTTTTTTCTTTTAGTGTCATTTTAATAATTATTGAGTAAAATATTTACTAAAATATTTTTGTTTTGGTCTGGCACGTACATTGTGGCAACTGCCATTACTTAAACTTTGAACTCTCACTAAGGTCAACACTCAAATATCTGACAACCCCGGTGCTGATTAATCGAAATCGCGCGTAAATCATACTAACTTTGTTTCAACCGTATCCTCAATGTGTTGTGAAGAATAGCTGTGATGCTGACTCTGTGTTTCTTTTTCATGTGATTTTTAAAAAATAATTGCTCACCTTCCTGTGTGGCTTTCACTTTGAAAAAACCTTTCAACATGCCAAAAGTAAAGTATGAGCAAAAATTTCGGAAAGAGTATTTGCATGATGACAAAATTAAAGACTGGGTGATGGCAGTTCCTGGGGATATAACCAAGGCTCGTTGTAAGTACTGCAAGTGTGAAATTAAAGCGAAAATACAAGACTTAAAGAAGCATGCAGAGACTAACAAGCATAAAACTGCAGTTCCATTCAAAGATATTACACCGCTGACATCTGTTTTCAGAACTACACTGATAAATGAATCATCAAAAGTTGAAGGGTCGGTCGCAATGTTTTTAAGTTGCCATTGTGCAATTTCAAACTGTGACCATTTGATTGATTTGTTTAAAAACACAATTTCTGACAGTAAAGTTATGGATGATGTGAAAATGCATCGCAGCAAGTGTACACATATTATAAGAAATACTTTATTTTCTCACTTCGAAAAAGATTTGATCAGTGATATTTCTACAAATAAATATAGTTTATTATTAGACGAATCCAATGATATTTCGGTACTGAAAGTGCTTGGTGTGTGTATTATATATTACAGCAACAATACAGACAAAGTAGTTTCTACATATCTTGGACTAGTTCAATTGGAAAAGTGTGATGCAGAAAGTATAGTTCAAGAACTGAAGAACCTTTTAATCAGCAAACAGTTAGACTTGACAAATTTGGTTGCAATTGGTACCGATAATGCCTCAGTGATGGTTGGCATAAACAATGGCGTTTATGCCAAGTTGAAGGAAGCTATCCCATCGTTAATACTTATAAAATGTATGTGTCATTCATTGCAGCTAGCATTATCACATGCTTCATCTGAATGTTAACCAAGGAATTTGGAATACCTTATTGCTGAAACACATAACTGGTTTTCAAAATCATTTGTCAGACAACAGCAATACAATGCATTGTATTCAGCCTTAAATAATGGTTCCACACCACTGAAAATTCTGTCAGATTGCAAAACCAGGTGGTTATCAATACAACCAGCTGTTGAAAGAATTGTGAACCAATGGTTGGAGTTAAAGACACACTTTGAAATAACAAGACAAAGTGAAAAGTGCTACACAGCTGAGATACTATATGGAATGAACAGTGATGAAAAAAATTTGGCATTCCTTCTCTTTTTACAACCTATTCTAATGGAAGTGCAAAAAGTTAATAAACTGTTCGAATCCAAACATGTTGATAAAGTTAAATTACTTGACGATCTCACTTTGCTATTTTACTCAGTTGGTAAAAGACTGGTGTTGCCAACTTCAAAAGTTGATTTGCTCACTTGCACTATAGAGAGCTATTTGGCTCCTAAGCCATACATTGGATATCAAATTGAATCAAAAATTGATGATTTAAAAACAAAAGGACTGTTAACAGAGAATGAAGAGAACAACTTAAGAAAACGCTGTCAAGATTTCCTTATCTCATTGTTCAAGCAACTAAAGCAGAGACTTCCTGAAAATCTAGATGTTTTGAAAAATATTTCACTCTTTTCTGTGAGCAACATACTTCAGCCAGTAAAGGACATACCTAAATATTGTAAAGTTATGAAATTTTTAGGGGCTACTGACAATAGTGTCGCGGGAGCAGAATATCAGTTAACCAAAATAAACTTAGTTGAATGGACAAACAAAACAGAAACTGAAGCGTTTTGGAGTGAAGTGAGACAATTTAAAGATGCCTCATCAAACAGTCCATTCTGTAAACTCTTTGAATGTGCCATGTCTGCCATGATACTACCCCACTCAAATGCTGACGTAGAAAGAGTTTTCAGTGCTATGAATTACATCAAATCTAACCTAAGAAACAGGATGAAATTAGACCTCTTAAATGCTATCTTGACAATAAAGTTTGGCCTGATGAGAGTAGGAAAATGCTGTTCCACTTATCAGCTCCCTGATTGTGTATTAAAAGAAATAGGAACAGCTAAAGCATACCAGAGTAATTTGGGATCTGAAGCTTCAACTTCATCATCCAAGCTAAGTTTATCCTGTGGATCTTGTGAAGCAGACATCAGTGAAGATGAGGACATGTGTCTATAGGGTAAGTCATTTCAATAGTTTTGTAATTTGTGACTCTTTTCATTTGGATATTTTTTTTAAATATTTTCCACGCAAATTTAGATCTTTTTAGATATTTTTTTACCCTGTTTTGGATCTTTTTTGTCAAAGAAAAGTGGCAACACTGAAGCGTAGGCTATCATGTTCCGCCATCTTACACGATCACCAGAATCACGGATCAGTTTAATGTTTGTGTCTCGCCAAATCAATATGGCCAAGCCATCAAAGCATTTATCTCTTTGCCTTCCTTTTGAGCTTTTTTTTCCGTCGATGTTGCCAGTTGTTACCAAGTTTTTCGAGTCGTTTCTTTTCATGAAGTGAAAAAAAAAGTAAAGATCTATTTTCACGCTTTTAGGTACATCAGGCATATGGGAAGAACGCCCATATTTTCACAGACGAATCGGCACTAAGTGGATAACGTGGTCAGCATTAGGCTGGCCTTCATTACTTCCCCATGACGTTCCCATTTTACGCTGCGACGCCCCATACCATAATAAAAATCCACACAGCCACCAGTGGGTTTCGATCGCGGAACGTTGGAATTACGAGTCGGGCTCGCAACCGTTTCTTATCATAACATATCCCCCCTCCCCCCCCCCCCCCCGAAAAAAATGTCAACCTGGCACCAATTCAAACTTATATTCGCATCAATGTGGATTTGAACCCGAGACTTTCAAGACGACGTACGATCCTGTGATCGGTTTATCCTCTTCGGACTGCTATCTAAGGGTTTAGTGTACCATTCCAAGATTTACAAATCTGAATCTGGATGACTGAGCACCAAGACAGATCCCAGAAATTCCGTTCAGTCTCTAAAGAAGTCATAATTAGAACATCACATCTAGAACGGCAACACCAGCCACTTGTACCTTGCAGTCCTAATCGGGTAAGACGATACATCTAGCCAAGGATATAGCCACTACACGTATTGCTTGCACCGCCATTAATAAAACATCATGGTTATTGAAGCTTCCACCATGAACAGTGGTACAGTTAAAGCGCGTTTCAAAACTTATGCCATCACACTTACCAAATACCTCGAGAACTCTGTAGTTTACAGTTGCGCAGATGCTGCTGTGTTGTTGAAGCAGAAAATTTCTTTGATCTTTGTTTGACTAATAATTTAAATCCCGCCGAAAAAAATATACAGCTATTAACACAGGTGTGGAGATTGTTTGGAAATCAGTTCACATTGGCAACGATGCGTGGTGATTATATTTATAATCTGCTCTTAACTCAATAAAAAGAAATCCGCAACTCATAGCAGACTTATGCTGGAAATGGCCACCAAGTGTAAAACGCATTGACACGCATGTAATTGGCTGTTTTGAAAACTTCCACTTATCCAAGTTACTGTAAACATGATGTAGGTATGCTGATCGACATCTTTTTTTTCTAATCATATACCTCAAATGAGGCAAAATGAAAACCAGATATTTGATTAAATAATTTTTTTTTTAAATTACAATCACGTGGTTATTTACAGGATGCCTGCCAAATTTCAACAACTTACAGTAAACGGTTAATGAGTTACAGATTTTAACAAATCGGCAGGACTTTATGAACAGACTGTAGTACTACTAAGCCACGGTTACTCGCTGTGGATTACCTACCCTTGAACACTCTACTGATAAAGAACAGAAACAAGATCCTTTTATTTAATGTCTACGTTACTAAGTCAATGTATTGCGTAGGATATTGCTTGATATACCAGAAAAAAAAGATCTTTTTGACAGATAGCAAATCATCCGTGTGTGTTCGATGGCACCATAGGAATTTTGAAGAATAGTAGCATTTTAATATGTAATGCTTGTTGTGGAATGCGGACTGGCATTTAAAAAAAAAACGGGCATTATAGTGCGTTTCAAAACTCATGCCGTCACACTTTAACAAATATCTCGAAAACTTCTGTACGGATCAACATGAATGTTTGCATGTGGCCTTAGTTTCCCCATGTTCTTTTGATTCTACAATTTACATTCAGCACAGATGCTGATGTTTTCTTAAAGCAGGGAATTTCTTTAATCTTTGTTTGACTAATCATTTCTGTACTCCTGAAGAAAAGTATTTACAGCAAGTGACATACGTGGGGAGATTGTTCAGGATAGCAGCCATGTTTGGTTTTATTTTGATAGCATATTTCCCATTAAAAGGAAAATCCGCAGTTCACGGGAGACTTGTGTTATAAATTACCACCTGAGACCAAAGACTCGTAATTTTATCGTACCGCGATCGAAACCCATTGCTGGCTGCGTGAATTTTCATCATGGTATGGGGCGTCGCAGGTCAGCCCAGCCTAAAATGGGTACCAGGATGGCTGTGCTGGGGAAGTAAAGACGGCCGGTGTAATGCTGACCACAATACCCAGCTATTGCCGATTTGTCTGTTAAAAAAAATGGGTGCTCTCCCAATATGCCCGATGCGCCTGAAGGCTAGAAAGGGGATCTTTACTTTACTTTCTTTACCTGAGTTCAAAACGCCTACGACACGACTTTTTTTAACCCCTGTGTTAGTTCCGGGGCCTTGTTAAAGGCAAAACTGCCTACCTAAAAGCAATGTTGTCTGCCTGTCTGTCTATCTGTCTGTCTGTCTGTCTGTCTGTCTGTCTGTCTGTCTGTCTGTCTGTCTGTCTGTCTGTCTGTCTGTCTGTGTCCGTCCGTGTTTCCTTCCGTCCAACTAAGTAGCTAATTACCTAAAAACTACACAACAAACTAACCAACTAACTAGTTAACTAACACATTGAGTAGCTAACTAAGCAACTAACTAACTAGCTAGCTAGCTGACTGACTGACTTCTTAGCAACAGGACAAGCATGACATCGAGGACCTACAAATAAACTCCAGGAATGCACTTCGACCCCAAGATTGCATTATATAAAAAAAAAAAAAAAAATACATACACACACACACAAGGATGTCCTTGAATGAAATCAGCAACGGAAATAGACGATGTGGATAAAAGGTGACGATGCGGCTTTGTCGAACAGTGCTGCTGAAGTTGGTACTTAAGTACAAATTTAGTACTGTTTGATCTTTAGCGAGCATTTGTTGAACCTTTTAAACAAAATTGTGACTGGTAGTGTGCTGACAATAAGCGTTGCGCAACTGTTGTTGTAAATGTATCATTTCACGTAACTGGTGAAGTGCTCTTTTGTTACAGTTTCATCCATCTTCTTCTTCTTCTTCTTTTTCTTCTTCTTTTTCTTCTTCTTCTTCTTCTTCTTCTTCTTCTTCTTCTTCTTCTTCTTCTTCTTCTTCTCCTTCTTCTTCTTCTTCGTCTTCTTCTTCTTCTTCTTCTTCTTCTTCTTCTTCTTCTTCTTCTTCTTCTTCTTCTTCTTCTTCTTCTTCTTCTTCTTCTTCTTCTTCTTCTTCTTCTTCTTCTTCTTTGTTCACCAGCGATAAGTTCCGTCGGAAACCAAAGGATGTTAGTCCATTTGGATTTTGACTTTGTGCCAGAGCCTGAGTTTTGGTTGTCGTCCGTTTTACTGGCTTGTGTGTCTGCAGAGGGTTATTCCTTGCCGCTCGGGCAGATGCACTCCTACTTCGAAGGAAGTCCCCCGTTAGTCGACTCCTACGACATGCTAGCCGGGAAGGCAGTGGGTCTTTTCTTGTTTTCCCAAACAATGTTGCCTCGAAATCCAAACGAGGATCATACATCTAAAGCCTAAGAAACACTAGAACATTTTTGGTTAATTTTTCAGAAGAACAATGTGAAGATGAAAATCGCTTGCCATTGATATCAAAATATATGCCGAGTCTTTTGGTATTGTTCTATGTCTCTGTGGCTGCGGAAAGTATTTTCTCTCTGCTTTAGAAATATTAGTATACAACAACAATAGCCCTTTTTTTAATACTGCAACAATAAATGCATTGATAAAATCAAAGTCATTGCCCTCTTGTTCTTGTTCTTGTTCTTCTTCTTTTCCACCTTGTACCTCATTGAAGTGTCGTGGGGAGATGTTGCGTTCGTTGATGAGCTCTGTCTAGAGCACCATTTAGACTAATCTTAATTTCTGTAAGACTGTTTTAATGCCGTCACTCCATATTTTCCGAGGTCTCACACTCGCTCTATACCCGTTGTAACGTTTTAATGTGACTCGCTGTGGCAGATAGTACCAGGGCATTCTTGTAAGGTGTCCAAACCTACTTAATTTATTTTCTTTGATGACCTGTAAGACTGACTTTATTTCTAGCATTCGTCTGATTTCGTGATTTCGTATTCTGTCCTTGAAACTCCTGCAGTTCTTCATTTAATCTCTGTTGCCACAATTTTATGTTCATTGGAGGATGTAACTGTCTACATTTGGCATTGATAGCATAGTGTTAGCCAAAAAATAATTCTGATAAGATTCACTTTAGTACTCCGGGGTATCTGCTTGTGTATCAAAAGGGGAGATAGTAGCCCCATTACTTGATTAGCTTTGGCACATCTGGAGCTAGTTTCTCTGTCCAGTTTTCCGTCGGATGTGAAATATCTCCAAAATACCTAAATACCTCTGTCTGTTTTAAGGTGTTGTTTTTTAATTTTATTTCTAAATTGTCTTTATGTCTTCCTATCACCACTGTCTCTGTCTTCGTAGTATTTATTTTCATATTATATTCCTCCCCTTTGTTACTAACTTGATTTAGGTGGTTCTGTAGGCTTTCGGTACTTTTTTCTATGAGTACCTGGTTGTTGGCGAATAGTAATTCTGTAATATCTTCTTCATGATTAAAGTTCGTTTCCTTACATATGGTATCCATGTATGTTATAAAAAGAAGCGGCCATAGTCCACAGCCCTGACACACCAGAGTTCACTATAAAAGTTCTTGAAAATCCTGCCTTCGATCTTATGCAGCATTTACTATGTGTGTACAGGCTTCTGCAAATATTAATGAGATGATTGCTGATTCCCTTTTCCCCATACATTCCCACAACATATCCCTGTCGACTCTATCGAAGGCTTTTTCTTGGTCTATCAATATCAACAAACATGTCTTATCGTGTTCTATTGCTCTCTCTCTCTCTCTCTCTCTCTCTCTCTCTCTCTCTCTCTCTCTCTCTCTCTCTCTCTCTCTCTCTCTCTCTCTCTCTCTCTCTCTCTCTCTCTCTCTCTCTCTGTGATAGTTGTCTCAATGTAAAAATGGCACCTGTGTGACTTCTCTTTCGTCGAAAGCCCATATGTCCCCTATCAATGTTCTTAGCCTTTTTTTCGCTGATCTTAGCACACATTTTTTCAGTGCGACTAAGTGAGATTCCTCTGTAATTAGTACAGTCCCTCTTACTTCCTTTATTTTTCCATGGAGGGATGATGACAGCAGTTTGCCAATCTGATGGTGTTTCTTGATTTTCCCATGCTCCCTGAAAAATTATCTTTAAACATATTGCTCCCGTTTCCCTGCTGCCTTGATGGCCTCAGCTGGTAGATCATCAGTAACTGTCGCCTTTAGCCTAGGGGCGGTTCGAATGGCATATTTTTCTGTATCTAATACCGTCGTCTGGATAAGTAGAAGTCGCACCGATCTCAGAAAATGCTTCCACTTATCAGTATTTCTACTTATCCAGACAACACACACAATAGAGAAAATTGCCTGGACCAAGCTGGTCGTGTCGACTTAACCGAAGTTCGACTTATTCGAGTTCGACTTAAGTGTAACAAACCTGGTTCTAGTTCTTCTGCCGTTAGTTCCGAGTTGTTTTTATGTTCTTCACTGCTTTCATCTGTTTCATTGCAGCTAAGTAATGATTCAAAGTAATTCTTCATTCTTGTTTCTGATGCCTTTGATTTTGTTGTTGTGGTTTTTCACTGCCGTTCTTTCTTCTTCAGCCAGCTTGCTTCAAAACTGTTCCCATGAATCTCTTTTTGCTTGTCTGATAGTTCTGTTTACTTCTCTTATAATTATCATGTATGTTATGTAATCTTCTTCTGTTCTGCTCCTCAGCCAAGTGCCATAATCTTTCTTTTTTTTTTTTCTTTTTGCTCACAATTCTTCTTTTTTCTTCAGACCACCATGTTGAGAGCTTACGCCCTGTATTACCTTTCCTTTTAGTTCCACATATTTCTTGTGCTATTTTCATAGTGGTGTCTCTGAAATCCAGCCATTCTTTATTTACTACAAGTGTGTTTTGTGGAAGCTGTTCATAATTTTCCTGTAATTTTTGCCTAAAGTGCTCGCCTATTTTTTTCACACTCTAGTTCTTTCCATTTTACTATGTCACTTTCATGACATTTCTTTCTTGTTTGATAACTTATCTTGACTTTTCTGTCAAGTATCACCATCCTATGATCTGTACTTAAGTTTGGTAAACTTTCGAAGCTGTAACTTCATGAAAGTTTCTTTTTTTCTCGTCAAGATGTAATCAGTTTAACTCTTAGAATCTGGATCATTCCCTTTATACCATGTAAAAACTTGTGAAGCTCTATGTTGAAAGAAGGTGTTGGTAATAACAAGGTGCACATTTATCCAACACTCTTTAGCCCATTTCATTTCTGATGTTGTTGTCTCCGTAATTGCCTAGGAGTCTTGTAAATGTTCTTCTGTCTCGTCCTGTTCTACCATTAAAATCATCCATCACGAACAGCTTCTCATTAATATATATCTTGCAAATTTCGTTATTCGGGCCCTCAAAGAATTGATCTAAATCCTCCTCACTGTGATTTCCATTCTACGGAGCATATATTTGAAGAAGAAAAACCTCTGAACTATTTCCTACTTGTAATTTCAAACGGATAATTCTTTCCGAGATGTAGTTAACTTCGAGTATATTTTTGTGTGTGTGCAGATTCTGGATCGATGACAAATCCTACACTACCTGCACTAAATAGAAGCCGTCCCAGCACTGTGTAACAGACTGAGCGGGGGGGGGGGGGGGGGAATAATATATCAATTATATAATAGACAAAGAATTGCAATTCTGATCAATTAAATATAAGGCAGGCTAGTTGTGTGTGTGTGTGTAAATGTGTGTGTGTGTGTGAATTAATATACGTTTGTCCGTCTGTCTATCTCTGTGTGTGTGTGTGTGTGTGTGTGTGTGTTTTGAATGTTGAATGTTGAATTAGGAATCGACATCATAGCACTCGGGACACTTCCATAAGTGCTCCGTCCCCGTCTTCAGAAGCAAACGAAGAGTTCCAGTTCTAATGACACCAGTAACTGTCTGATTGTATATATGTCTCGCCTCTTCCTTGAATGTTAAGCGTCGGCTATATCCCCTGGTAACTCCTCGCAGCGACATTATCCTCAGACCTTAATGATCTATTTGCGCTTCCGCACTGTTCACTCGCTCCAAGAGGGCCTTTACAACTTGTCATACATCAGTTCACCACGAAATGGTACAGAACCGACCAGTCTATCTGCCCGCTTATTTCCCAACACATGCAAATGTGTGTCATTTCCGGAGTTACGGAGTGCGTGCTCTGTGCTTGATACCATCTGCATTACAAATTGTGTACCTATGATGCGTTTTCGGTACCTTTACAAAAAATAATTACTAGTATTCACAAAACAATTTCGACAGCCCTGGTGTCAAAGACGGTTCTCTGAGACTGGTTAGGTCA
>CAJHNH020001513.1:52870-142870 GCA_905116865.2 Candidula unifasciata | reverse complement strand
GGAAAGATCAGTGGAAAGAGGGCTAGAGGCAGATCAATAGAGTCGATGCTGGATGGGCTGAAAAAAGTGGCATTGGGGGATATCATCAAGAGAGCTGTTCCAGGCAACCAGGGATCGTGATCTGTGGAGATGAATAAGCGTCTTCGCCATTTGGCAGGGCACGTTATGATGATGGCCCTTGTCGGACCCCAGAAAAATGTCCGCGGTACACTTACCCTTGAAGAGGTTTGAAAGCTTAGGGAAAAAAAGTTCGGTTATCTTTTAAACAATGAATAAAAGAAACTATTTGGATGAATTGTTATTATATCCATGATCTTTTTTGGGAAATTTAATCAACTGTACACTCATATCACTTGAAGGTTCCTCGTGTATCTGTTTTTTAGTGTAAACGTACGTTGAGAATGCACTGCAGCTTTGGCAATAACATTGTTTTCTGAAGACACCATCATCCAGAACTCTTTTTGGCTTCCT
Source organism: Candidula unifasciata (assembly GCA_905116865.2). Taxonomy (NCBI): domain Eukaryota; kingdom Metazoa; phylum Mollusca; class Gastropoda; order Stylommatophora; family Geomitridae; genus Candidula; species Candidula unifasciata. The sequence goes on along the minus strand of CAJHNH020001513.1, from coordinate 142,399 downwards.
TCATGGTATTTCTGTTTTAAACTGCTGTTTCGCTGATCTCAAGCAGATTTATGAATAATTATTGATCATTGCCGCGGCACCCCTGGCATACGCTCGCGTCACCCCTGGCATACGCTCGCGGCACTCCTGGCATACGCTCGCGGCACCCCTGGGTGCCCAGTTTGAGAACCGCTGCTATAGAAAAGGAGCGACTAAATAAGAACAGATTCAAAGAACCCAATAGGGTCGGAACTCGAGTTACTAATGTACTAAACAATGCAAATTAGTCATTTATAAACTCCTAAAATTCAGAACATGCACTCTTCTGCCAGGTTTTATTTCAATAAAAAGGCTAATTCCATGCACAATTCGTTACTTTTTCCCCCGGAGAAAATCGAATTAGAAAGGGGGAGAAAAAGAACAATAGCAACAACAGAAAAAGAAAAAGAAAAAAAAAAACAAGCTAAGAAAATCACAGACGTAATCCAATACGAGACATCTTAATTAAATAGCTTTCACACAGAAATGTTCCTTTGTCACACGAGACAAGAATAGCAGACGTCAATGTCACACGGCACAGGAGATGGTAATCAGACAAAAGGATATATTTATTTTGTGACATTCGCCACAGAAATATAATCATCATGCAATTTTAAAATGTCAGCTAGATTATGTGGCATTTTGCATACCGTTAAAAATCAATACATCCAAACTGGCAAATGCTACTAAGTACACTATTCCAACATGCTGCCCTGTCTCCATACCCAACGTCCTGTTCTCCCCCTGCCCCCCCCCCCTCAAATGATTTTACTATTTACGATCTGATTGACTTTTTTTTAACCACACTAGGACTTCACACTGAGAGATAAACACCCGGTGACACAAAGTGCCACTATTCGGATGAGGATAACCCGCGGAGAGGTCATAGCAACCCCGTTCAACCGTTAGGTTATATTAGGGCCCTCGGCAACAACTAGGGTGGGGCTTTTAAACAAGCGACAAATGCGTCCCACATGGGGACGGGGATCATTAGTTCATTGACGGTCGACGTGTTTCTGCCGTCTTTGCGTTTGGCTTGGTGATGTTCTGATAAAGCTTGGAATATTTGGAGGGGGAGGAAGAGGAGGAGAACGAGAAGAAGAAAGAAGAAGAAGAAGAAGAAGAAGAAGAAGAAGAAGAAGAAGAAGAAGAAGAAGAAGAAGAAGAAGAAGAAGAAGAAGAAGAAGAAGAAGAAGAAGAAGAAGAAGAAGAAGAAGAAGAAGAAGAAGAAGAAAAAGATGAAGAAGGAGAAGAAGAAACAGAGACCCAGAGGTGTAACATGTTGGAACCATTGTCACTTTTTATTTTCCTCTCCTTTCAATATAAAATTTATTGACAGTGTCTGTATTGGAGAACATTCAACCAGAGCAATGTTTCAATCGACCATCTTTTCCTTTCACAATAAATTATCTTTTAGACAAAATGAGAGAGAGAGAGAGAGAGAGAGAGAGAGAGAGAGAGAGAGAGAGAGAGAGAGAGAGAGAAACTCCTATCACCCTGGTTCTGTGGAATCGCGCCATCCCTCACCCAACCCGCTATGTCTGTCCGCAGGCCAGATTTTCAGCCAGACTCATCTTTTCACTTTCACTTGCGGCAGCGATAATTACCTGGCCTATCTCTTCCTGGGTTCGCTCCTGCCTAGAGGCTGTCGCGTGCCAGCTCAGACTTTTAATAATAGGGAAGCCGCTTTATCTCAACACCCCCTTCCCTTCGTCCCACTCACCCCTAGCACACGAGATTGTCGTTCCTATAAACACACACATGACTTCACAAGCACACTCTCTTCCATCAGCCCTTTCTCACACTTACACATGCGCAACGCTCCCTTCTGCATGGCAGCTTTCATTTATCTTACTATGGCAGCTTTTTCTACCCGTATAACCAAGTTTGCTTCAAACATGTTTTGCATAGAATATGTTTTCACAGACCAGCTTGTACTTGTCTGAATATATATGTTTATGTATGTATCTTTAAACGTACGTTTGCATGTATGTCGATCTCTCTGTCTCTGTCTGTCTGTGTGTGTATGTATGTTGGCATGTATGTATATGTGTGTGTATGTATATAAGTATGTGTGTTTGTATATAGGTATGTATGCAAGTGTGTGTGTTTGTATGTACGTACGTAGGTATGTATGTACGTACAGATGTATGTATGTATGTGTGTATGGATGGATAAATGGATGTATGTAATGTACGTATGTATGCATGTATGTACGTACGTAATGAACATGAGCATAGGGTTAAGGATGTTAAGCCTTGTCTTGTATGTGTGATTAATAATAATGACGATGATTATAATATTGTTCTGAATGTCAACTAAATATAATTGAAATAAGGAGTATTGGGAATATAGTAAGTAAAGGAACTTTTTCCATGCATTCAATCTCAAGCGTATTGGGAATATAGTAAGTAAAGGAACTTTTTCCATGCATTCAATCTCAAGCGTATTGGGAATATAGTAAGTAAAGGAACTTTTTCCATGCATTCAAGCTCAAGCGTATTGGGAATATAGTAAGTAAAGGAACTTTTTCCATGCCTTCAAGCGTATTGGGAATATAGTAAGTAAAGCAACTTTTTCCATGTCTTCAAGCGTATTGGGAATATAGTAAGTAAAGCAACTTTTTCCATGTCTTCAAGCGTATTGGGAATATAGTAAGTAAAGCAACTTTTTCCATGTCTTCGAGCGTATTGGGAATATAGTAAGTAAAGCAACTTTTTCCATGCCTTCAAGCTTATTGGGAATATAGTAAGTAAAGCAACTTTTTCCATGTCTTCAAGCGTATTGGGAATATAGTAAGTAAAGGAAGTTTTTCCATGCCTTCAAGCTCAAGCGTATTGAGAATATAGTAAGTAAAGGAACTTTTTACATGCCTTCAAGCCTATTAGGAATATAGTAAGTAAAGGAACTTTTTACATGCCTTCAAGCCTATTAGGAATATAGTAAGTAAAGGAACTTTTTCCATGCCTTCAAGCGTATTGGGAATATATTAAGTAAAGGAACTTTTTCCATGCCTTAAAGCTCAAGCGTATTTGGAATATAGTAAGTAAAGGAACTTTTTACATGCCTTCAAGCTCAAGCGTATTGGGAACATAGTAAGTAATGGAACTTTCTCCATGCCTTAAAGCTCAAGCGTATTGGGAATATAGTAAGTAAAGGAACTTTCTCCATGCCTTCAAGCGTATTGGGAATATAGTAAGTAAAGGAACTTTTTACATGCCTTCAAGCTCAAGCGTATTTGGAATATAGTAAGTAAAGGAACTTTTTACATGCCTTCAAGCTCAAGCGTATTGGGAATATAGTAAGTAAAGGAACTTTTCACATGCCTTCAAGCTCAAGCGTATTAGGGATATAGTAAGTAAAGGAACTTTTTACATGCCTTCAAGCTCAAGCGTATTGGGAATATAGTAAGTAAAGGAACTTTCTCCATGCCTTCAAGCGTACTAAGAATACATTGCTAGCACCTGTTTTATAGAAAATTCGGTACACTGTGCGTGGACATGATGCCGGCCGTCTTTACCACCGGGACTTTATTGGGCAGATAGGGCTAGACCGCTATTTTATAGACCAAGTAGGTGTGTGGTCAGTATCATGTATGAAATATAATAATATATAATCAAAACAGTAAAATAGAACTTCTAGGCCTGATTGGGGTTGGGGAGGTGGTTGGTGGGTGCTTAATGGGCTTAACACCCCTTCCCACCTTCCCCCCTACCCCACCCCTCCTCCAGGTTCCGACCCGGTTTCCCAGACGTACCTAATTCCTTTCCCCCATTTGTCAACAAAGGATGCCCAATCGCTTGAGCAACGCATGCACATTCGGAAAACACAGCTGTCAGAGCCGCACTCACCCCGGATTAGACTTGGTGAATGATCCTGAATAAATGAGGATTATGGAATCCGAACAGATGTGCAACGCTGACAAATCCCCACAAACGTGATACCAATTAACTAGTTACTAACGCTGATTAATCCCATTTTTGGTGTCTGGTTTCCCAAAATAAAACACTTTGTAGCACCAGACGTTTTCTTAAGAAGTCCATTTTAACACTTGGAAACAAAGCTATTGTAAACCAAGCCGGCGACCACTGATCTGTGTAAAATGGCTAATATCGGCACCGTATGGCACTGCTGTTGATACGGTCTTCTCCATCCCTGAAACTTAATGTTTGCTCTTCACATTTGTCTGTGATTGTGCGGGTTGGTTACTTCTCACCTCCTTTGTCTGATTAAGAATACAAATTAGCCCTATCCCTTAATGAGGGATGTCACGGATTTCAAGTGTTTACACAAGACGTTGCCCGTTCTGTTTGGAAATATGCCCTCGTGCTAGCCTCGGGGAGGGACAGTTCAGAACTGCTCACCTTTGTCAAAGATGACACCTGATCACAGATGGCAATGTTGTTACTGTAGTCCTTGTGCGTTATTTTCTTCCTCTCCTTAGCATTCACCGGCTGAAGGTTTAGGTTGTTCGTCCACTCCTGGTTTTTGGTCTTGATACAGAACTTGAGTTTTGCATGCATGTTGGCTTTACAAATCTAGCTTATGTGTATGCAGACTCATGGTTCCTTGCCTTTCAAGCAGATGCACACCGCTTTGAAAGAAACACCTCAGTTAGTCGCCTTTTACGACCTGCTTGTTGGTAGGAATGAAAGGGGGTTGGGGTTAGTCTGCTTTTTGTTCTCCAAAAGGAGAATATAGCCATCCCCAGAACCAGACGGTCTACCGTGTTTGTGAGTTGTTGCTGCTGTTTGTAATTCGACCTATGCTTGATTACGGGTACACTCCGTAAGTAGAGTCGCCACATTCGGTAACCTATGGTGCCATTTAAATGGTTTCAGGTTATTTATGTCCGTATTCTATAGATGTGGAATTCAAGCTGTACGATAGACATGATCAATGAAGACACCCTTCTTTGGGTGCATTTCTTAGCACACTTGCTTCCATACCGAGGCGCACACGCCATTTAAAGGTGTTAGTTGCGTATACTTTACAGGACATTGCAGAACCAACCCCAATATTTTATTTTTGGCTGCTGTGATTTTTCTAGGCACATTTTACATCCAGTTGTTTGCCATTGCTTTCTAAACAGTCGGCTGTCGAAACAATTGTCGAAATCAATGCAAGGCGCAAGGCCCGCAGCTGGGATCGAACCAAGCACTCCGGCATTACGCAGAGCGTTCGCAACGCTTAAGCATAATAGGCCGACATTTGGAGGTGACAGGTTCGATTCCCAGCTTTCGATTGTTATGTTGTGTAGTGTGTCCTTTTATCATTCTGCTTCGTTCTATGAGTGGCGATCAATTCACTGTCCTTTTGGGGTCTCTGTGACGAAGTGGTAAGGCAGTTTGCCCGGCGCTCTGAAATTCGTAGGTTCGTTTAACTGCAGCGCTGTTCAGTTCACTAGTGCAATATTTAAGGAGATCCATGAGGATTGTCACTGGAGCTACAGAGTTAGTGCTCTGTGCGATGCTAACGACAGGCAGCGAGCCGTACTGCAAAGAGAGACTAAGCCATATAGGATAAAACCCGGTGCAATGAAGTCGATCCTCTTACCTTTGCCTCTATCTCTGTTTATTATATATGTACTATTTAGAATACTGGGAGTGGCGATGGCGCAGTGGCTAGTACCCTTGCCTACCATCACTGTAGTCGTATGTTCCAATCTCCGTCGCGGTGATGCTTTGAAACTTATTGGTCTACCTTGGCAGTTGGCCTTTCTGGCTTAGGCGTTGCGAACGCGCTGCGTAATTCAGAGTGATGCCATTCAGTTACAGCTGCGGACGATTTGGCAGCAGACCATTAGCATCGATTTCGACAGGGGTATCCGGAGCCGATCGATTAGGGTCGATGACACACTCACTAAGTTAGTTGCGTATCTTTATAGGGCGTTGCAGAATCAAATACAGCATCGGCTGTTCGTGATTTTTCTAAGATATTTGACGTTCGGTAGATGGCAGTTACCTCTTCACGACTGGTTCTCGGTACTACTGTCGAAATAACACAAGGCAGTCTGATGCCAAATCGCCTGCAGCTGGGACTTGCAATGCCTAAGCCACACACGCCGGCCAATGACACACTGGTTGTTGCGTATCCTTTACAGGACGTTGCAGAACCAACCCTAACAGCCCCTGGCTGTTGTGTGGTTTTTCTAGGCAAATTCACGTCCATTAGTTTGCCATTGCTTTCTGGACGGTCGGCTTTCTTGATACCACTGTCGAAACCAACGGAAGGCGCAAGGCCCACGGCTGGGATCGAACCCGGTACCCCGGCATTACGAAGCGCGTTCGCAACGCCTAAACCACAGACGCCGAGATTATAAGGAGTCCTCCGTGTGGGTTCTGGGGCCCCATTGTGGGGGAAAACAAGAATAGACCCACTGCCTCCCCAAAAGCATGTCGTAAGAGTCGACTAATTGGGGAGCTTCCTTTGAAGTCGGAGTGCATCTGCCAGAGAGGCAAGGAACCAACAGTCCGTATTCAAGAGAGTGAGATCTGTAAAACTGATGCACACGCAACACTCAGGTTCTGGAGCAGGACTGCAGTTCAGTAGTGGACGAGCAACCAGAACCTTCCGCCAGAGTTTACAGCTGGTGAACGCGAAGAAGAAGAAGAATAAGGAGTGCAACAGCAGTAACATGTTTATTTATAGGTTTTGCTTGTTGTGTATTAATAGTGATTTGGTATGTGTTTAACGCATTGTTCTAGCGAGGAGCGGGTTGGATGGGGGTTTATTCTACTCTGATGGTGTCTCGGACCCAAGCGCACATGCTAACGTGTTCCGATGATATTGCCATTATTGATGTAGATGGGAGCTTTGTTGTGATTTTACAGATGGTAGCTGAAACTCGAACGCAAATGTTCACTGGATGTTACATGACTACTGCTATCTTTGTAATTTCTTATTTGGGACTTATGCGTTCCTTATCCAGTTTCCTTGGGACGAGTCATGCTTTGATCATATGTCAATTTCAGTTATTTTGGGTGAATGTTAATGAATGATACTGCAAGTAACTAGTGATTACATGATGTTGGCAAGAGTATTTTATTTCAGGTGGCTGTGGCCAGTAACTCTGTGGGATGTAGAACAGGAGATAGGGGATGAGTTGTAGACAATTTATGTTACCTATTGTGTAGTTGCCGGGACGTCAACAAAAATAATAGAGCCGACGTTTAATAGGATGGAAGCGACCAAGACTACAGTACAACAGATTAAAGATCTTAGATTTATTCTGGTTTGGCAATGGCCAACAGGCCAAAGGGGAAACATTACCATTTATTAGTGTTAGACGATAACACGGGAAAAATCTGGCTCGCTGGGTATAAAATATTTTGTTTAGTCTTGGAGCGACCTATTTGACTTCCGGACCAACCTGTGGATGCCTAACTAGCTACTGATGCTTTGCACAATGGGCTGGTCGGCAGGTATGGCGACCACAGGTAACGTTCGTGGTCTGACTGATTTCGCGTCACGGTACGTTCAGTTCAGTTGGTTAGATGGTATTTGAAATAGATCTTCATTTCTATTCTTGTTAAGAGATAGTTGGATGGTACATCGCTATATATTTAAGATTTGTTCCAGCACGTTGTTGTCGTTAATGTCGTTATTTGTTGGCCACACTGATGTGATGTTAAATAAAAATGTTGTTCAACGTTGTATTCATAGTTACAGTTGTTTCCTTCAGCTTAGGACTTGTAATTAGTGTCCTTAGTTTATTTTATTTGTTACTTGGCTATCTAGTCTTTAACACAGAAGATTTCTTGCCTGGGTGAGATATTCTGATCCCTCCCCAACCAAAACGAACTCTTTTTCTTTATTTTTTCTTGGTACTAAAGGGCCCCTCCGGTCTAGTACACCAAATACGCTTGAGGCCTTGGATAAGGGTCCTTTACTTCACTGGCAAGGGTGACTATTGTAATCCAAATGCATTACAGAAGTGGTAGCTGATGGAGCCCTTGCTTACCAACCCTGTTGTGGGATGTTCCAATGCTCATCATGGTGTTGTAAAACTGATTAGTCTGGCCCAGAGGTTCTCATACTTGGTGCTGAGGCAGTAATCAAGAATTTTTCAAAGTCTGCTTGAGATCAGCGGAGACAGCAGTTTAAAACAGAACCAGCGAGAAGAAAGCCAAAAGGGGTTTTGGGTGCAGGTGTTTTGAGAAGATAATGCAATTGGCAAGGTTGCAGTGCATTCTTAACGTACGCTTACATGAAAAACAGATACAGGACCACACTTTCTGGATCAAGTGATTGGAGGGTAAAATTAACTTCCTATACATAAAGAAGATAATGAAACATTCATCAAAACAGTTTCATTCATCGCGATAAAGTGCACATTAAATGTGCACTGTTTTTCTTCTTTACCTAAGTTTTCAAACCACTTTAAGAGTGGGTGTGCCACCAATTTTTTTTTTTTCTGACAAGGGTGCCGATGCGAAAAAAGATTGAGAACTGCTGGTTTCGCTAATGTGGGCTATATTGCTACATAAAGTTGTCAGAATACCATCGACAAAGAAGTGAAGAAATACTAAAATTTTAAAAGAATTGAACAATAAACATCATCTACCCCCGTGTGGGTTCCGGGGCCCTATTGTGGGGAAAACAAGAATAGACCCACTGCCTCCCCAAAAGCATGTCGTAAGAGTCGACTAACTGGGGAGCTTCCTTTGAAGTCGGAGTGCATCTGCCTGAGAGGCAAGGAACCAGCAGTCTGCATTCAATTGAATCAGATCTGTAAAACTGATGCACACGCAACACTCAGGTTCTGGAACAGGACTGCAGTCCAGAAGTGGACGAACAACCAGAACTTTACACCAGAGTTTACAGCTGGTGAACGCGAAGAAGAAGAAGAAGAACATCATCTTACCCCTGAAGCTGAAATATTTTTAGTCAAATCAAGCGTCATAGCGTATTTTAAAAAAATAATAGCAGAAAGCGTGGTACCAGGAAGGAGAGGCAGTGTCAAGGAATAAACCGCCACTACACATAGTAAACAAGTCGGGACCTGGTACACCCCGCGCTCAGAAAAATTTCAAACGTAGACCCGTCCGGAAAGGTATATAGTTCCTTATATTGATCTATACCTTTATCTTGTAAAATAATAATTTCTAGACCTTCTAGTTGCTTTGACTTATCGTCATTTTCAAATTTGCAACTGTAGGTTGACAATTTCTAGGGTTTTATTTGAATATTCCTAGAAACCGGTTTACTCCTTGCTCATGTATACAAGGAACTTCTTTTCTACTGACGCCAAGCTTGAGTTAGAGCGGGCATTCTTCTGCCTGCATTCCTAGAGATCAGATGTGTTCATCGGCGCCTCATAAATTTATACTTTGAGAAGGCGGCCTGTAGTGTCCAGGACATTTCCTAAGCTTGGGTAAGTTAATTATAGTTTACGAGTACCTTAAATGATGTCTTGTTAAAAAGGTCACTGCTGTAGATTGAGTGGTATCGGTTATGGGATCGCACAGAGTTCGACCGTTCTTGGTGTCCAGAGAACAGGATCCGAACCTTAGACCTTCTTCTGTACAGACTAAATAGTTTGTGCTCTAAATAACCCACACCATTGGTAAAGATAATGAATCCTACAAGTATTCATCCTTTGAACTAGCAACAGAAGTTTGTGCAGTACTAATGGGGACGGAGAATGTAGGTCAGTTACTTGGCAGCTAGCGCGTTGCTTTGAGTGAGTTTGACACAGATCAATGGATGTGTAGTGAATGGCCTGAGGAGACGGAAGAGATATAGATACTGACTGTAAACACTAGTGTCTGTATGCAGATGTGAGGGGGTGGAGAGAATGAGATATGTGTGATAGTGTCTATCTATCTTCACTATATATATCTGACTTTCCATCTCTTGCACTAAACAGACAGATAAATGAAAGGAGACATTGTCTCCTGGTCTTGAGAGTACACTCTGAGGAATGTAAAAGAGGAGCAGAGGTGGAGTAGGCTGATGTGGGATGGAAACTAATTGCTTATTCTGAGTCTTTCCTGTCAAGATGATACCCTCTTGGTGATTACTAATTCTGAGTTCTTTCCTGACAGGATGAAACCTCTGTAAAGAGCAGGCAGATTAATCACAGTCCTACCAACAGCCAACAACCAACCACCAGCTAACCACAGTTTGTGTACCAGACATAACAATGGCATGCTCTATGTACCACTACCTCAACATGACCAGAGTGTGGATGTGAGCTCCAGGACGAGTGAACATTTGCAGAGTTTGTGCCAGTGAGCGAGTGTACCAGTCTTCAGGAGCCTGGTTGGGCTCTGAGACAGTTTGTGACCTGACCTGTGGAAGAGACTTTGTGAGTCCCTATACAATTTCTGTGTCCTCGATAGTGAGGTACTCTTCTGTGACCAGATCAACTTGGGGCAGAGCTACCAGAGTCAACTACAGTCGAATCACCAGGGACTGAGGGGAGCATCAACATAGGAACTCTGATAAGTGACAGTTCTTGTTACAGTATCATGCTCTATTCCCCACAGCTCCACTGTTTCCGCTGATGAATTGATGTACATTTCAAGATCATCTGGCTGCTTCAATATCTGAGTCGTAGCTCTGAGTCCTGATCCTAGAAACATTCTGGAACATTATTCTTTTATTTGTGTAAATAATTGACACTTATTACATACATTCATTTTCATGGCTGACTTAGGTGTCTCTATTTCACCTTTCTAATTGTTTAGCATTGATGTGTGTATGAATAATAATTGTTATATGTGTTAACATGGTTATGATAGTAGACTATCATAACCTGGGGGCTATCTTTTTTATAGTAGTGGGGGTGTCCAGCCAAGTGTGCCTAGGAATACTATACATATATATATATATATATATATATATATATATATATATATATATATATATATATATATATATATATATATATATTGTAGTGCCAAAACTTGAGTTGCCCTACTCCACAAATAAGTTGAGCGTATATTGGCCACGGGGCATCCCTTAGACCAATACGAGCCAAACGACTCAACATAATTATTTCTGATTGCTGTTGGTTCTGAAGGAGAAATCCTTAAATCAGGCACGTGACATGAGTGATATGTGACAGGCAGGAACCGACCAACAGGAAGATGGGCACTTGATATAAGTGACTCATTGAATATGAAAGGGAGGGAAGGGGGAAGCTGGCGAGTGCTGTTTCTATCAGGTTAACTGTAATGAGAGCGACGTTCTGCACAGAATCACTACATGATGATAATTGTAATATATATATATATATATATATAATATATATATATATATATATATATATATATATATATATATATATATATTAACGTCGAGGGAATAAAGGACATGACAAATCGCATCAGCCAGTTCAGACCCCAACGACAAAGAACCTCAGCGGTGGATGGGATCGTTAGCTCCTCCAGCACCCGGTACTTATACTTTCGCATTTGTCATCCAGATGACTCGGCTGTCTACAAAGTACTCAGTAATTGGCTTCAGATGGCGGCATTTTCCGAAAAATCTGATCAATCGGCTTTCACATTTACTTTCTCCGGGACATACCGGGGTCAGTCTGTTCCCAGATACAGCAATGATTGACGGGAAACTAATTAAGGCTGACACGAGAAGGTCCAGACAACATAAAAGAGCAATTAATTTTTGTTTTTTACCTGGAAGAATCCTTTGACAAATGTTCAATTATTTTCACAATGTGGGCTTACGTGTCAGAGCTTTATGTCCTTCAGCTGTTGACATTTCTTAACGTTCTATACGGTGCAGCTTTCGTAAAGTAACAGCGTTGGATGATGTTTCAGGCAGAGTAGACTGTCAGAAAAGTAACAGCGTAGGATGATGTTTCAGGCAGAGTAGACTGTCAGAAAAGTAACAGCGTAGGATGATGTTTCAGGCAGAGTAGACTTTCAGAAAAGTAACAGAGTAGGATGATGTTTCAGGCAGAGTAAACTGTCAGAAAAGTAACAGAGTAGGATGATGTTTCAGGCAGAGTAAACTGTCAGAAAAGTAACAGAGTAGGATGATGTTTCAGGCAGAGTAGACTGTCAGAAAAGTAACAGCGTAAGATGATGTTTCAGGCAGAGTAGAGTGTCAGAAAAGTAACAGCGTAGGATGATGTTTCAGGCGTAGTAGACTGTCAGAAAAGTAACAGCATACGATGATGTTTCAGGCAGAGTAGACTGTCAGAAATGTAACAGAGTAAGATGATGTTTCAGGCACAATAGACTGTCAGAAAAGTAACAGCGTAGAGTGATGTTTCAGGCAGAGTAGACTGTCAGGAAAGTAACAGCGTAGGCTGATGTTTCAGGCAGAATAGACTGTCAGGAAAGTAACAGCGTAGGATGCTGTTTCAGGCGTACTAGACTGTCAGAAAAGTAACAGCGTAGGATGATGTTTCAGGCAGAGTAGACTGTCAGAAAAGCAACAGCGTAGAATGATGTTTCAGGCAGAGTAGACTGTCAGGAAAGTAACAGCGTAGGATGATGTTTCAGGCAGAGTAGACTGTCAGAAAAGTAACAGCGTAGGATGATGTTTCAGGCAGAGTAGACTGTCAGAAAAGCAACAGCGTAGAACGATGTTTCAGGCAGAGTAGACTGTCAGGAAAGTAACAGCGTAGGATGATGTTTCAGGCAGAGTAGACTGTCAGAAAAGTAACAGCGTAGGATGATGTTTCAGGCAGAGTAGACTGTCAGAAAAGTAACAGCCTTACACGGTGTCTGCGTGCTGACGGATCAAGGGATCTGGTCGACATTCAACCTCGTAAGAAAGGGGTCGACATTCAACCTCGTAAGAAAAGGGTCGACATTCAACCTCGCAAGAAAGGGGTCGACATTCAACCTCGTAAGAAAGGCAAGACAGATATACAGTAAAACCTAGTAAACACAAACTCGCTTTAGAACAGTGGTCGATAGCCTTTTTCAGGTCGTGCTCCTTTTCAGTATATGGCAAGACCCAAAGTCCCCCATAAATATATTTTAAGATCACCACGTCCCCCTTGAGTATATGGTAAGATCACCACGTACTCCCTGAGCATGCGGCAGAACACCCCACGTCCTCCTTAAATATATGGTAAGATCCCAACGTCCCCACTGAGTATATAGCAAGATCCCAACGTCCTCCTTGAATATATGGTAAGATCACCAAGTCCCCTTTGAGTATATGGCAAGATCCCAACGTCCCCACTGAGTATATGGCAAGATCCCAACGTCCCCCCCTTGAATATATCGCAAGATCCAAACGTCCCCTTTGAGTATATGGCAAGATCCCCTCCCCCCTTGAATATATGGCAAGATCCCAACGTCCCCTTTGAATAAATGGCAAGATCCCAACGTCCCCCCCCAACGTCCCCCTGAGTATATGGCAAGATCCCAACGTCCCCCTTGAATATATGGCAAGATCCTAACGTCCCCCTTGAGTATATGGCAAGATCCCAACGTCCCCCTTGAGTATATGGCAAGATCCCAACGTCCCCCTTGAATATATGGCAAGATCCCAACGTCCCCCTTGAATATATGGCAAGATCCCAACGTCCCCCTTGAGTATATGGCAAGATCCCAACGTCCCCCTTGAATATATCGCAAGACCCAAACGTTCCCCTTGAATATATGGCAAGATCCCAACGTCCCCCTTGGGTATATGGCAAGATCACAACGTCCCCCTTGAATATATCGCAAGACCCAAACGTACCCTTGAATATATGACTAGATCCCAACGTCCCTATTACGTATATGGCAAGTCCCCACTTGAGTATATGATGAAACCTCCACGTCTCCCTTGAGTACATTACAAGACTCCTCTCCCTTTTTCTACACCTTTTTTTTTTTTTTTGCGTTTTTTTTTTTTTAAACATATAAACATGTGATTTTTTTTTTTTTTTTGAGTATCCAGAAACCATGAGTTGTTAACCCTTTGGCTCGGTACTATAGATATCGCAACCCTTTGGCCTTGATTCAATGATAAATACCGTAAATCTAGGAGAAATGGGGCTTTTCTGCCTACCACTGGGCGTGAATCTGGACCACAAGGAGTTCGTCACCCAGTCGCCGCTCAGGTTTAACTAACTGCGCTAGCGAGCCGGGCCAATATGTGATTTAAAAGAGGACAATAGATTCCGCTACAAAAAAAAAAAAAAAAATAAAGTATGGAAAGAGGTTTTGGTTAGAATGTGTTCTTTTATCTATTATTAAATGCACGAGTTATATTAATTAGATTTTCAACGGCATATGTACAAACTGGTCATGAACACATACGTGTTCTTCTCGTTTTGTTTAATAAATATTTGCAGTAATATTTTATTTATAATTAAACTAAAACAAGATGTTAAGTTTAACTGATTAATACAAGCACAAAAGAATTCATTTTCTAAATTGCTAAACGGTTCAGTGAAACCTCCTTGCGGGTTGGAGACCACTGCTTTAGAAGAACACTCGGTTTATCATAAACACTATTCTACTTACTACTGGGATGTGCTAATTCGTGATACCGTTAGCGTGAATTTGTTAACACATACTCTTGCTTTTTTTCTAGTCCAGTACCCCGCTTACTACAATACTACTGCGTCCTCCACTTCCTTGACAGAATATTAAAAGCATTTTCCACTCAGTGGGGAGTAATAGATTTGTGGTGGATGGGTGAGTGGTTAGCTTGTGCTGTTAAGCAGGAGGTCCCGGTTCGATTCTCGGTAAGAGAGAGAGAGAGAGAGGGGGGGGGGAGAAAGCGAGAGAAAGAGAGAGCGAGAAAGAGAGAGCGAGAAAGAGAAAGATAAAGATTTGGTTCTGTTGGGGTCAAAACTAACAATCCTAATCTGAATAGTTTGTGACGACTACATTAGCTATGCGGCCTTAACTCATTCTGTCCCAAGCAGCTCACCATGCGTTCGTTGAGCACTCTTACAGTATAAACTATCTTTAATCTTCTGTTACCATCCAGCCGTTATGTTACATTCTTCTTGTTCTGCCTTTCTAATCCTCACTTGTCTCAAGAGTTGCTTTAAATCCTTCTTTTTGATGGCGTTGTTATGTTAGTCTGCTTTAGACTCACACATTTGTAAGTTAAAATAATAAATTGTTCGCTTGTAATGCGATTAAATAACATCCAATATGGGATTCAAAGAGTTCAATCCTTATCAAGACTTCCCTGTCCTATACAGACATAATGTGATAACTGTAGGCAGCAAAGATACTGGTGACCTCCATGTTTGTAGGTTAATACCGGTACAGTATTTAAAAAGACGCGAAATGCACAGACAGTTCTAGATAAATGTGCAATAAGTCGTTGCAGGAATTTAAATTATTATAATTAGAGGTCGTTAAACGAACTCACGTAAACACCAGCCTCCGAAAATAACCATCAGACAGAATAATTTCCATACACATATCTGTTACTTGATTAATACAAATATCTGAAGCTAACTTCCGGGTATAAGGATGTTATGTCAATGTCATAAAAATGTGGGTGTTACATGCTCCCCTCCCCCCTCTCTCTCTCTCTCTCTCTCTCTCTCTCTCTCTCTCTCTCTCTCTCTCTCTCTCTCGCTCGCTCTCTCGATCGCTCTCTTCCATAAATCTTACTGTCGGAAATTAGGATAATATGGGCCTTGAGTGATTCTGTCAATGCGTCATGAGAACCTATCGGTGATATTATCCTTTCCTGAAAATGAGACATCAAAGACGCAGAAATCCGTTTAGTGCTTGATTGCTAGTGGGAATTTTGAAATGGCTTCATTAGGAGACATTCGATAAAGAAAGCGAGCAATGCCAAGGGGTAAAAGTGTAGCTGGGGGAAAATGTGGTGTGTAAGGAGCCAGTCTGGCTTAATAATAATTATACAATCGTTGGTATGAGTTGTTGCTTTGGCAGCAAAGGCTCCGGAATCTGGAAGTGCAGGGCCTTCGAGGCATGGGAAAACAATAATTGTTAGGACGGCAGCTAACACCCTCCCTCCCCCCCCCCCCCCCACTCACAATTTTGTAACCGGACTAAGCAGTCCTCTATAACCTTGATCAGAATTGCTCTTCAGTATTAAATGTTGAATTAAGAAGGGATATCACAGCCCTCAGAACACGCACATAAGCGATCCTGCCTCCATCTTCAGCAGCACACGAAAAGTTCCAGTTCCGATGACACCAGTAACTCCCTGACTGTGTCAATCTCGCCTTTCCCTTGAGTGTTGAGCTTCAGCCAGATGCCCTGGTAACTCTTCGCAGCGCCATTCTTTTTATAATGATCTATGTTTGCCTCCGCACTGCTCACTCACTCCTGAAGGACCTTCACAACATCTAGCTTCCCATGTATCAAATCATCACAAAGTGTTGCAGAACCAGTCGGTCTATCTGCCTGCTCGTTTCCCATATGCTCTTCAAATGTACTTGTTTGACACACTCAGCATTATTCCAATTATACTCGTATGTACTGTTAAAAAAAGAAACGCATAGTTATCCGGTGGCACGTCTTCATTAGTTTGTAAATAAAATATCATACTCGGGTATGTGAAAAGCAGACTCGAATGTTGTTTACTGTGTCCAGTGGACATGTGGGCGTGAATTGCTTGAAGATTTTTAATCGTTACAATGCAATGGTCAGCTGTGTTTAAGACCATATTTGTGAGGCATAGCTCATGATGCACGCACGCGAAAGCAACATAATTCTAGGGGAACACTATTCACTGCCTACGTAAATGAAACCCTATAAAGGATAACGCTACACCAAAACATTCAGTCCAGTTTTAAGCAGTCACAAATGGCGCCACTGTCGATAAATTTAAGGAATGTTCCTAATGGCCGATTGCAGACAAGAGAAAGTCAAAAGTCAGGTTGCCAGGAATTTAAACGTGCATCAGAATACCGCGAGTCAGCTTTGACACCGGTTCCAAGAAGTTTAGTTGACCGATATCTCAGCGGACGACCAATAATAACAACAGCAGCCGAGAATCGATGTATTAGGCTTCGTAATCTCACATATGATGCTTGAGGCCTACTACACGACAGTTGCCTCAAGCATCATATGAAGATCAATACTGAAAAGACAGAAGTCATGAGCATAAGTAGAGAGCAACAGACCATCGACATAAAGATTCTAGATCACAGCCTAAAACAAGTTGCAAGAATTTAAATACTTGGGAAGTATCTTTACATCCAATGGTAAAATATACAGAGCTGATCGAAGCAAGAATCCAACAATCCAACAATGTCGCATACCAGCTTGCCCCAATTTTAAAACACCCTGCGGTCCCAGCTGAGGATAAAAAGACAAATTATAAATACAATCTTTATACACGACAGGAGGTTATCAATGGTCAGAACTTGGACATTAACAAAAGGAACACGAGAGAAGACTAATACCACCTGTGAAATGAGATGTTTGAGAATGGCTGCGAATAAAACCAGAAGAGATCGAGTGAGAAACGATGTGATTACAAGAACTATTGGAACCATACCCATCGTTAAATTATTGAGAAGCAAAGAATGAATGGTTTGGTCACCTAATGAGAATGAAACCAACGATGCCAGCATCAAGAGCATACAACATGAAAATCGAAACGCCAAGAGGCAGGGGAAGACCAAGAAGAAGATGGATTGAAGGAGTCACGGACAATTTGAGACTTCATAACATCACGGCATATGAAGCGACTGAGCGTGCCCTGGCTCGGTTGCCGATCATCTGATAGACTGCGACGCCTAGCGGCACAAGCAGATTTTGACAAAAGAAGAAAGAAAGAATCTCACAGACAGGTTTGCAACAGCTTTCTTAACTGGCAGGCATTGCCTCCAGGACTCCATGTGTCTGATCAAACTATTTAGAACAGACTGCATGATGTTGGACTTTGGGCTCGGCCACATCGCCAAAGACCTGTCTTTACGCTTCGCCACAGCCAACATCCACTTCTTTGGGTTAACCAACATCGTTGCTGAGCAGGTGAAAATAAATAGAGACGTGTCTGGTTCTTTATTTTTTGTTACAGCTTTATGACTGACGGCCAAATGAAGGTTTAGCCTATAACTGTGTTGATGTGGTGGAAGTGTAATTCAACTAATATGCACTAAAAGAAGCTTGAATTCGCAACGATACGTCATTGAAATTCCATTTTGGGTTGCCAAAAGACACCTTTTTTTTTAGCAGGACAACGCCAGACCCCATTCTGTACAGTTGACGACGCAGTTCCTGGCTGCCAATAACATTCAAACCCTTCCCTGGCCATCCCTGTCTGCGAATATGAGTCCGATTGAGCACCTGTGGGATGAGCTGCAGAGACGTTGCTCCAGCCAGTGGTCGTGATCTGTCCTAGGTACTCTAGGAAGAGTGGGCAGCCATACCAAAGGCCCACATCAGATATCTGATCGCATCCATGCCCAGGAGATTTCAGTCACTGATCCACGCAAGAGGAGGCCGCACACCATACTAAAGGGAAAAGACGTACATCTAAAAATTGTTGTGATCCCATCCGAAAATTCAACCCACCCTCCCCCCCCCCCCCGCCCACCACTCCCCTCCTCAAAAAAGTCTTTAATTGATTGGTGGAACCCTAAGGTATTCTTGTGTGAAATTTGATATATATATCTCTATATATATAAACATCAATGTTTGTGTGTTTGTTTCCACCCTATAGATCGGAAACTACTGAACGACGATTTAGCTGAAATTTTATCAGGCTATGTTTGTTGTGATACCGCGATTTTTGAACCGTCGTGCGTTGAATTCAAAGCTTGTCACTGTTAGAGATAGGTGACCACAATTAATGCCAAAATATACGCAACTAATATTTTATAACTTTAGTGATTTCCTAATTATAGCCACGTTAGTAATTGCGCATGCGCCGATTTACGCATTCGCCGGCGAACGTTACGTGCAGCCAACGCCTTCTCTAATACTAATACATAGAGTAGGTCGTGGTACAGCAAACCAGACTATCCTCTATATTTGCCACAATAACCATATTAAACACGATTTCTATTTTCTGTTTTTTTTTTAAACAACCTTGATTGGTGGGGGGGGGGGGGGGGGGGGCAATCGAGGACTATCTCGACGTCGGGGGAGACAGTGACTGCGACATTAACTTCATTAACCGTGTTAGACACGTGCGATTTCTATTTCATTAATATATCTGGAGTATCTGTCTACGAGAAAACAATTGCCTGCGGTTTTTGAATTGTGTTTTATTCGCGACACAGTGGTAGGGACACATATGTCTAATAGTGTTGTGTTCTCTGTTTCGTTGAGAACACAGAAGTTAAGTTTTTTTTTTTACCCCGGACTAGAAAATAATATCTCTCATCTGCTCTGTCGTGGTGACAGCACTAGCCATGTTGCCTTAAATATTAAAAAAAAAAAAAAAAACCCAGTAAATGGGTTAAACCATTTGATAATTAAATTTGGAACCATTTCGCATACTTATGATTGCATTGTTAAACTTTCCGTGATTGCATGGTTACGCTGACATTTTATAGATTTTTTCATTTATTTTCATTTAGATTTCGGTTATTTCATCTGTGTTGGAATTTTAAGCTGTGGCTGTTTACCAATGGCGTTCATTTCCTAATTATGGTGTTTTTTTAATGTGTTCATTTGCTTTTCAAGTGTTGTTTTTTTTTTTCCTCAACTACTTCAATGTGGGAAAGAGTTGTCGGTGAATTTGCGGGGAGGGGGGGGGGTGGGGCAAACTATTAACTGAGAGAGCTTACAAGTCACCAGTAACTGCTTTACCCACTTAAAGTAGCAGCAGCAGTACATAGTTGTGGGTTGGGCTGTTACACCATAGTGCTCTCATGTGAAGACCGCCGGTAAGGTTATGGCGTTCTTCTGTCGGGCAAGTGAAATTATACATCCTACCTGACCAGTCGTGTGGCGACAGCACTAGCCATGCGGAACCAAATCTTCTGGCTCAAGACTCTCTGTCTACTCCGATGGTAACACAGATAGCAGTGACATTATCTTTAGTAGTTGTACTGGTACTTGAAGGATGATGTGGTAAATATTTCACTAGCCTATTCACTACCTTTTACAATTCCTGCTCCTTATTTTAGTCCAGATGGACAGGGATGTCAATGTCCAGTTACAACAACAACAAAAATCGCCAGTTTAGTGTTTTCAAATCCTTCGAAGAGGGAAGAGAGCAGTAGTCAGTGGAAGAGGGAGGGGGGGGGGGTGGTTTGGGGGGGGTAATGACTTAAATTTTAAAGAGAACTTAAAGGAGCTTTACACGTGATTTTCAATTTCTCATTACCTATTGTTTTATTAAGTTTTAAACTAACGCTACTCCGCTTTTCTATTTTTTACGACTTTACTTTGTTATTTTACAAGTTACAGTTGGTAGCTTTGACTTCCCGTCTCCCTATAATAAATCACAACAGGCTTTAGCATGTGATAACCAAAGAACCACTTTGTGTAACCAGGTTTATTAGCTGGTGGCTGGGGGGGGGGGGGGTTAGCTGTTGCTCTGTACATCGTAGCGTTGCAAGCGAAAGACACATTTCGATGTTCTTATTTTCCATAGTAGTCTAATTAACGCCACAGCAAACGCGTGGCCGGTTATAACTAGTATATATATATATATATATATTAATATATATATATATGTCTGTGTGTGTGCCTATGCGTGTGTGTGTGTGTCGTGTGTGTGGACAGTATATGTTAATAAAGGCGACTTATTTAGGGTTTACTGAAATCGATGTGTTTCGCTGGAAGGTGGAGATTTTTTTTTTCTGATTACCTGTAAACCGCAAAACACCGTATCTCCAGCCTCCCTTTTAAGCGCAAAGTAGAAGAAGAATATAATGATGATGATCATCATCATCATCATGAAGATGACAAAGAAGAAGAAAAACGCTTAATTACATGTCATTAGTGGTATTCTGTGCTTAGAGTGTTACATGTTATTTTATTTTTCAATTATATTTTTTTAATACTTTTCTATTTATTCCTTCTTTGCTCCCCATCTTGTGGATACAGTAGTAAATGTCTTTGGCAGACGAAAGATGTCTTGGACACAGAGTAAAAGTAAGTATAAAAAAAAAGATACCTGTTCACGCCCTTGCGCCCATCGGGTAAATTGGAAGAGCACCCATATTTTTAGGCCAATTGGCACTAGGTGGGTAATGTGGTCAGCTGTACACCGGCCGCCCTTACTTCCCCAGGACATATATCCTGGTACCCATTTTAGGCTGGGTCGACCTGCGACGCCCTATACTATGATAAAAATCCACGCAGCAAGCAGTGGGTTTCGATCGCGGTACGTTGAAATTACGAGTAGGAATGGCAACGCCTAAGCCACGGATGCCGCCTCTCGGACATATAGAGTTCTCAGTCATCTGACGTATGGAGTCTGACGTAGGGAGTTAACATATGTCTCGGACATAAAGAGTTTCTAAATTTATCTAACATATTGAGTTAACATATGTCTCGGACAAAAAAAAAGTCCCAAATTCATCGGACATTTGGAGTTAACATCTGTCTCAGACATAAAGAGTTACTAAATTTATCTGACATATGGAGTTAACATATGTCTCGGACACAAAGAGTTACTAAATCTATCTGACATATGGAGTAAGCTTATGTCTCGGACATAAAAAGTTCATAAATTCATCTGACACATGGAGTTAACACATGTCTCAGACAAAAAAAAAAAATCAAAAATTCATCTGACATATGGAATTAACATATGCTGGGACATACAGAGTTCCTAAATTCATCTGACATATGGAGTTAACATATGCCTCGGACAGAAAAGATTTTTTAAATACATCTGACATATGGAGTTAACATATGCCTCGGACAGAAAAGATTTTTTAAATACATCTGACATATGGAGTTAACATATGCCTCGGACAGAAAAGATTTTTTAAATACATCTGACATATGGAGTTAACATATGCCTCGGACAGAAAAGATTTTTTAAATACATCTGACATATGGAGTTAACATATGCCTCTGGCGAAAATAGTTTCGAAATTCATTTGACGTATGGACTTAGCTTATGTCTCGGTACAAAAAGGGTTAATAATTCCCTTTCTTTTTCTTCGGTGATCTCTGGCCATGCTGTTAACCCATGATGCAGTCGATAGGAGACTCGCTTTCAAACCCAGCTGCAACTCGCTGCAGCCCAAGGCCGGTGTTCGAAACCGGAGGTTTCCGGGGTTCACCCCAGCCTCTAGGTAATGGGTACACTCTGAGATAAATGGGGGAACGTCGCTGTAGCTACGGAGTTGCGTGCGGACAGGCGACACAGGCGGGACAGTTTCTTATGCAGCTGTCCGTTCTGGTGGCAGAGCACTTATGGTTTATAACCGTGTGTAATGACGCTGGTTCACATCTCCCGACTTTACTTTTACCTTTTGTTTTTGTTTGTTAACCCAGTATGTGCTCTTGGTTTTCTGCAAAACTGAGTTGCCAGGTCGACTGAGCGAGGCCACGTGACTCTTGGCTGATCTATTTATTAGCAAATAACCCAGCTTTTGAATTTTTAACATCTAATGCATGGGGGAGTCACCGTGGCGTAGTAACTGGCCGCGTATGGATCTGAAGATCGTGGGTTCGCTCCCTTGCGGACCCGGAATTTTGTTTAAAAATGACCTTGACTCCCAGGTGGACCCAGCCTTGAGTGGGTACAGGGTTCATTTCCAGGAAGTAAATATGGCTAGTGTGGTGCTGACCACATCACCCATCTTGTGCCGGTTTTTCTTAAAAAAATATAGGTCTAGCCCTATATTCCCTATACGCCTAAAAGCGCGGAAAAGGGACCTTTACTTTACTTATCTGATGCAATGAGTAATCAACTGTTTCGCCCAAACCCCCTCCCAAAAAAAACAATATTAATACAAGTATTTTATTTGAGGATGCATTGGCACTGAAAGCACATGAGGCCGGAGAGATGGCTAGGAAAGAGATACTTTCAGGCGTGCCGTGAAAAGAGCGACGTCCTGTAAAGGACTTGCTGATTGACGATGATATCTGGAATACCAGCTCAGGCTCAATTAAAACTGTATTTGGACAAAAATGATTAATAGAAACAACTGATGCATGGAATAACCAGCTGTTTCCGACAGTTAGGAGTTACCAAAAGCTAGCTACACGTAACGCAGTTAATTACCCATTAGGATTTTCTATGCGAAGACTGAATTACAATACCAGTGAACCCAGATATAAAATAAACAATAAACTGTCTTCTATTCATATGCCCACAGCAACCAGGCCCTTTCTATCACCAGCCATTTGTCAGTAGTTCTCATATCAATCGCCTCCGCTTGTGGCGATAAATAAATTAACCTCTCCTGGTATCTCCGTTATCAAGATAATGATGATATCTTTACCTAGACAGATCCCGGGAGGGATTCCACACGACTCGTCTATCATCTTCTACAGAACATCATTAAGCTCTTCTCTACTTAGAATCAACAACTGACCTGAGGCACTGCGAGGTCGGTTCATTAATTAAGCGTATTGGGGCTTATTTTGGCGCCCCACGACACTTCAATGGCTTCCTTAGTCATTAGCAGGCGTGAATAAGGAGCAGGAGAGTAGGTATGTCGCGGATGCAATTAGGGATATTGGTATACTCCTCTAATCAATCAAAAGAAGTGTGGAATATAGGATTAGATCAACGCAGACAGACAGGTGGATGGATGGACCGATGGAGGACAAATCATCAATCTAGATGGAAGACCAACCAATACAAATCCCAGATTCAACCTCCAAAGATGACAAAATTAGGGCACCCATAACGGCTACTCAACGCACGTTTAAAAATCATACTGGATAGAAAGGTCGAAGGCAAGAGAGCAAGAGGAGGGCAACGGTCCAAGAGGGAGGATAACGCATAGAGATGGACGGTCAGTAGTCCAAGAGAGTGTAAAAACATGACAAGGGGCAGAGCGTGTTGGAGATCCACTGCAGCCAACTCTCACCGTGGAGACGGCACCTGATTGATTGAACGGCTACACCCATTCTGTTTCACCCGCAGACCTCTTCTTATTCTTATTCTTCTTCTTTATTTTTTTTTTTTACTTCTTCTTCATCATCTTTTTCTTTTTCTTCTTCTTCTTCATCTGTTTCTTCTTATTCTGCTTCTTCTTCTTCTTCTTCTTCTTCTTCTTCTTCTTCTTCTTCTTCTTCTTCTTCTTCTTCTTCTTCTTCTTCTTCTTCTTCTTCTTCTTCTTCTTCTTCCTCTTCCTCTTCTTCATCTTCATCTTCATCTTCTTCATCTTCATCTTCTTCTTCTTCTTCTTCTTCTTCTTCTTCTTCTTCTTCTTCTTCTTCTTCTTCTTCATCTTTTTCTTCTTCTTCTTTTGCTTCTTCTTCTTCTTACTCTTCTTCTTCTTCTTCTTCTTCTTCTTCTTCTTCTTCTTCTTCTTCTTCTTCTTCTTCTTCTTCTTCTTCTTCTTCCTCCTCCTCCTCCTTCAACCGTCACCGTGGAGACGGCACCTTTCTGACTGATTGATTGAACGGCTACACCGGACCTGTTTCACCAGCAGACCTCTGCAAATGGGGACAAAATCATCGGAGAAAAGCACTCCAGCACTATGTTTAAAGGGTTGTAAACGCACTTTTTACAATGCTAACATGCCATGATTTGAAGTCAACTGGGGCTTGAGGTAATTTGCGTTTTTTATACGTTGTATTTACGTTTTTTTTCATCAGAGATCGGGTCACCGATCAGCTCGTCGGTAGACGACTTCGTCGCCGGTTGAGACAGTATTTGAGTCTGTCTCCTTTGATGGCATCAATACTGCAGAAGTCCTTTTCCAGGCTCTTGGTGGCGTGGAGTGCTAAGCCATTTTATATGCGCACATAAAGAAGTCACAGTTATAACCTAAAGCTCCCCCATTCGGGTATCCTGTTTAAAAGTGACGATTTCTTGTACCAGAAAAGAAAAAAAAAACGTTCATTTTGAGAATACTATAGATGTTACAAGGGAGCGGCTGTGGTTTAGGGGCTAGACTCTTGCCTGCGAATCCAAAGATTATGGGTTCGATTCCGATAGCAGCTGGACTTCTTACTAAAAACGACCTTGATTTCCAGGTACACCCAGTGTGAAATGGGTTACTAGGTAGAGCCATGAGAAGTAAAGGTGACTGGCATAGAGCTGACCACATCACCCACCGAGGTTCATTAGAAAGCAGTTACCTGAAAGTTATATTTTCGTTTACATTTTGGTGTTCTGTTGCCGTTTTCTCAAATCTTGACTCCTAAAAAAAAAATTATTTTAGTTTTTCAATTTCTAGCACCCAGTCTCCTCCACTCTCAAAAGCTTCCTCTATTACATTTTTACAGAACAGAAAGTAATTATTACATTCTCTAGTGTTGTTTATCGTCATGGAAATTTCCCAAGACTACCTTCAATGGCTTCTTCCCACCGTGTTAATTATTTCGCGAACTTATTCAGCTTCCGCTTCTGATTCCTTTATTTGATTTTCTAGTCTTGCTAAGATTTCTTTGTAACTCCTTTTTTACATTTTCGATATGGCTTCCTCATCTTCGCACCATATCTAGTGATCTTTGTCGCAGCTCGCCCCATTTAATTAACTTGTAAACAGAGAACAACAGCGGTTCTTGTTAGATAAGTCACGGAGACGTGTCCCTGCAGCGTGGCACCCGACAATGCTGAACATGTACTCCAACACTGTCAACTGTATGCTGACAACAGAGAATGCAATCTGGCCTGTGCCAACCGCAATGAAGACAAAGCTGTATGCCACACGAGAAGATATGGACTGCAGGATAGCTTTCAGAAAGACTACCGGCCTCATGATAGGCGTTTTTTGACAGAAGGATCAAAGAAGAAGAAGAAGAAGAAGAAGAAGAAGAAGAAGAAGAAGAAGAAGAAGAAGAAGAAGAAGAAGAAGAAGAAGAAGAATCTTTCAATTTTTTACATTCTAAAAAGATAGGAAAAGAAAGGAAAGAGATGAGATGGAACAGGATACATTCCAGGTTTCAGGAAACAGCCGTGAGTGGGTACAAATTGCTGTCCTGGAAAGTAATGCAGCCGGCTTGATGCTGACCAAACCGAGTTTCAATCGCTCTATTAAATATAGGTCTAGCCCTATATGCCCAATACACATAAAGGCATGGAAAGAGTCCCTGTGTGTACATGTGTATGTGTATATCATAGACCATCAAAGAATCAAATTGGACATCTGGTCACAATAGAACAACATCAGTCAGCAGCTAGAGCGAACTACACGAGAATAGTAAGCTCTAAGTAAAGAGGCCCACCAAGAAAGAAATAGACGGAGGAGGTAAAAGAGACACCACAGAAACACGGTTTGACAATACGCAACGCAATTAGAGAAAGACATTAAACTATATCTAACTCCTCTTTGCGACCCTTTGCTGCATAAGCAGTAGGACAAAAAAGGAGAATGTGTTGTATGTATGTGTGTGTGATATCTTACAACATGGCAAAAAACATTTAATTGAAAAAAAAAACACACACACACACACACACACACACACACACACACATGCGCGCCCGAAAGTAAGAGCTGAAAAGGGATATCAACTGCGTCAGTCAGCTATGTGCATGGAAAAGAACAATAGTTTCACAACGCAAAAAAAAAAAAAGGCTTCCAACAGCAAAGGGGAGA
Organism: Candidula unifasciata; assembly: GCA_905116865.2. Taxonomy (NCBI): domain Eukaryota; kingdom Metazoa; phylum Mollusca; class Gastropoda; order Stylommatophora; family Geomitridae; genus Candidula; species Candidula unifasciata. Next base: position 115,821 of record CAJHNH020001513.1, on the reverse strand, counting down.
ACTAGGCTGCAGAAGCCTGTTAATTGATGCCTCCGCTAGATTCCCTGATAAATGGCTCCAGGGAAAGGACACATGGGGCTGCTGCCCAAGAGAGCAAGATGAAATACAACCCGGAATGAAATGGGAGAAAATCTGGCTGCGGGGCGTGGAAATGAACACACAATGCAAACGGATACTGTGAAAATTGGCTCATGGAGCAGTGGGAAAAAATATTGGGTCCTTTTATCGCATTTATCTCTGTGGAATACGTTAAGACAAGTGAAGGAATGAGTGAATGGGGGAATCGGGTGAATATTCGAATGAAGGAACAAACAGACAAATGAACAATGAATACGCGAATAAATAGTGATTGAATTATTGGGAGATAGACGAAAGAACAGTGAATGAGTGAACAAGAGAATGAATGGAAAAAAATGAGTGAGTGAGTGAATGAGAGAACGAAAGAAAGAATGAACGACTGAAAGGACGAGGGGACTAATGAACAGTGATGACTGTATGTGCTGATGAAAGCTCAGTTGCCACAACGTTCACGTTTTGTTTGTATTTGTTATATTGTGAAGCTTGCTAATATACTTTCCATTCGGTTTTATATCTTGTCTGAATATAAATAACCGAACGAAAAATTAATCAAGAAACAATTAATTAACGAATGGATGAACGATTTATTAAATTAATTAAAGGACGGGCGAGCGAACGAACAGTGAACAAACGGACAATAAACGAAACAAAAGAAACAAAAATGAATGAAATAACAAAAGTGCACAAAGGAATCATTAACCTACTATGTTGTAAATTCCCATGTATGCTTTCTGAGGCCACTAGTATCAGAAGGAGGATATAGTTCCATCAATAAATCAATCATGTGTCGTCTCCATGGTAAAGTTTGGCTCCAATGAAAATCCAACATGCTATGTTTCGTGTCTTGGTTGTACACTCTCTCAGATTGCTGCTGCTGTTCGTCGATCTCTTCATAGTGTCCTTCCACTTTTTTCGCTGTCTACCTCTTGTTTTCTTGCACTCGACCTTTCCCTCCAGTAAGGCTTTTAAAAACATAACGAAAGTATTTCAGTTGATTCTTTTTCATTTCTTTCAGTAATTCTGTTTACATTCTCAGTCTTTCAGCAACCTCTGTATTTGATTGTTTTTGTTTCCATGATACATGACCGATTATTCTGTATATCCACATCTCCAGAGACTCAGCAAGATGTTCTAGTTACCTGACCAACGTCAAAGCTTCTACATCAGACAGCAGAGCTGAGATTTGACGATTCTCATTTTCAATATGCTGCTTATCTATCAAGTTATCAGTAATGTTTGCTTCTTATTGAAGACAGTTTTTGCCATTCCTATTCTGTTTATTATCTTCATTTCACTTTTGATATCATCTGTTACTACGTGTCCAAGATAGCAGTAACTTGTTACTTGTTCTACACACAACAGTAGAAGAAGAAGTTCTTTTTTTTTTCGTTTTTCTTTCTTTTTTTTTTCTTTATTTCTTTCTTTTTACTTTCTTTCTTTTTACTTTCTGTCTGTCTGTCCGTCCGTCTATCTTGTTTTTCTTTCTTTCTTTTTTCTTTCTTTCTTTCTTTTTACTTTCTTTCTTTTTACTTTCTGTCTGTCCGTCTATCCGTCTGTCCGTCCGTCTGTCTGTCTGTCTTCTTCGTCTTCTGTTTTGCTATCAAAACAGCGTGATTATGGTCCCATCATCCATTGAGCTGCGACTCGTCTAAACAAATCTGACTAGCATCTGATGCCTGATGCGCCACCGCAAGCATTACACTAGCCCTGTACTGTGCTGGTCATACCGTGGCTCTTTCCATGCTGGATCCACAATTACAAATTCTTCTTGTTCTTCTTCGCATTCACCAACTATAAACTCGAATAGAAAGTTCTGGTTGTTCGTCACTTCTGGACTTTAATCTTGCGTCAGTACGCGATGTTTACATGCACATCCGTTTTACAGATCTGTTTTTTTTTCTATGCAGACTGTTGGTTCCTCGCCTCTAAGGCAGATGCCCTCCAACTTCAAAAGAAACACCCCTAATAAGTATACCTTTACCACAGGTTTGGTAGCGAGCCCCTGGCTCTATTCCGTTTTTCCTCAAACACAATGTGCCCTGAAACCCACACGGGAGATAAAAAACAAATTCACATGTCACTTGATATTCCGTTTAACAGTGCTTTTGCCATCAGCAATCGTTCATATGTAGACTCCATTTTTACCTCATTCATTAAGTTTTCCTACCGCTATCATTCATCTGTAGCCAAACAATCTGCTCTTTCATTGACTCGAACTCAGGACATATCACAGACAGTATATTCATGCAAGTCGCCGGATTCAGCCCCCATCCGATTCCCCCTCCCTGCCCCCCTCCCGTCACCCGTCCCATATTTTCCTAATGTAATATTGACTTCGCGAAGACGCCCCTGATTAATTCCCTGTAATATAGAAGTGTTCATGTTTAGTACCATCTAAAACAACATTTCTCGATTTTGAACTTTTTAGAGAGCAGACTGTAAAACCTGTGAAGTTCAAGTTCCCTTATCGCAAATCTGTTCAGTCGACTAAACTAAACTCCCAACTCCAGACCCTTCCTGGGATATAACCGAAGCTGTTAAGATCCGCCAACGATGCAGGGAAGCACGATCGACTAACTGTTAACTGCCTGCGCGAGGGCATTAAGATAAGATTTCAGTCACCCCTCCGTGTCTCTCACGTTTGTCAGGTCTACCGTATATCTGCTTTTGTTGCTCAGGCACGTTTTCTTGTCAAAGCCACGACTCTGCTGGGTGGATGACTCTGCGTTTGTCCGTTTTAAGTGTTATGGCAGTCACGAGGGAACATTTCCAATGGAAACAGATCCTGGCGTCCATCAGCACTTATCTGCCAGGACGCAGCAGAATGACAGGGATCCCTCGGTAGAGGCACGTGACATAAGGACATTTGTTACTGAGGAATGAAGAATAGGAGTAATTAATAATGGCACTATAACTTACGAACAGATGCTGTAGTAGCGAGGCTGTTAACTCTTTTGTACACATAAACCAGACGCCTTCTTCCTAATGAGGGCTGGCTGCAACAGATCTCTTAAATTTTCTGTCACTCGGCATGGCTGTACCTTCTCTGACTACTGTTCGTCCAAATCCTCATCTTTTCTTTTCGATTATATTGTTGTCTACATCTTGCTCTTCTGCTTTTAACTTATTCCTCCAGTATGGCTTCTTCTTCTTCTTCTGCTATACCTTGCATTTGCAACCCCCCCCCCCCCCCCCCTCTCTCTCTCTCTCTCTCTCTCTCTCTCTCTCTTCCCCTTCAACTTTCCTCACGGTGTTATGGAATTCTTTCCGTGTCGTGCATAATGAATGTCGATTGTATCCTTCTCATCATGAACGTAATCGTCAATTTCCACTTTTGCCGTTAAGCGACGTGGGTAGGAACACGATCCACTGCTAGATGTGTAGTAATGGCTATCGTAGTTCATCAGACTATAGCCAGCCGAGCCAGGTCTCGCTCGGTCGCGTAGTATGCCGTAATGTTATGCAGTCTCAAGGTGTCAGTGACCTCTTTAATCCATCTTCTTCTCGGTCTTCACCTGCCTCTTAGTGTTTCGATTTTCAGGTTGTACGCTCTTGCTATTGGCATCGTTGATTTCATTCTCATACGATGACATCTCATTTCACATATGTTAATTTTACATAATTTTACATAGTTCAGTCTGTGATAATTTCCAAGTCTGGCACTTGCAGCAAAGTGTCGGTATAAATATGTTGTTCATAATCGTGTCCTGGCGCTCATGCTTACGTTCAGATGCCTTAATAATGGTGTCAGTTGGTAAATAAATGCACTGGCTCGTTAGTATTTTGTTTGTTTCCTGATCTGTTTTCTCTTTCTCAGAAAATGTACTTCCCAAATATGTTACATCTTTCTTTAACTTGCAAGGAATTCTTCTTTTTCCTTTTCTTCTTCTTTGCGTTCACCGGATGTAAACTCCAGCGGAAAGTTCTGGACTTTAGTCTTTTGTTCCAGAACCTGATTGTTGCGTGCACATCTGTTTTACAGATCTAACTTATCTGTATGCATATTGTTGATTCCTTTCCTCTTAGGCAGATGCACTCCGACTTCAAAGGTAGCCCCTAGTCAGTCTACTCTTACAACATGCTAGCTGAGGAGGCAGTGGGTTTATTCTTGTTTTCCCTACAACCCGAAACCCACATAGGGAGTCAAGGAATTCGACGTATGTATTACGTGTTCTTCTGATGTCAGTAATTAGTTATCTTCTTCTGTCTTCTTCTTCTTCCTCTTCTTCTTCTCTTCTTCTGTAGTCCTGTTCAGTCTGGCAGCGTCAGGCATGGAAGATACATCGGGTGCGAGCCTTGATATGTACTATGCAGATTTTGGTATTTACAGTGTCGGATTTTTTTAATCTATCCACATCTTGCGTGGTCTACCTCTAGGTCTGCTTCCATTATGTCGAAGCAACGGGGCTTTCAGTGATCTACAGTCTTGTTGTAATCCCGACACAGGTCCAAACCGTTTGATCTAATCAGTTTTCTTTCTGGGCTAATCACCTTTTTTTTTTTTTTTTCATGTATCAAAACTTTTCTACAAAAACATTTATAGCTTGTACGCTACAATGGTTTGAATTCAACGCAGCTTACGCTTTGGATCGGAGCACTCATGGTCATGTCCGATGTGCGATGAAGATTATCTTTACATGAACAATCTTATGCCAATGGATAAGTGGTATTCTATTACAGCAGGGGAAAGGGGTGAACAAAAGAAGGGATCCTCTCCAAGCAGATGAAAGATGAGATTATCGTTTTATTTGAATTTCATTTACACCGGTCGTCAGGCCAGTGGAACCTAAAACTGGTACCAGGAACTGTCGTGGAGAGAAAAGACAGCCAGTGTAATATTGACCATCTAACCTTATCAAGAACCATTCGCAGTCCCATAGGTGGAGTCCAGCGTGTTGCATTACACAACACAACCAGACAACAATCGCCGATTGTGGGGAGCCTATTCCCAAGCAGGTCGTGCCGATGTGCACACACAACACTCCCAGGTGATGCGCTGTGAAAACAATCTTGAGCCCCGGTGAAGGAATTCCCATCTGTTTGTTTGGATGCCCGTCACAACTTTCATGACAGACAGCTCCGGCACGTGCAAACGAAAAATGACTAGGGCTTCTTCGTTAAGAGCGTGCGTGCAGGAATGCAACCAGATCAGGAATGACAACCAGAAGGAAAGGAATCAGCAGTGGACTGGCTGGCACGTAAGTCACATCAACAACCAGATGGTTGGCGCATGAGTCAAACGGCCCTGGCTAAGTCATGCACATTGCGGGTGTACAGGAAGGGACGTAACATTCATATAGGGCTAGAGCTATATTTTATAGACCAATCAGCACTGGGTGCGTCATGTGGTCAACATCACGCCGGCCGCTTTTACTTCCCGTGCCATTCCCTGGCACCCATTTAGACCAGGTGGCCCTGATAGCCATTTTTAGGAAGTCTGGCATCCTAATAGCCTGAACCCACGGCCTTCGCATCAGCAGACGAGCGTCTAGTCGCTACGCCACTGCGGTTCCCTACACTGCGAATGACCGAAAAAAAAGTATATAAATCGCTCCTAGTAAAACTGCCCATGCATGAAATTTGTGTATTTGAAGCTAGGAAAAAAATAGATTGGTCTTTATTGACTAATCAGCACTCGATAGGTTGTGGTCAATATCACATCAATCAATATCATTACCTTACCTCTTCTTCTTCTTTTTCTTTTTCTTTTTGTTGTTGTTGTTGTTCTTCTTCCTCTTCTTCTTCTACGACCTCAAACCCCCCCCCCCCCCCCCCCAACGTCTATTTATGTGAATGAGGTGTAACACAATAGAGCCGACTATTCAAATATCTTTCCTAAAAGTTCCTTGTATCCCAAACACGGCATTACGGTCCGATATGTTTCTAATTGTTGTTGTGTTTGTTATTCAACCTACGCTACGTAACACATGGCGCCATTTCAATGGTTTGAGATGAATTCTGTCAATACTGCATAGTTGTGGATTTCAAAGTTGTACGATAGAAAGGGCGAATAAAGAAACCATTTTGAGGAGTACCTAGTTGGTCATGTATCTTAGTACACTTGCTTCCATAGCGAGGGACAAAAATCATGTGGGGGAAGGGGGCGGGGGGTGATAGGTTCGATTCCCGCCACGGTAACTATAGCTTTCGACTAGTGTGTTGCCTAGTGTTTCCCTCTTTTTGTCTACTTCTTTCTTTGAGTTCCGATTAATAAATTTTTTTTTTTATTTTATTACATAATGCTATTTGCCCAGTAGGCCCGAGGGCGTGGAAAGGACGGTTTATATCACGTTACAGGAGCAAAGTTAGCAGTCATACAATACGTCCAGACCTTGAAACCCAGGCCTTACACACTCGAGTGGATCAGTCACAGTTACGCTGGTCTGGACATGTATGCAGACTAAAAGAAAATCGGCCACAGTGGCAGGCATGGGAGACCAAGAACCAGACAACCAGACCTCAAGGGCGACCCAGGATCGGCTGGGAAGACAACATCTGACAGCCGCTGACTGACAGAGGACTGGAATGGAACAAAGCCAGAAAGAAAACTGCTGATAGAGATGTCTGATGATCTCTCTGGCAAACCTCTACACCCTAAGGTAAGTAAGTAAGTATACGCCGTGTGAGATCATGTCTGTCTGCAGTTTTGTGAACTAACCAACAATTTCTAATACAGGTATATAAATCTTAATTTTCCGACGTTAGCTAAAGCTCTCTCAATCTACTGAACCGATTCTTTCAAATTTGCCTCACAGCTTTCCCGTTTGACTCCATTTTGCAGTACGACTTAGCTCGTTTACGTGTCTTATCATTATTTGTTTCGTTCACAGAATACGTATTAACATCGGCTGAGCTGATATTGAACTAGCCATTTATTTCTGCTATTTACTGCGAGGGCTGGATCTCTTGGTTCATGTTTGAATTTTGTACACAGACATGCGGGGATCATCGCTGGATCTACGGTGTTTTTGCCCTTTGTGCGGCTGGCACGTTGTAAGTATGAGAGTATCTAGGCCATGTGGGGGTGGGGGGACAGCTAGCCTGCGATAGCGGTACAGTTAATGTTGGTCCTGTCAACTATAAACGAGGTTTTTGTCATTTGGCTCAATTGTTGTGGTTTTGAGCTAGCTTCCGATGTATATATATATATCTTTTCCGTCTGGGTTAGCATAGTTTGCCCTATTCCGGGAAAACAAGTGAACAGACCCACTGTTCCTACCCAAAAGCATGTCTAATTTTCTCTTGTTCCCTAATTGGGAGCTTTGGCTTTGTATCTGCCTTTAAGGCAGGCTGGAATCCAGCAGTCCCCCAAGCATACAAATTTAGTCAAGTCCCATTTATCCTCCCCGCGGACGCACACACAATCACTCATTCGTTGATGACAGAAGCTGTTAACAGGACTGCAGTCCGGAACTTTGGATGGACACGGATGCCAGAACTTTGTGTACGCCTGATGAACGCAAAGAAGGAGAGATGATATATATAAATCTTAATTTTCGCGATGTTGTTAGCTAAAATCGGAAATTACTGTGGGTTCGATTGCTTTCAAAGTTTGCTCACAAACAATCCTGGCGACAACATGCAGCGCTGATTCCTCTGTCTACACCGACCTGCACAGAAACCAGTGAACGGTGTAGCTACAGTAGTACTGGCCAAATCATTGATGTTTAGCTTGCCACTGTCTGGATTTACTTCTTTATGTGATCGGCTATATATTGACTGCTGAGCTCTTATTGAACGGATGCATTATTAAATAATTTAGTTCCACAATATTTCGTTACAGTGGTTTGGTTTCCCATCCTTCGGTAGCTATTCTTGGGGGAGGGGCAGGTGAGGGGTTTATGTCAGACACAGTTAGCTGAGATAGCTTAAAATATTATTTTACAGTTCTATTTCTAACTATTTGGGTATTTTAATAATGGCACGTAATGATTTTTCATGGCTTCGGAGAGGGAGATATGATGGGCCTTTTTCGGGGGGGGGGGTTTGCAGACACAGTTAGCGAGAGAGCGACAATATGATTTTGGGTTCTCATGCTCACGGGTTCTTTTGTAATTTAATTTCGCAAGGTGATGATTTTTCAATCCTTCGGCAGGGAAACATGATTGATGGAAAAGAGGCGGGGGGGCGGGGGGGTTATGCCAAGCACAGTTCAGTCTTAGAGATCTTAAATATATTTTATAGTTCGTATTGCTAAACTATTTCTATTTCAAAGATTTCGCCATGGAGGATAGGGGCTAATTTTTCCTCCTTCGGAGAGGAAGGCTGATTGGCATGTTGTGTTGTGGTTTACAGGGGGGGGGTGGGCCAGACTGCAGTCAGCGCCCAGAGCTCCAACTATTAATAAAGTTCTCACTTCTTATCCTCTATTTATATTTTAATAATTTCGCCATGGATGATTTTTCAATCCTTCGAAGAGGGAAATATGACTGCGTCGAGGGGAGAGAGGGGGTAGGGTAACACTATTAGCTAAGAGCTATTTTCTTTCCTCTCCATTTCACCAATCTGGGCCACAGCGATAGATATATATGCGTGCGTGTGTGTAACCTTCTGAATGTCCATAATTCACTTCCATACATCAAGACTGCACTGAAGAACTCTTTCTTCTTCATCTTCTTCTTCGCGTTCACCAGCTGTAGACTCGTCCACTCCTGGACTGCAGTCCTGCTCCAGAACTAGAGTGTTGCGTGTGCATCAGTTTTACAGATCTGTTTCACTTGAATGCAGACTTGTTGTTCCTTGCCTCTCAGACAGATGCACTCCGACTTCAAAGGAAGCTCCCAATTAGTCGACTCTTACGACACGCTTTTGGGTAGGCAGTGGGTCTATTCTTGTTTTCCCGACTCTTTCTAATCTACATTGCCATGGATATATGGCACATCATATTTTTCATTTTGTCTGTTTAAAAAGGGTTACGGATACCGCATCTTTAGGAAAGTGCTTTAGCACCCATAATTTCGTCAAACACATTTTGGCTTGCTTTCTTTAGTCTGCAGCACTGGTTTTCTCTTATTTCTTCTCGCTACTATCCCAAGGAGAGCTGTCGTGAAGCTGCTAGAATCTTGTTTGCCGATCCGAAGGTCGCGGGTTCAAGTCCTGACAGAACCGGATATTTTGTTATTTTTGTTTAAAGACATTAGCTTCCAGGTTAACCCAGTCTTAAATAATTACTAGTTAAAGTCGTAGAAACTAAAGGCGGCCCGAGTGATGATAACCACATCACCCACTGAATGCCGATTGGTCTATGAAATATTGGTCTAGCCCTATATGCCCAATAAGCCTGAAGGCATAGGAAAAAGTGTCCTTTTACTCATAAAAGTAAGTAGAAACAGCACACAAATCGAAAGCTTTAGTCACAGTGCCAGGAACTGAACCTGCCTCCTCCAAATAACGTCAGCCCCTCGCTGCAGGAATAAGTATACTAATACTCCTGACCAACTAGACACCGGTGAAAGTTGGTCATGCGTATTAGTATATTCGTTCGTGTCGAGAGACGCTGTCGTCATCTGAAAATTACAGGTAACTACCGCATTCGATCGATGTGTATGCTGTCCTTGACCTTTCTACTCTTCCTTATGAGTGTCATAATTATATATATATATATATATATATATATATATATATATATATATATATATATATATATATATATATATATATATTTGTATTATATAAAATGTTTCTACGGTCTTAAAGGTATCTAATTTGTTTCCTTCTACTTATTGCATTGCCACGCACCATTTGCTACCAATATATGTTCCTACTCACTGGGGGTAATAAATCACCCGGACACGAATTATTATTACATCGACGTCAGCAATTGATCTGATAAACATGTGGTATACACAATATCATATAAACATACCGGTATTAGAGTCACCACTAGCAGCGTGTATGTGTGCATGTTTGTATGTGTGTGTCCCAGAGATAGGGAGTGTGTGTATGTGTCTGTCCCAGAAGATAGGGAGTGTGTGTATGTGTCTGTCCCAGAGATAGGGAGTGCGTGCATGTGTGTCCCAGAAATAGGGAGTGCGTGCATGTGTGAGTGTCCCAGAGATAGGGAGTGTGTGTATGTGTGTGTCCAAGCGATAGGAAGTGTGTGTATGTGTGTGTCCCAGAGATAGGGAGTGTGTGTGTGTAGTATGTGTGTGTCCCAGAGATAGGGAGTGTGTGTGTGTGTATATGTGTGTGTTCCAGAGATAAAGAGTGTGTGTATGTGTGTGTCCCAAAGATCAAGAGTGTGTGTATGTGTGTGTTCCCAGAGATAGGAGTGTGTGTATGTGTGTGTCCCAGAGATAGGGAGTGTGTGTATGTGTGTGTGCCAGAGATAGGGAGTGTGTGTATGTGTGTGTCCCAGAGATAGGGAGTGTGTGTGTATGTGTGTTTCCCAGCGATAGGGAGTGTGTGTATGTGTGTGTTCCAAAGATAAAGAGTGTGTGTATGTGTGTGTTCCAGAGATAGGGAGTGTGTGTATGTGTGTGTCCCAGAGATAGGGAGTGTGTGTATGTTTGTGTCCCAGAGATAGGAAGTGTGTATGTGTGTTTCCCAGAGATATGGAGTATGTGAGTATGTATGTGTCCCAGAAATAGGGAGTGTGTGTGTATGTGTGGTGTCCCAGAGATAGGGAGTGTGTGTATGTGTGTGTCCCAGAGATAAAGAGTGTGTATGTGTGTGTCCCAGAGATAGGGATTGTGTGTGTATTTGTGTGTCCCAGAGATAGGGAGTGTGTGTGTATGTGTGTCCCAGAGATAGGGAGTATGTGTATATGTGTGTTCCAAGAGATAGGGAGTGTGTGTGTATGTGTGTGTCCCAAAAGTTAGGGGGTGTGTGTATGTGTGCGTCTGATATTTGATTGTTTTGTTTACACATAAGGTGATTATGCTGTATCGATCACAGCATTAAGGACTCGGTCTGCGTCGACTGTATATTAATATATTTGGAAAGTAAAGCCTGTATGTATAAGAAATAAGCTAGCACCCAATCTGCGCAAATCTATTCGTATGTGTAAAGTAAAAAGTTACGTTCATGCACACTGACTCGTTTACCCCAAAATTTGTAGTTTATTGTTAATTTTTTATTTCCTCCTGTTTTTGCGTAGACAGTTTTGCTTGACAGTCGTCCGAAAAGGTAATACTCGTCCCTCCTCTGACCTTTCCGCCAGCTGAATAGCCCAGCTATAAGCCAATGAAAGATAGATGAACACTTATTATGCTCTGCGGAAATGCTAATGAAATTAAACCGTTGCTAATTTATAATTCTAGGGGGCTGCGTGGTCTCGAGGCATGGTGTCCGCCTCGAGTGCTAGAGGTTCTGGGTTAGGTCCCCGGTAAGGGCTGCGATTTTGTCACGTGGACTTGCACTTCTAGTAATTCCCGCTGGTCTCTGGGTAGTGAGATCGCACGCCCGTGTGCACTGTTGCGTACGTAAAAAATCCCTTGGCAGTTGGAAATTAAAAAAGCGTAGCCTAATGGCACTGCCTGGACAAAATCTGGAGTTACAAATCTGCCCGATGTATGTTTATATATATATATATATATATATATATATATATATATATATATATATATATATAATGCACACACACACACACACACATCAAACAAGCGATAAAACACCGGATGACACAAAGTGCCACCATGTGGATGAGGATCACCTGTGGAGAGGTCTCAGAAACCGCCTTCAGCTATTAGGCCATATTTATGGATGGGCTATATTGCGGCCCCTGGCAAGAGCCGGAGTAGGGCTTCAAATAACGAAAAATTGCATCCCATCAAGGGATGATAAGATGTGTGCTTCAGTTCTCAAGAAAGAAACTTTTTTGAAGGAACTGAATGTGGCCAAAGATATCTAACCTGTCACCTCGAAGTAAAAGAATTATTGAATGAAATTGAAACTTTACTATCCGTCTAAGGGAGTCGCCGTGGCCGAGCGGCTAGACGCTCGCCGCGGATCGGAAGATCGTGGGTTCACTCCCTGGCGGAGCCGGACTTTTTTCCAAAAAAAAAATGACATTGGCTTCCAGGTCGACCCAGCCTTGAGTATGTACCTGGTGCAGTCCTGGGAAGTAAAAGCGGCGGCGCGATGCTGACCACAGCACCCATCTTGTGCCGATTAGTCTATAAAAATATAGGTCTAGCCCTATATGCCCTATAAAGGCATGGAAAAGAGTCCTTTACCTACTATCCGTCTAGATAAATGGCACACCGCTGAAAGCAGACGGGGTAAGTATCTAAAGAAAGAGCATTTTAAGGTAACGTTATTTAGGTTTATAAAAACCGTCCCAACAGAAAGAAAAAAAAGCCGAGATAATTAATAATTTGTAAAGGTATATAACATGCAAATTTAATGCCTAACAATGTCTCTTCTGGTTCTTTATTCATATCTTTATAAATGTAATGTATAATCTAAAAACGGATGAAAGGATCTCGCACAAAATGTAATAGGAAATTGGGTTTCAAAATAAAAACTTTTCGAATTACGAACCAAAGCAAGAACGTAGTAAGTTCGTAAGTTGAGGTGTCACTGTAGTGTTTAAATGCAATTTAACCCCCACAGGCATAAACCGCTCAGCCTAACTATATAGTTTAAATAATACATCTATTTGTTCAACGTGTGTGTGTTAATATTATTTGTTTGTAGCGTTAACGCTGGCCTACAAAGATAAGCAGTATTTGTTCCGTTTCCCCCCCCCTCCCCCCTCCCCCCAAGTAAACAACTGATAACGGTTGCTATTGATTTTACAATATGACTTTCCTCTGTTTATTGCCACATCTCTATCCCAGGATCTCCTGAGCACGGATGTGCAAGAAAGACTGAAGTCCGAGGGTGGAGGAAAACCATGACATTTCCAACAGAGTTTACAGCGAGTCATTACGAGCAAGGATTTTTTTAAAACTACCCAGCTATAAGGGGAAACAAGGCAATGTCCGGGAAGTAAAGGCAGCCGCTGTGATGTAGGCCACATCACTCGCTCGAATGCCAGTTGGCCTATTCCCCGTGTGGGTTCGGTCTCCATTTGGGGGAAGGGAAGGAGAGAGAAAAATAGACCCGCTTCCCATTAACAAACTGTCGAAAGAGGCAGCAAATTAGGGAGTTGCTGAAATGGGATGTGTTAGGTAGAATGCCACAGCCTTGTAAAGTCCAGATAAGACCGGTTCTAGCTGACGGGACATGCTACTGACGTCACCCAACCGGGCTGGCGATAGGTTCAAACGTATCGTTAGCCCGGTTTGGTGACGTCAGAAGTATGGCCCGTCAGCTGGAACCGGTCCTGGTCCAGAAGTGGCCGGATACTCTCTACCGGAATTTCAGCTGGTGAACGCTAAGAAGATCATGGAAAGATATAAAACCAAACAAAAAGTAGATCAGTCAGGTTTACAACGTAACAAACACAAAGAAAAACGTAAGCGTTGCGGTTATAGAGTTTTCATCAGCACATACACCAAACAAACAAAACCACACGAATACACAAAAATCCCTTAACTGACGTATCCTGAAGCAGCCACGTGGACAATCTAACTGTAAATCGCAACAAAATATGGCCAGAAAACAGGCCTTGTAAGGGATGAACTCAGAAAAGGATTGGTCTACAAAAAATTTAAGCAGAGGAGCACTCCTCCCGTTCTTGCCAAGGCCGTCTTTAACTATGCTACAGGACGCTGTGGTCTAGCTGTGGAGAGAAGGGATTTCAGAAATGGTGAAAGCTGTGTATCTGAGAGGAAACACAGTAAATACTTATAAAGGCAATAATCAGAGGGGCAACCCTTGAGGCTGCAAAAAATTTATATATATATATATATATTCTATAATATAGGCAAATATATATATATATATAACTATATATATATATCTTCGATATATATATATATATAACAGGATATGTAATAATTGGCACTCACATAAAGAAGTAGAAAGATAAAGGTACACACTAGACATCATAAAAGTCGAAAGCTATAGTGCCAGGAATCTACCCTATCAACTCCAAATAGCGTATGCGCCTCGCTGTGGAAACAAGTGTACCAAAAATGTGACCAACTAGACACCCCTGAAAAAGGTGTCTTTATCGGCCATGCCTAAAATGCAACTTAAGTGTCAGAAAATACATTGTCTGTTTGTTTATTATGTGTGTGTGCCTGTGTGAATGTGTGTATCTATACATAAAATTGTAACCAAGGTTATAAAATCCCTGGCTCTACCTGTAGAGGACTTTTTTTTAACGTGGCGTGAAAAAAAGCCCTTTACTTTTAGCACACCCCCGATGCGCCACTAGTGGGTAAAGCGTCATTTGCCGTTTTTACCCCTGTTAACTCATCTCTAATTGCATATCAATAAAGTAACAGAAAATGTATTGATAGAAATAAATAGATAGATGGAAGAAAACACTATACAACATAAAAATTGAAAGCTCATAGTTGCCGTGCCGGGAATCGAACCTGTCACCTCCAGACGGCGTGTGCCTATCTTTCCACTTCATTCTATAAGTGCCCATCAATACATTTTCTGTTACTTTATTCCTTTATAATATTTAGGGCCTCAAGGGTTCCACCCCTCTGTTTATTTATGGGAATGACCTCTAATTGCAGCAACAACGACGTTTCATCCAGCAACATCAAAGTCTCAACACCAACAACCACAACAAACACTGGGCTACACACAACCAAGGTCTTTTATTTTCCCTCACCCAGCTGGACATCCTCAGACAGCGGCTCTGCTTCAACACTCAGGCCATGTGTTATGGCTCCCTTTGTGATTAGAGTCGACCAAATCGAAATCTGGGATCGGCCAGCCTTCGTGATTTCGTTACCGGATAATTGATGGCGGTTTAAAGCTTTCATTTCTCGCCACATTGTCCCTGTCGTCGGCCTGAAACTGGATAATGACGGATTGAGAAGAACATAACGCGAGGGCTGGCTTTGGAAATGTGTCTGGCACGGAGAAACTATATACATAAATTGGTTAGGTTCAAGTTAGTCTCCCCAAATAGAGTAGGTCACTTTGCATTCACAAGTTTGTTGGGCTGGTCGACTTTCCTGAAGGTTAAGGGTGTGTCCCACTCTGTTGTTAGGTTTCTTTGATGTCTTGCATTTACATTTTCATTCCAAGAAAAAGAATGCATGTGACACAGGTTGCAGCACTCTCTAAGTGGGTTATGTTAGAACCAGTTTCTCCATGCCTTTGGAGTGTTAAAAGCGCTGGCGTGCTGATATATACAACAAGCGATATCAACGGCATTGCGCAACACCCCCGTAACCTTGTGCGAAGGATACGGGGCTCAGGAATTACTAATCAGACGTGAGCTAGTGTTTATATGGGCGGGGTCTTGTGAGACCAACGTTACTTTTACCATATATATATATTCATATCATCATCATCATCAGGTGCCTAGCCGACTGGCGTGGGCGATCCTGCCTCTCCATAATCTGCGATCTCCTGCAACATGTATGAGTTCGTGTCCCGACAACACCTCCATGCCATGCAACAAGACTGTCCAGCATCTTCGTTCGTTGTCTTCCTCTATCCCTCCTTCCACAGATTTTTCCAGTGGTCACAACATGTTCTATTTTCCCTCCTTTCATAACATGGCCGAAAAATGATGACTGTCTCCTTCTGATGTCTGTGATAAGTTGTCTTCGGGCGTCTGCTTCTTTTAAAACCTCTTTGTTGCTCTTTTTGGCTGTCCAAGGAATTCTAAGCATTTTTCTGTAAAACCACATCTCTGAGACCTCAAGAAATTGTTTGGCCTTTTATTACACATTTAGGAATAATTCGTTTCCTTGATACCATCATCACTTCTGTCTACCCATTATTCAAACTGAGGCCCATTCTTCCACTTTCTAACACCACAATGTCTATCATTTCGTGTAGTTCTTTCTGACTTGTTACTATCAAGACTGTGTCATCAGCATAACGTAAATTGTTTAAACTGTGCCCACCAACCACAAATCCGGGCATATCAATGAAAGATCTCATTATATATTCACTGTATATTCAAAACAAATCAGGTGACAGTACACATCATATTATATATATATATATATATATATATATAGATATATATATTATAATATATATATATATATATCTATATATATATATATATATATATATTATAATTCATTACATGACAAGTAAAAACTATTTTCGTGTTACATCGAAATATTTGATGGTTAAAAGGATGGGGGATGGGATTGGATAGTACTGATGCGTCGTTGCGGTTTTGTAATTCAAAATGAACAGTTAGGCTCCCATGAAAACGTTACCTAAGGAAGCAGTTCTCAAACGTTTTTAACCGCAGCAACCTTGTCCGGGGAAAAATAAACTCGAGACACGCCTCACATTAAAAGCCGTTAATAACTTAGGAAAAGAAGTGCAAATGTATTGTTCATTTGTCTTTAATGCGATGCATTTTTTATTATTACCTTTGTGTTTATAGAAATTTTAGTTAATTTTACCGACAAATCACTTGACCCAGAAAGTTAGCTCCGCTGTAGTTTTTTATTTTTTTTTTTTTAGCGTACGCTGAGAATGCGCTGCAGCCTTGTCAATGGCATTGTTCTCTTTATACACCTGCATTTAGAACTCTTCTTGGCTTCTTTCATGTTATTTCTGTTTGTAACTGCTGTCTTCGCTGATCTCGAGTAGATTTGTGAAAAATGCTTGATTATTGCTAGCGGCAATCCTGGCAAACACTCGAGGCAACCTTGGATGCCGCCGTATTTATTTGAGAACTGCTGATCTAAGATTTTCGCACTTGGTTGTATGGGCATTATATTTAGTAAACGTATTACACAATTCACGACGCACCAGGATTCGATTGAACGGTTTAAATAAATGACCGCTGTCATGGCTTTCGATCAGACATATTAGAGTCGCACTGTGGAAGGGACATGTCCCCTGCCTTGGGGCATTCTGGGCATATAGGGCAAGATCTGTATTTTGTAGAGCAATTGGCACTCCGTGGGTGATATGGTCAACATCACTCCGGCCGCCTATACTTCTCATGACTTATTTGGTACCTATTTGAGCCTGGGTCGACCTGGGAGCCAACGTCATTTCTAAAACAAAAACAAACACACACATACACAAAAGTTCGGCTTCCTTAGGACCTGAAACCACGCCATTGGATCCATAGACAAGCGTCTAGCCGCTACACCACTGCAGCGTCAGATTGTTTGGCGTTGTGAAACTTCGGTGCTTTCCCCCACTTATTCCCCCCCCCCCCCCCCAGGATGACGTCACAGGACAGTGCAATGTTTTCGAGGGTGGTTAGAGAGGTTTTTCCGGCGTTCTGATGCTTTCAACTATCCCATAACATCTAGAACTGGGCCTAACCTCAACTCACCTACGTCCCACGAGAGAGTGCAACCTAGATCCCACGACTGCATGCAGCCTATGTCCCCCGACTGTATGCAACCTAGATCCCACGACTGCATGCAGCCTATGTCCCCCGACTGTATGCAACCTAGGTCCCACGACTGTATGCAGCCTATGTCCCCCGACTGTATGCAACCTAGGTCCCACGACTGTATGCAACCTAGATCCCACGACTGCATGCAGCCTATGTCCCCCGACTGTATGCAACCTAGATCCCACGACTGCATGCAGCCTATGTCCCCCGACTGTATGCAACCTAGGTCCCACGACTGTATGCAGCCTATGTCCCCCGACTGTATGCAACCTAGGTCCCACGACTGTATGCAAACCTAGATCCCACGACTGCATGCCAGCCTATGTCCCCACCGACTGTATGCAACCTAGATCCCACGACTGTAGCAGCCTATGTCCCCCGACTGTATGCAACCTAGGTCCCACGACTGCATGCAGCCTATGTCCCCCGACTGTATGCAGCCTATGTCCCCCGACTGTATGCAACCTAGATCCCACGACTGTATGCAACCTATGTCCCCCGACTGTATGCAGCCTATGTCCCCCGACTGTATGCAACCTAGGTCCCACGACTGCATGCAGCCTATGTCCCCCGACTGTATGCAACCTAGGTCCCACGACTGTATGCAGCCTATGTCCCCCGACTGTATGCAGCCTATGTCCCCCGACTGTATGCAGCCTAGGTCCCCCGACTGTATGCAACCTAGGTCCCCCGACTGTATGCAACCTAGGTCCCACGACTGTATGCAGCCTATCTACAACCCCCTAAATTGTCCACTGTCCTTTTAGGGGGAGATATTTGGATAGAAGCGAAAATTCATATATTTGTATTACTGGCAAGTAATAGTTATTTCTGTGTAAACACGAAATTAAGGTAAGGGGAATTGTATCTGAAGGGAAATGACGATAAAGGAAAAACCACGAAGGAAGGAACTGACAACAGCATCTCATATGTGTTTATCCGATAACCGCCGATTCCAACATCTTACTGGCTGGCTTTGCTGAAAAAAAAATTATTAATAAAATAAATCGTCACGTTCAACCAACATCCCTGAAAGGGGGTGGGGGTTTGGTTGTAATTGTGATTAGGTTATGTGCGCCTTATAAAATGGTTTAGGACTGCATGCCACCAAAAGCACTGAAAACGACACCTGCTTTGTTGATGCGATCAAATGAGGCAGACTTAAATACTGTCCCGACTGACGACGAAGTCGTCTACTGCCGAGCAAATTGGCGACTCAATCGCCGATGACGTTCCGACATCACAGCAACCAGATTCCCTATAGCTGCTTCTCCCACAATTGCTTTTGCTCTTGTGCTAACGACAACTACACAGAAAGCCCATCACAGTCCTCATGCAAAATATCTGAGGTAGATTGTCGCTTCGACAAAGCCAATTGCAAACACGCGCATTAAATGCATAAGGCCGCTGCTAGAAATGCTGTTCATTGTCGATCGAAGCAGCAGTGACAACACAGCCAAGATGACATAAGCAAGCCACATTTTTGGAAATGGCCTTTCTTTTCTTCACGCAAACAATAACAAACACACACATATACACACACACACACACACACACACACACACACACACACACACACACACACATGCAAAAAGAATGGTTGCGCTCATCCGTTCTGGAACAGACAGTTGGTTACTCGATCACAGGTCCGCCATCAAAGTCGACACTAAATTCAGATGTCATAAAAACGGATTGCATCATGGGATACGCTTAAAAAGGCAATACAGTCATTGCTACTCCTATACAGGTATGCATACAGGACGTTGCTCCGAAGGACTTCTCCTGTCACATTACGATCAGTCCCCGTCTGGGTTCCGGGGCCCTATTATAGGGAAAACAAGAATAGACCCACTGCCTGCCAAAAAGCATGTCGTAAGAGTCGACTAATTGGGACCCTCCTTCGAAGTCGGAGTGCATCTGCCTGAGAGGAAAGGAACCAACAGTCTACGCTCAAATGTGTCAGATCTGTCAAACGGATGCACATGCAACACTCAGGTTCTGGAATAGGACTGCAGTCCAGATGTGGACGAAAGAAAGAAGATTACGCTTAGTGGTTCTTACGGGCAATCATTACCCGATCGCACAAATCCACTTTCGTGATTAACGTGCCTGTCATTCCAACGACGCCTATATGTTAGGACCACTGTTGCTAGAGGCCACCCAGACCAATGCACATCTTTGTGAAAACTATCCAGACCTCTCGTTTGCGACCTGTCACGTAACCTTGGGGATCCCTCACGCTGGAAACCTGTGACTGCCGCAGCACCTGCTAGCAGCAACAAGAACACTGTATTCCGTTACCCAGCGTGAGACACAGTGCACAAGTCTAGCCTGGCAGCACCCAGACTAGAACACACACTTACACGTCCTTCCTCTCCAAAGTAGTGGAGCCAACCGTCTCTCTCTCTCTCTCTCTCTCTCTCTCTCTCTCTCTCTCTCTCTCTCTCTCTCTCTCACACACTATCTATCTCCCCCCCCCTTCCTCCTCCCCTCACATCCCTTTCAATCTTGTACTGCAAGTTTTACGTTCATTAATGAACATCCCTCTCATATACCCACATATTGCACACAAGTAGCAGTAGTGATAGTTTGTAGTAGTCTCAAGAAGAAATACTGGCAAACCGCCACTCAGATAACAAATCGATCTCCAACATGCTTTGAAAAAGACAACCTTGCTAGTTTCATTCACAAGCTGTTGCCACGGGATATGTTTGTTATGCAAAGACTCAAGCCAAACACAAATGTTGCTCATGCGTTTCTAAATCCAATACGCTTATTCGTTACCGGTAATTATGTTATACAGTTGAACGGGCGCTGTATCGCTTAGCGCATTGCTCTGTGTAATTTACGGAGATATATCCGGATATCAGTTTTATCTCTAGAGGAGAGGCCGGGGTGGGGGTTGTTTGGTCATCAAACGCGAATGTAATCATGCCAATTGTTCTTGTGTGTGTGTGGGGGGGGGGGGTGGAACAAATTTAGTTACTGTAGTTATGCACCACTTTATAGGGCTGAAAAGATCGGTAGAAGATGTCGAGGCTGACCTCTAGTACGATATAAAGATATGTTAAAGTGGGACATGAATGATACAGGTATTGAGATGGACTCGTGGGAACAAAATTCCATGGACCGTGATGTGTGGAGGGTTTGCTTCAGGTAGGGAATGAGAATGAAGGTTGAAATGATTGCAGAAAGGATGAGAGCTGAGAGTCTGAGTAGAGACACACTAAACACAAATGTTGACAACGATGCTGCAATCTTATGCTATAGCTGTGGAAACCTACTCTTAATGCGGACCGGTCTTGCTAGACACACTCGTCATCGCCAGTAGCTGTGAGTCCCGTGACTCCTCATAGCGCAATATAACACTTATCGTCTGGAAAGACGGAAAGCTGTCAAGGCGAGTGCAGTCGCCACAAACTGTGCAGGCTATAAATATAAATAAACCGTCATCATTGTGGCTGAAGACCCAAGCCCATGCCTCCCGCTTTAAGAGCAACCACCTAATCTAGTGGCTCTCAACCTCCCGAACACCGCTGCCCCTTAACACAGTGCCTCATCTTTCAGCGACCCTCATTCACACACATATTTTAGTTGCTACTTCATAACTTCAATAAATATGTGTTTCCCAATGGTCTTAGGTGACCCTTGTGAAAGGGCCGTTCGAACCCCAGAAGAAAGAAGAAGAAGAAGAAGAAGAAAAGAAGAAGAAGAAGAAGAAGAAGAAGAAGAAGAAGAAGAAGAAGAAGAAGAAGAAGAAGAAGAAGAAGAAGAAGAAGAAGAAGAAGAAGAAGAGGAAGAAGAGGAAGAAGACGAAGTGTCTTGAAAGATCTTACTATTGTTAAACATATTCACTAAATATTAGGCCACGGAGTCGCATAATTTTGTGAAGAGAAACGTCCATACTGAACTTTGATCGACGGGTAGCAAAGGGTCTGAGTGTGACCAGGAGAAGGACAACAGATGTGGAGATTTACGACTGCAGTGTCAAAGTTTTATGATGGTGGCTGGCAGGGACATAGACAAGCTTGGGCAGGTTTATGATGTGCTTTTAAGTTTTTTTTTTTTCTGTTTATAATTTTATTGGGTTTCAGCTGATGATTATAATCCATCTGTATACTAGGCCGCCCTTCACATCAACCAGCCACCCACCAACAAATATATACAACAAAAATGAGTGCTTGAAGGCAGGCAGAAGACAGACAGAAAGCAAGTTGACATATTATTTGTTATAGTATAGTACAGTACAGTACAGTACAGTACAGTACAGTACAGTACAGTACAGTACAGTACAGTACAGTACAGTACAGTACAGTACAGTACAGTACAGTACCGTACAGTACAGTACAGTACAGTATAGTATAGTATAGTATAGTATAGTATAGTATAGTATAGTATAGTATAGTATAGTATAGTATAGTATAGTATAGTATAGTATAGTATAGTATAGTATAGTTTGCAACAGTATAGAATAGTGTGGTATGGAATAGTGTAGTGAGGTATAATATATTGTGGCGTGTTATTGTATGGAAGGGTATTATAGTATAGTATGAAATACTATAGTATAGTATAATATTTTATAGTATGAATTAGTACAGTATAGTAAAATGTGGAATAGTGTGGTGTGTAAATTATAGTATAGTGTGGTGTAGCATCATACAGAGTAGTATAATATAGTAAAGTATCACATAGTAAAGTATAGTTTAGTATAGTATTGTATAGTTGTTTGTAGCATTGTATTGTATGTTATTGCGTGGTGTATTACAGTAATCATATAGAATGGTATTGAATGGTATAGCATAATATAGTAATGTTTAGCATATTATAGCATAGTATAGTATATTATAACATAGCACTGTATGGAATGAGTATGGTATGGTATAGTGTTGTATGAGACGATGCTCACTTTCAAAATAATGGCTCCTGAGTATACTTAGTTCAGTAGCTCTGGGGAGTATATTATGGAATGGGATAGTATAGTACAAACATTATATAGTTAAACAGTATACTTTAGTATATTATAGTACAGTATATATGGCATGGCGTGATATATTATAGTACAGCTAATGGTACTGTATATTATATAGTATGGTATAGAATGACATGTAATAGTGTAAAATACTGTAGTATGGTATAAGAAAGTATCGTGTGGTGTGCTGAAGTATAGTATCGTATAATATGCTATAATATTGTATAGTATCGTAAGGTATCTTAAGGTATGTCATGGTGAGATATGGTATAGTATATCATAGTACATAGATATACAATAAAAAAGGTCGCACTTTGTACAGAGTCAGGCTTTTCGTAGCTTTAACGACAAACTCTAATGGCCGAAACTGAACCCACAATGATCAGTGCAGGGGCAAATAATCTGGGGTTTGCTAAAGTCGGACCATTTTGGCCTCAAAGGTGCGTATATCGTAGCCTCGCTGTAAAACACACACAAAAATCGTTTTAACCGCCATTCTAGTTGCTAATCACAGTCTATAGAGAGAGACGCTGTGCTGCCGAGCTGGTTTCCACACGTAACTACACCTGTTTCTCAACCCTAGTATATTACGTGATCAGTTCAGCAGCGTGACCTGTCTCTTTAGTCGGTTATAGGCTAACAGAAAAAAAGAATTTGAAAAACGTATAATTCCCCTATATTAGTGGTTTTCGTCCCTTCTTTCAGAGGGCGCGCCTTTTAAATGAATAGCAAAACCCACCCGAGAGCACCCATCCCCTGCCATTTTGCCCCTTTCCAAGCCCTATCTAGCTTCCCCCCCCCCCCCCAAATGAGTACATCCGCCTGAAAGGCGATAAACCAATAGCCTGCATTCAAATAAGCCAGATTTGTGACACGAATCTTCTTGAACAAGTAGCTATTAGGCGGAACAGCTAAGTCAAGAGCCCGTTTGCTGCATTGAATGGAATCGGGCATACGGAGCCAGACTCAGGTGTAACTGACCACTGCCATATTTGAAAAACGACTCTTGAACAAATTATGTTGATAACCTGAAATAAATTTGCACGGAGAACCCTTGATATCCCGTAGACAGATGCCAGCTTCAAAGTATTTCAAACACCAAGAAAATCATAAAAGCGTGTATTTCTTACAAACCGAAAGCTAAGCTTGCAGGAGATGTTATGACAAAAAAATTCAGTCTCCCTCACACGCGCAACCTGACTGTCTCTGGTAAATTTGAATATGCGATAATCTGACACTGCAGAGGTTGAAAATGAAAGCAAGGGAACACAGCATTTCCTAGGTAATTTTATAATCACTCTCCAATAAAGGAATACATTTTGAGGCATTTTGATCCACAATCAACAATACAGTTCAAGAATGATCAGTCCACAGGACAGCAACAACAAAGATGGCTAAGTCTACAACTGGGTCGAATTAGAAAGTCTGGGCCCAACACCTACGATGTCACAAAGATGCCCTGTAAGGTCGACATATATTCTCTAGTGGGTCGTCAGCTGACCTGTAGGCATTAAAAGGGTGATGTTAACATCCTGCCTGTCGCTTTAAGCCTGACAAGTCTAACAGGGAGATGGCTAAATAAAATCTGAAGACCATTTGGTAAATATCGTTTTAGTGTTGATGAAATGCTTATCTCGGATGAGGTTTTCCTGTGGGAAATTCATTTAATCAGTTTTCAAACGTCCGGTGTCAATGTTGGTTGATTCCCCGAGGGACGGGTGTTTGCTCGCTAAGTGAAAATCTTTCACCACAGGCTTCACCCTAATCTGAAAATTTATCCGTTTCCTTGGTTAACTCTTAAACGATGGGTAAAGAGTTAATTTATAAATTTGTATTTATATTTCTTTCCTTTGCTTCATTTTTTTTTTTTACTGTTGAATGCAGGTTTGTTTTTTATATTTCAGTTTTCAGTCATTCTTACCTTTCCTCATTTTCTTTCTCCAGCGGATTTTTGTTTTTAAATTTGATTATGGAAGAAAATAATTTTTACCAAACGAAATCATAAACAAAAAAAAACTGAGGAGGAAAACTATATATATGTATGTATGTAAGTTGTACCCCACCAGGACATCACACAAGCGATAAACCCATGGTGACTCAATGTGCCACCTTGCGGATGGGGAATCACCCGTGGAGAGGTCCCGGAAACCCCGTTCAGCCGTTAGGCCATTTTTCAGGCCTGGCTATATTTAGGGATCCCGGCAAAAGCCAGGTTGGGGCTACAAAAATCACTAAAAATTGCATCCTACATGGGTATGACGAGATTAAAACTACATGCTCCTAAAGGCACAAAATAAAAGAAAAAAGGCTGAAATGGCTTGGGCATGTTTGCAGAATGCTTCGTGACTCTGGCAAGGACAGCTCCTCAATTGGACATCATTTTGAAGAATGAAACGACGGCGACTTAAAGAAACCACAAGGTGGACAATCGAAAGATTAATTAAAGAAAGTTAAAATGACACGTCAAATCAATACTGTTGTTGTATGGAGTGAAAGCACCGAGAACTAAAACTAAAACAGTTACCAATAAACTACAAATATTAATTAACTGGTGCTTTCGCAGATTATAGGGAGTTTAACGGTATAATAGAATCAATAATGTTCAGCTTTGGAAGAGATCTAAACAAATTCCAGTGGAAGAACAGGTGAGGGAAAAAAACGTTGGCGTTGGATAGGACACACTGAGAAAACCTGAGAACAATATAACCAGAATGTTTTTCCTAGTGGAACTCACATGGGCATAGAAATAAAGACCGAACAAAAAACTCAAAGAAAAGGGGAACTAGAAAATTAAGATTAAAAGATATGGATGACATGGGGTGAGATACATTCAATAGCAAAAAGACAGAACGACTTGGCATGAGTTGGTTGTGGGTCTATTCTTCATTGCGGGATAAGAAGCAGGCGAGAAACGGAAATGACACGGGATAACACGGGCACAAAAAAGCTACAGTCCGACAGTAATGGAGATCATTATATATACCTTATGTATCAACAGTACCGTGAAGAAGATTTTGATAGAAAAGGAGAACAAAATATAAACTATTCTGTCACTGCCTTTTTGCCGACCTGTAGGTGTAGAGTGTAAAAAGGTTGTTGCGTATCCTCTGCAGGACGTTGAAGAACCAATCCTAACAGCCCCTGGCTGTTGTGTGGTTTCTCTAGGCACATTTACGTCCAGTAGTTTGCCATTGCTTCCTGGACGGTCGGCATTCTTGATACCACTGTCGAAACCAACGCAAGGCGCATTGCCCGCAGCTGGGATCGAACCTGGCATCCCGGCATTACGAAGCGAAGTGTTCGCATCGACTTAGCCACAGAGCCGACTGTGTAGAGTGTAGAGGGACTAAACACAGGTAGCACGAAAGACAGCTAGGACTCTCGATGAAGAAAAATGATGAACGCACACAAAGGCAGTCGCGCGCATTTCGACCAGTCTTTATCAGCGATTAAAACAACGTAAAGCCTAGCACCGCCACAATTGTCATTCTGGCGTGCGGGGCTTAATTACTTGGAACACAAAAATACTCACTGCAACCTCCTCCCCTTCTCTCCCCGCCTCTCAAGACAAGCAAGTCGTAAGAGTCGACTAATTTGGAGCTTTTTTTTCTAAATCAGAGTGCATCTGCCTAAGAGGCAAGAAACTAGCAGTTTGCTTACAGATAAACAAGATCTATAAAACGGGTGTGCACGCAATACTCAGCTCGGAAACAAGACCAAAGTCCAGAGTTGGACGAATAACTTTCCGCCGGAGTTTACAGCCGGTGACTGCGAACAAGAAGAACAAAAATACGGCACAAGAACGAATGAAATAAATCCAACCGATAATTAATCCACTCTTTTAGATTTACTTTGATAATTTAAGTGATATTTCAAAACTTTAAGAAGAACAAACACGACACAAAATGTTTGGCATAAATATTTTTATCGCTTGAAAATCAATTTTAGAAATCATCGCTTATGATAGCCTTTACTGTCCACAGTTTTCTTGTAAGAAAAATCACGAAAACTTGTCCAACCCAAATAAATAGGGAAACGGGAAAAAGGGGTGGGGGGGGGGGGGGGGGTTGAAGAATAGGTATGCAATATTCGCGAACGGATGAAACCGTTTTAGTTAACCCCTGTAGAAAAATCAACTTTGATATTCGTTGTTTTAAATTTCCGTCCTCTCCTCGAAACGGGAGTCACCGTGGCGTAGCGGCAAAACGCTCGCGTGTGGATCGCAAGTTGGTGGGTTCGCTCCCTGGCGGAGTCGAACTTGTTTCAAAAATTACCTTGACTCCCAGGTCGACCCAGCTTTGAGTGGGTACCAGGTGCAGTTTGGGGAAGTAAAGGCCGCCTGTGTGATGCTGGCCATATTATCTATCTTGTGCAGAAAGGTCTAAACAAATATACGTCTAGCCCTATGTGCCGTGTACGCCTAGAGGCTTGGAAAGAGAACATTAATTTTTTTTTTTTTTTTACTTTACCTCTCCTCAGAAACAGATCAATGGCCAGCACTGGAGTTTCATTGTACTGAGCCGCAGGTTTGGCACAACAACGCAACGTAAATCGCGTTATATGACATTTAAAAGTTATTGCTTATAACAGCTGAGCTGAGCTGACTTTCTACCCCACCAGGACATCACACAAGCGATAAACACCCGAGGACACAAAGTGCCACCATGTGGGTGAGGATCACCGTGGAGAGGTCCCAGAAACCGCGTTCAGACAATTGGCCATATTTATGGCCTGCCTATATTGCGGCCCCTGGCAAAAGCCAGAATGGGGCTTCAAATAACAAAAAATTACGTCCTAAAAAGGACGTAAGGATGACAATTTTGCTTATAACATGCAGCTCGCGGATCACATGCGACCCTTTGCAAGCACACCTGCAGCCAACACAAAGGATACATATTATATGTTGCTATTTACAAAAATAATTGGTCTGTTCAACTAGTTCCTTTCTTTGCAATCATGAATGTGTATAGGCGCTAAATCGTGTATAGGTACATTGTATGTTTCTAAGATTGAGTAATACAAATATTCTGCAATCATTTTTTTTAAACTTCAATTAATTATTGTGGGTGGCCCTCATGACATCACAAATGTGATCTATATGGCCCTCGGGAGACCCTCAGTTTGACACACCTACTTTACAGACAGTCGTGGACATGGTGAGGTATATATACAAGGTCCGACAATTAAATAATGAGACTAATTCCATAAAAACTAAAATAAACAGTTGAAGATATAACCTGTATCTGATTCAAAGTAAGCCCCTTGTGCATTATTACAGCAAGTGGCACGATCTAACAAACACTGGAACGACCTGTGTAGTTTTTCTGTTGTTATGACCCTCAAAGTCGATGTTACTGCCCTTTGGATGTCATCAATATCGTTAAAGAAACGTCCTTTCAATCGTAACTTTAATTTTGGGAATATAAAATAATCACAGAGAGACAAATTTGGGAAATAGGGTGGAAGACTGAGAACACACACTTGATTTTTAGCCAAATATTCTTGTTTTTGTGATGTCTATTAGGTACTCAACCCGCTTATGTTTTTGGTCATCAGACAACGAATGTGGTACAAACCGGCAAGCAACTTTTTTCTTGCCAAAATCTTGCACTAAAATGTTATGAATGGTCTCTCTATTAACACTAGATTCATCTGCCATCATCCTCACAGTAAAACAATTATCTTCTTGTATCCGTTCTCTGACTTTTGCAATGAGTTCATTATTACGAACATAAATTTGGCGTCCAGGTCTAGGTGCATTAGTAATCATTTCCAAACCACTTTTGAATCGTGAATATAACCTGAAAGATTTTGCACCAGATAAATAATTATCCCCATAAACTTGTTGCATCAATTCAACTGTTTAAATGGCGCTTTTTGTGAGTTTTAAACATAATTTAATGTAAACTAGGTCAACAAAATGGCGGCTTGTTTATTGTCTGCTGATAGAGCGGCAATGAAAAGTTGTCACATCATACATAAATGTTGCCTATTTAGATTTCTATGCTTTGCTTCATAGATAACGATTTTTGTCTTGGCTATAATAAAATCAGTCTAATTATTTAATTGTCGGACCTTGTATATGTATTGATGGTTCCTATTTAGAACCACAGGCAGCATTTGTTGGCCTTCTCTGACTTCACTAGACAATTGTATGCTTGGCAGTTTGCCACTGCTGTATGAGCAGTCGGCTCTAGATACCATCGTCCATCCCAAACGTAAGGCGATCTGCTGCCAAATCAGCGCTGCTGGGATGGAACCCAGCATCTCGGAATTACGAAGCTTGTTTACAACGACTAAGCCATAGACACCGATTTTATACAGTCTTCTACTTCTCGTTCAGCGGTGTAAGCTCCGAAGGAAAAATTCTTATGTTCGTCCACTACTGGACTTTCATGTTGTTCCAGATCTTCAGTTTTGCATATTTTTGTTTCTTAGTTAGCGTCCTTTGCATATTTTCTCCAGGTGATGCTGTTGTGTTGAAAAACGAGCAGGTAGATAGACTGGCCGGCTCTGCACCACCAGGTGGTGAATTGATATATGACAAGCTAGATGTTTGTGAGGGCCCATTGGGAGCGAATGAACAGTCCGGAGGCACAAATAGATCATACGGTCTGAGAAGAATAGCTCTGCGGGAAATTACCAGAGGATCTGGCCAATGCTTAACACTCACAGCAATGTGCAATTAGACAGTAACCGGTATCATCGAAATTAGAACTCTTTGCTTGCTACTGACGGTGAGGACGGAGCGCTTATGTGAGTGTCCCGGTTGCTATGACGTCGATTCATAATTCAACACCTAACACCTTAAAATTGGCAAATGCTGTCAATAAAGACAGTATCGATTAATCTATAGCCGAAGCACCATGTGCCCAGCACAGAAGCGAAAAAACTGAACAGGTACATGTTACAAAATTAGAAACCTGTCTCGTAAATAACTGCTTTGTACCAGTCGATGGTGTCGGATATGTCAGTTATTGCGATGAAGATATTTTATTACACATTCGTCCATATGTAATGGCCGTGCTTTCGCACTTGGTTCTGACTTATTACAAGTCTCATGCATAAATTGTAAGAGATAAATCGTTAAATATTGAGAGATACTGGGTCAGAGGATGAAAAAGAGATAAATTATGCTCTAATTATTTAGATACCAGGCACATAGTGCAGCAGAGGCCGTCGTGGTGCAGCGGCTAGGTGCTTGCCTGCGGATCGGAAGTTCGTGAGTTCGGAGCCTAAATTTTATTTTTATTTTTTAAATGACTTTAGCTCCCAGGTGAACCCAGCTTGGGTACCAGGTAAAAGACCTCGGAAATTTGAGGTTTTGAGGTTGTTTTTTTTTTAACAACGGATCAACATCATGGCACACAGGTAGTAACCCATAAGTGCTCCGTTCTTCTTCAAACTAAAGTCTGAGTCCGAAGAAGCTCAGCACAGTACACAGGCTGTGGAGCACCTGAAATACGTTGAGTAAATTTTTAACTCCAAACTTTGCCCGGACAGTTCTGTTAGGCTATTCTTCTCGATTTTCAACAGCAAGGGATTTTTTACGTGCGCAACATTGCACACGGGCGTCCGATCTCACTACCCAGAGACCAGGGGCGGGGTGGAAAGGGGAGCGGGATTAATAGAAGTCCAAGTCCACGTGGAAAAATCCCACCCCTTACCGGGGATTGAACCCTGAACCTCTAACACTAGAGGCGAACACCATACCTCGAGACCATGCAGCCCCCTATTCCTGGGAAGTGAAGACAACCGGCATGATGCTGACCACATCAAACATCAAGTGATGATTGGTCTATCAAATAAAGGTCTAGGCCTGTAGGCTCAATAGGCCTGTAGGCTCAATACGCCTGTAGGCTCAATACGCCTGTCGGCTCAATACGCCAGTCGGCTCAATACGCCTGTAGGCTCAATACGCCTGTAGGCTCAATACGCCTGTAGGCTCAATACGCCTGTAGGCTCAATACGCCTGTAGGCTCAATACGCCTGTAGGCGTGGAAAGGGTCCTTTACATTTAATTACACAGTGCAGCAGGTGACTTGGTCATTATACAGTGCCTCGATACAACTGTTTACGGTTCAACGGACAATCTGAGATGTGCTCTTCTTATTAGTGTTTTTCTTTTTCTTCTTCTTCTTCTTCCTCTTCTTCTTCTTCTTCTTCTTCTTCTTCCTCTTCTTCTTCTTCTTCTTCTTCTTCTTCTTCTTCTTCTTCTTCTTCTTCTTCTTCTTCTTCTTCTCCTCCTCCTTCTTCTTCTTCTTCTCCTCCTTCTTCTTCTTCTTCTCCTCCTTCTTCTTCTACTTCTTCTTCTCCTTCTTCTCCTCCTTCTTCTCCTCCTTCTTCTCCTTCTTCTTCTTATTCTTTCTCTTTTTTTTTTATCTTCTTCTTCTTCTTCTTCTTCTTCTTCTTCTTCTTCTTCTTCTTCTTCTTCTTCTTCTTCTTCTTCTTCTTCTTCTTCTTCTTCTTCTTCTTCTTCTTTTACTACTACTACTTCTACTACTTCTTCCTCTTCTATTTCTTAGTCTTTTCCTTCTTCTTCTTCTTCTTCTTCTTCTTCTTCTTCTTCTTCTTCTTCTTCTTCTTCTTCTTCTTCTTCTTCTTCTTCTTCTTCTTCTTCTTCTTCTTCTTCTTCTTTTTCTTTTTCTTCTTCTTCTTCTTCTTCTTATTATTATTATTATTATTATTATTATTATTATTATTATTATTATCATTATTATTCTTCTTCTGCTGCTGCTGCTACTGCTTCTTCGCGTTCGCTGACTCTCAACTCCCGAATTTAGTTGTAATTATTCGTCCACTTCTGGACTTCAGTTGTGTTCCAAAAGTGAGCTTTGCGACAAGCACATCCGTTTGACAGATCTTGCTTATTTTTAGGGAGACTGTTTGTTCTTCACCTCCTAGACAGATTCACTTCGACTTCGATGGACACACTCCTAAATAGCCGACTTTTAGGTCACGCTTGTTAGTATGGGAGAGGGGAGGGGTGGGTCTATTCTCTTCCCCCCCCCCCCTAAAGTGCTGCTGCGGAATCCACACGGGTTCATATTTCCGTTTCCCTTACACTTCTTTTATTTCTACGTTTGTTTTAATGTCTTCTCCTTGATCAGCATGTTCAACACCTCAAAACGTTTTCATTTCAAATAAACGAAACAAAACATTTAACAAACGACACGTGTAGAATGACTACAACATCTTTGCTTTTTGTCTATTTTTATTCAGACACGCAAAATACAACCGAACGTGTCGACTAAATATCTTTATCGATGAATAAAACAAAATGAGTTATAAAATACAGTCCCAGTGGTGAAAGAAAGGGAAGAAAAATTGAAACAAGTTTTTGCGACAAGATTGTTTGAGAGGTGGTTCGAACGGATACAGGAACTTGATACATGCCGTAAGATTGCAATTTGTGGAATGGCATGATCGCCTAAGCTAGTCGAGAAGCAAAGCGAGGAATTCTACAGATCTTTCTCTTTCTCTTTATAATATATATATATATATATATATATATATATATATATATATATATATATATATATATATATATATATATATATATATATAAATGTGTGTGTAAACACACACACACACACACGGACACACGTATATATATATATATATATATATATATATATATATATATATATATATATACTAGCTGTATCCGGTCACGCGTTGTTGTGGCATAGTTTGGTTAAATGGAAAAGAAAGAAAATAGAAATCGCACGTGTCTAATATGGTTACTGTCGCAATCATTGTCTGCGCAGAATCAGAGAAGATATTCTTCGATTCCCCCCCCCCCCCCTACACCCCCAACCACCACCAAATTCACCTACTACTCGCCCCTTCATCAAAGGCTTTTGGAAAAGAAAGACAATAGAAATCGCACCTGTCTAATATAGTTAATGTCGCAATCATTCTCTGCATAGATATAGAGATAGTCTGGTTTGCCGACTTTGGAACACGCAACATATAATTGTGTCTTTATATTAGTGGTCGTTTAAATGGTATTATTAGCACAGTAGAAAAAAAATTGGTTTTTTGGTTATCACATGCTAAAGCTGTTGGTATATTTTAAGAGACGGAAGTAAAGCTTACTACTGTACTTGTAAATAACCAAGTAAGTCGATAAAAAGAGGGGAATAGCGGAGGTAGCGTTGGTAAAATATAAACAAATTAAGAAATTCAAACTTTAAAATCATGCATTAAGCTCTTTAACTTATTAATTTCTGTATTCACCCCCATCTTTTCCGCCATCCACCGACACAGCCTAATTCCAACGCAATGTCAAAAGAAATAATCAAATCGAAATAAAGATAAATAGAAATATATAAAAAAAATTCAGCGTAACCACGCAATCGGAAAGTTTGAAATGAAATAATAAGTATGCGAAATGGTCAATTTTAATTATCACTGGTTTACCCACATACCTGTACTTTTTTTTAGTATTTAGGGCCACGTGGCTAGTGCTGTCGCCACGACAGTGCAGGTCTTTGTTTTATTTGCCCCGGGTTTTTAAAAAAAACTGTCGCACTGGGCGTAAGAACCCTGGTCTCCCGCACGGGAACCCAGTGTTCTTACCATTCGGCCAACCAACCACTCCTCCTGAGCAATGAAAAGAGAACAAAACTATGCGAGATGTGTGTCCCGACTACTGTGTCCCGATTCTAACACAACTCAAAACCGCAAGCAATTGTTTTCTCATAGACAGATATACCAGATATAAACTTCAAGTATTATTGAAACGTCACAATAATATAAATCGTACGCGTCTAACACAGTTATTGTCGCGATCATTGTCTGCGCTGACATAGTCTTTGATTGCTCTCCCCCTCCCCCTTTTTCCCCTTTTTTAAATCCACCGACTACTCTCTAACTCGTCGAATTTGTTTGAAAAGAAAGAAAATAGAAATCGTGTCTAATATGGTTAATGTCGCAATCAGCAATATAGAGATAGTCAGGTTTGCTGTACCACGCCGGCGATTGGTGAAAGTCGTGCGTTTCGACTACTGCCCATGTGCATTTACGAACGTGGCTTTAATTAAATGTCGCTAAAATGAAAATATTAGTTTCGAAAATTTTCTTAACAAATGTCGCCACCTATTTTAAACCATGACAGTTAGAATTCCGGTATCAAAACAAACATATTCTGAAAATTTCAGCTAAATCGCTTTAGTAGTTTCCGAGTCTATAGGTAATAAACACACAAACATTGATTTTTATATTTATATAGATACATATAAGTAGCTGCTGGGACACTCTTCCATGCCATAAACCGAGGGTTTCTTAGCGAAAGAGAAATTGGCAAAAGGACGAAAATGGCTATTTACCGCTCTACCTGTGTACCCGTCCTGACCTATGGGTGTGAGTCATAGGCAATGAATGACAACAGCTCACAGAAGCCAGCTTCAGACCTCCTAAATGAGATATCTGAGAAATGTCGCCCAAGTGACAGGAAGGGACAAAGTCCGCAGTCAGACAAAACGTCAAGATCTTGATACCCAGTTGACCGCGAGTGGATCAGTCACAGTTACGATGGTATAAAAAAATATATGCAGAATGAGAAACAATCGGCCACTATGGCAGGCATGGGAGGCTAAGAACCAGGGAGTCAGACCTCCAGGGTTTGCTGGTAAGATATCCGAGAGTCCCTAACTGACATAGGACTGGAATTGAACAAAGCCAGAGAGAAAACTGTTGATAGAGAAGTCTGACGATCTCTCTGGCAAACCTCTTCACCCCAAGGTAGAAGAGGAGCGACTAAGAAGAATATATATATATATATATATATATATATATATATATATATATATATATATATATATATATATATATATATATAAAGAGAGAGAGAGAGAGAAAGAGAGAGAGAGAGAGAGAGAGAGAGAGAGAGAGAGAGAGGGCGGAGATTGTTTCGTGCATTCACTCGCTGTTCTCTCTTTTCCCTGACTTCCCAATCCACTAAACTTACTTCTGTTTCGACGTTTTGTTCCCACCTGTGCTACATAATCTACATCTGTTCTCAAAAAGTTTCCTTTCAAACAAACGAGACAAAGAACTTAACAATGGTTACCTGACGAGTGTATACATCTTTGCCGATTTTCATGCAGACACACAAGATACAACCGACCGTATCGATCCAAGTCTTCACCAATAAATCAAAACAAAATTAATCTAACATCCGTTCCATAATGAGGGAAGTCAAGGAGGGAAAGAAAGAATCAAAATATGGAAACATGAAGAGTTGTAAGGACTAAAAGATCTGATAAATGATTAGAACGAATCCAGGAACTGATTCATGCTTTAAGACTTTAAGTAGTGAAGAGGCATGATCGACCAAGCAAGTGGACAAAGAAGGCACGTTTCAAAGATGAACATGTTTTACTGGTCTCTCTCTCTCTCTCTCTCTCTCAATCTCTCTCTCTCTCTCTCTCTCTCTCTCTCTCTCTCTCTCTCTCTCTCTCTCTCTCTCTATCTCTCTCTCCATTGTTTCATACAATCACTTGCTGTTTTTTCTTTTATTTGACTTATCCCTCTAACCCTATTTTTTTTTTTTTTTATCTACGTTTTGTTCTCAGCTGTGCTACTTCATTTGCATTTTCATCTCTATTGATAACGTTTCCTTTCAAATAACCGAAACAAAGCATTCAGCAGCCGACACGTGTCGCGAGTCGACCACATCTTTGTCTATTTTTATTCCCTTTCAACAATTAACGGATCGCATTTTGTCACGTTCGATTGATTACGTCACAATGACTGATGGTAGTTCAGCCAGAGAACCCGCCTTCCAGGGCAGCAGGTGGGGAACCTATATTTTCCACTATGTCATTACGCTGCTCACTATGTTTCCGTGCACAACGGTGAGTGCACCGGACGGCTGGGGGTTGCTGATAATTTGCGGATTAGTTTAAACGATTGATTTGTCACGACTGGATTGCTCGTTCTTGCGCAGAAACCACTATCCCGCTCTTCTGTGTTCTTTGTTTCTTGGTTTGATCGTGGTAAAGCAGGTAAACAGACAAGGCACCAACTTCCTTGCGTTAAGGCAAACAGGACATGAGTTATGAGTTAGATTATCTTTACAGCGCTCAGATTCCCCTCTCAACATATTTATTCATCAGCGTCGCGCGGTCTACAGTACCATTCCTATGTTGGGTAACAAGACTTCGTGTGCGTCGGTGTGCTTCTCATGCTTTGCTGTGGCGATCTTTACTCCCAAAGCTCATATTCTTAGCAGTGATGTGGACACGCTGCTTTCAAAATCCTCAGAACGTCCTGTCTCTCTAAGGGCAATGACAATGGCTGTGTGATCCATGGGCCGGCTATCCTCAATTAATGCAGCACCTGCCAGTCTATCAGCATCTTCATTACCAATAACGCCTGCATGCCCTGGGACGAATATGTAGGTAACTTGCACACACAGCAGAGTTTTGCAATGACTCAAACAGGACATGGGGTGGGGAAAGTAAAGGGGCTGAGGTAATAGGCATATTTTCCCAGCTCCCAATTTAAATAGACCAATTCAAAGAGAACTGGCTCATAAACAGCATTCTGTCACGAAAGGAAAGATGAGATAATTTTACCATGTTCAAAGTTCATGAAGGCCAGGAAAGAACGATGATAGAGGATGCAGTTTCCTGAAAAAGAATGCTGAGGGAGACTTCGGCAAGTGTAGATAGAGGACACTGAAGATACATTGGCTATAAGTGAACGCAGGTCTGGAGAATAGGCTAAAAAAGAAAGACTTCAGGCTGCTCTGACGAGAACATCGTTCTGTACAGGACCTGTTGACTGAGTGATTAATTGATTGATTTTTTTTATTGATTGATCAATTGATTAATTTATTGTTTAATTGATTGGTTGATTAATTGATTGACTAATTGATTGAGTATTTGATTGATTAATTGACTGATTGGTTAATTGATTTTTTTAAATATTTGATTTGATTGAATTATGATTAGATTGGGTGATTGCTTGATTGATTGATTGAATTGCTATTGATTGATTGAAGTACACAGCTGACTGATTTTCTTGATTTGGTTGTTGTAAACTTGCCTGCTTGATTGACTGTGTCCTGCTCCAGAACCTTTTCAATTAGCTAATCCTTCCGATCGATTTTTTTTTCGAAGTACAGCAAAAGACCACACTCTTTTAATTTTCATTTTGAAGAACTTTCAAAGGGTTTGAAATATAAATGAATTTTAGATAAATTGTTTACTTTTTTTGGGGGGGGGGGGGGTTTCCCCACAGGGAAACACAATTCATTGCACCCAGTACACTATTTATTTTTATATAATAGTGTCATCCATTAGAATATAAACATTGCATTACCTAAAATGTTTCACTGTTATTAATGGCAAGTTCCCCAGATAGAGATATGTGACTTCTTGTAGCTAACCTATTTTATTCAGTGAAAATGGTTGTATAGAGACATGGATGTTCTTGTACCTAGCCTTTTGTATTTTTACTGTTAAGTTCCCTACTCAAAGACATGTCTCTTTCTGCTTATGACCTGATCTAGTATTGTAACCTATGAAGTGTCCTTTATTATAAGTATCGCTAATACAACAGATTAGCTACAAGAATTTACACACCTCTGTCAAACTTTTCGATTTAACAAACAAAATTCGATGTATCCTTGTATATTTTCTTGCATGTAAAATCATTAGATAACAAAAAAGTTTACTAGGCGCAATAACTCGCATTTCTTTCAGGACGCCTTATAGAAAATTAAAACTAGACCAGCTAAATAACCTAGAGAGCAGCAGTGGTCTAGCGGTTAGACGCTCGCCTGCGATTTTGAAGGTCGTGGGTTCGGTTTTGACGGGAGCCAGGCTTTTTACAAAAATGACTTTGCAATCCAGGTCGATCCAGCCTTGAGTGGGTAGCAGGTGTAGTCTTGTGAAGTAAAGGCGACCGGCGCGATACTGTCCACGTCACTCACCAAATGCCGTTTGGTTTATAAAATATAGGTCTAGCCCTATATACCCAATACGCCTGAAAGACGTGGAAAGGGGTCCTTTACTTTTTTACAGCTAAATAACCTGTATTTCTTTAAATGTAGGATCTCTCAAAATACATTAAACAGGTTAGTCAGTCAGACAGTCCGTTAGATAGTTAGTCAATCAGTCATATGGTCAATCAGTAAGTTTGGTAGTTAGTTCTTCAATCAGTCAGTTAGATAGTAAGTTCGTCAGTCATTCAGAAAGTCAGTCAGTCAGTTAGATAGTTAGTCAGTCAGTCAGATAATCAGTCAGTCAGTTAGTCAGATAGTCAGTCAGTTAGATAATCAATCAGTCAGATAATCAATCAGTCAGTCAGTTAGATAGTTACTCAGTCAGATGGTCAGTCAGTCTGTCTGTTTGTTTGTTGCGTATCCTTTACGTTGTAGAACCGGCGGCCAGCATGTGATTGTTGTTGTTGGTAGTTGTTGTTGGTAGGTCTTACTGTGTTCGTAAATTGTTGCTGTGATTGTTATTCGACATTTGCTTCGTTAATATAAATTTCTGTAACCTATGGTGCCATTTCAATGGGTTGAAATGAATTCTGTCCGTATTCCATAGTCGTGGATTTCAAGCTGTACGATAGACATGGCCAATGAGACACCTTTTTTTGGGAGTGCCTAGTTGACCATGTATCTTAGTGCACTTGTATTCATGGCGAGGCGCAGACGCCGTCTGGAGGTGACAGGTTCAATTCCCGGCACGGTAAGTATAGCTTTCGATTTTTATGTTGTCTAGTGTGTTCTTCTATCTTTCTACTTCTTTCTATGAGTGCCGTTCACAATACTTTCTGTTACTTGATTAATTCACGTATCTGTGTACTACAACCGTCACCACTACCGTTACTTTTGCTACTACCCAAAGCTGCTATTTTTTTTATATTTAAAAACAAAATTTTTTTTATCACCACTCACCTGCCCAACAAGACCGTTTCAAGTCTTGTCAAGCACAAAGCCGTCATGTTGAATGATAAAAAAAAACAAAGAACCGTTTGCCGTTGCAATTTGTTCTCCAGACATAATAAGAAACGTCAAGTGTCTAGTGAGTTGCCGTATCCCCATTAATATCTACACTGTTCTATTGGCTGCCGTGATCAGTTGGATCAACCGCTGACACCTTTTCTAAAGCCCTCGAGCTGCACTCGTGACTGCCAGTGATTCCGGCCAGCAGCTGTCAGATCGTCGTGTGCGTGATCTGAACGCACACAATTGTTAACGTTGCTTCGTTCCTTGATTTTTCTTTGTTGGGATGTTTTATTGTTAACATCAAAGTAGTTATTTTTTTTTTTTTTAATGAGGGTGATACAAAACTGACGTAGGAGAAACAGTTTCGTTTTGTTTTTCCCTCGAGTCATGTTAAGCTGACCCAAGAACCAATATCACAACACTCGAGGCATTCCCATAAGCGCCCTGTCCTCATCTTCAGCAGCCAAAGCAGAATTCCAATACCAGTGGTGCCAATAGCAGTCCGATTATACGTCCGTCTTGCCTTTCCTCTGAGCGTCGAGTATCAGTCAGATCCCCTCGTAGCTCTCAGGAGACTGGGGATCTATTTGCTCCTTCGAACTGTAAACGTTCTCATACACGTCTGCCTCAGTTTGCAGAAATATTCCACTAAGTTGTGCAGACCCAGCCAGTCGGTCTGCCTATTCATTTCCCAACACACAGTCAGAACCCGGAGAAAAGATCCAAACAATACTTCTCACCCGTGACCTTAGAAGTGAAGCATGCCACCCTGCACGAAGCATGCCTGTCCTCACTTTTCCCAGCATGCTTTCTGAGTCCGTTACAATCAGCCGTTCATTTTAATTTTAACTCTTTGTCCTTATCAATAGTTAACTGTAGCCATGACCACCGGAGTCTGTGAGCTAAGGCACACCAAACTCCCCCCCCCCCTCTTCCGCGCCCCCTTTTTAACCCCACCCCTAAAAAATTGAAGGTTGCACTCGCCCCTCCCGCTCCCGCCAACCTAGACCATATATAGGCTTTCTCATTTTAAGCACGTGTTTATTCACCGGCGATCGCTCATTAGCTGGCCGATAGACGACTTCGTCGCCGGTGGCGACAGTACAGTAGAACCTCGCCTAAGGAGCACCTCTCATAACGAGTAATTCGCATAACGAACAAAAAAAATGACTTGCTTAACGAGCGACGTTTCGCATAACGAGTGGCGAGGAGAGGGGAATTCCCGTTCCTGTAGCATCGTAGTATCACTTGTGATCACACATTTTTTCGAACTTGTGTTATATTATGATATATGTACATGAATCCACCAAGTCGACCTCCCTGAAGCTTTTAAGTTCATCAAGATCCAGTTTCTGCCTCCTAACACCACTCCGTTACTCCAGCCCATGGACCAGCAAATTATTTCTAACTTTAAGAAGCTCTACACTAAAGGACTCTTCGAGCATTATTTTAAGGTAACTGAAGGGACCAACTTCACTCACTCTCAAAGAGTTTTGGAAAAATCACTTCCACGTCGTTGCCTGCCTCAAGATGATCGACAAGGCGGGGGAAGGGGTTACCAAGAGAACCCTAAATTCTGCTTGGAAGAAGCTTCGGCCGGAGAGCGTTGTCGATTTGTGACTTTAAGGGGTTCTGAGACAGTACCTGTAAAACCTGTAGTCAACGAGATTGTGTCATTGGCCACTATCATGGGACTGTAGGTGGATAATAGTGATATCAAAGAGCTTGTGGAAGAGCACAGCCAAGAGCTGACCACCGAAGAGCTTATGGAGTTGCATTGTTTTTCACAGCAAGAAGTTTTGGAGGAAAGTTTGTTAGAGGAGGAGGAGGAGGTAACAGAAAAGCAACAATCTTCTGGCGAAATAGGAGAAATGCTAAAAGCATGGCAAACTGTTGCATCTTACATTGAGAAGCATCATCCTAACAAGGAAGTGACTATGCGCGGCAAATTTAATGCTGTGTCGAATTTTCACCAAATTTTGAAGCGTTGGCAATAACAAATGTCTCTGGAAATCTTTATAGTAAAAAAAAATAATTAGCCGTGTATCATAATTATTTCGACTTTTTTATTCTTTCTGCAAATCAAATTCGCATTTCAGGTGGGTTCGTTCCGCGGTGGAAAAAAAGACAAAGATGATTCACTCTTCTTGACAATATGTATATAATTTTCTTTGAATAAACGTTATACATAGCATTTTGTGAGTATTTTTTCGACATGAAACACATTATTGTATTTTACATTAATTTTTATGAGAAAAATTGTTTCGCATAACGAGTGTTTCGCTTAACGAGTATGATTCTGGAACATGGTGGACTTACACAGAATATGGTGGACTATGCACAGAATATGGTGGACTGTGCACAGCATATGTTGGACTATGCACAGAATATGGTAGACTGACAGAAAACCAAACTAAGCTGTCGGTGTTTTTCGGATGTATTATGAGCAAGTTCGGACTCGAGAACTTGGTAACGACTCCCATCCAGTCACTGGCACTATTGTTAGGGGAACTCTTCTTTGGCTACTGGTGAAAGAGACAGAGCACGCGTGGGAATGGCCCGGGTGCTATGATGTCAAGTCTTGGTCCATTAGTTCATTCAACAGCTACAATATTCAACTCTACCCAGATTGTTACATTACATCTTTCTGCCTTAAAGACATTTTATGTTGCCTCTTTCGGATCCCAGAGTCGCCGTGGCGTAGCGGCTAGACGCTCGCGTGCTGATAGGAAGGTCGTGGGTTCGCTCCCCGGCGGAGCCTGACTTGTTTCAAAAATGACCTTGACTCCCAGGTCGACCCAGCCTTGAGTGGGGATCGGGCGCAGTCTCATGAACTTAAAGCGGCGGCGTGATGCTGACCACATCACCCATCTTGTGCCGATTGGTCTATAAAAAATAGGTCTAGCCCTATATGCCCTACACGCCTAAAAGCGTGGAAAAGGGTCCTTTACTTTTTTTTTCAACTTTCGGATCACAGTGGGTCAATGCCTTCGTTACAATCTCAACATAGCATAACAACCCTTGACCCTTTAGGGTCGTGGGGGTATATCGATGGAAGCACTTACACACAAAACCAGCCATCTATCTCTTTCTGACGCTCGATGAACACATGTATGGTAACTTAATTTTGTCTATTTTTTAAATTGTGTCTTTCCATGTTCTTCTTTGCCCCCCTTTTCTTCGACTACCCCTTAACGTCATTTAAGTAAATCTTTGCAATCGAATCATGTCTCACCACGTGCCCAAACCAGGCTAGCTTGCGACGTTTCATCACTGCCACGAGAGGCTCCTGATGTCCTACATATGTGTTTATTTTGTCCCTGTAACGATCTTAAGTTAGAACGAATCAAAGTAATATCTTACTTGGATTTGGAGTGTAAAACGATTGTAAAGTCAAGGTATTTACTTCGCCACATACTGGGTCGAAATTTATTTGTTATTTTAAAGCCCAGCCCGTCTGTAGTCGGGGTACCTAATATAACCTCGTGGATTTTCTAGGACTTGTGCCTGAGGGGTTCCCATCCCAATGGTGGCACTTCATGTCACCGTGTGTTCATAGCTCGTTGTGCTGTTCTGGTGGTTGAACGTTATTCGTAAAGCCGAATAAAAGCCCAGTGCATGCAGATGACATCGTGTTCATGACGGCAAGTAAGAAATAACTACAGGGATTGATAGAGATGGGAGTGGACGTAGGTGATAAAATGAGCCTAAGTTTGAATGATGAGAAAACAGAAATAAGGGTAATATCAAATAAAAGAACCTTCATGTATAATAAGAGTCAGTGACAAATTTTTTTCAAGGAAAAGATCAGAAAATTAAGTATCTAGGCACACAGATAACATCTGACGGAAGATCACAGAGAAAGAACATAATAGGAAAGGCTACAAAGCTGTATCAAATTATAGAATATTTTATACAATAAAACTATGTCATTGAAGGTAATGAAAACAATTCGCAAATGCTATACAGAGCCAGTTTCAATATATTGCTATGTAGTAGTACATTTTAACCCACTAGGACATCACACTATCGATAAACACCTGATGATACAAAGTGCCACCATGTGAATGAGGATCACCCGTGGAGAGGTCACAGAAATCGCGTTTAGCCATTAGGCCCATATTTATGGCCGGACTATATTGCGGCCCCTGGCAAGAGAAAGGGTGGGATTTCAAAATAACGAAAAATTGCATCCCACAAGGGGATGACTGTGAAAAATGGCTATAAATTCTGGAAAATTATTAAACAAGCCAAACAATGTCTTTAAGCCTGGCATGTATGATTTAACAGAGGAATCCTTGGAGTTTATTTGACACCCAAAAAAAGAATCCCATATATTTTGAAAAAGGCGAGGGCTAAACAACATCTTATCACAAACAGCGGAAAGAGAGAATCGTAGTTTGTTGGTCATATTATGGGAACAAAGAAAAT
The DNA here is from genome assembly GCA_905116865.2 of Candidula unifasciata. Classification (NCBI taxonomy): domain Eukaryota; kingdom Metazoa; phylum Mollusca; class Gastropoda; order Stylommatophora; family Geomitridae; genus Candidula; species Candidula unifasciata. The sequence continues at coordinate 72,966 of CAJHNH020001513.1, read as the reverse complement.
AGCAATTTTGTGAACATTTGAAAGATCTGTGGGGAAAATAGACAGAGGAAGACAAGTCGAGGCGTTTCTGGACAGCCTTTTGGCATAGCATGGTGGAGTGTCGGCGCACGAACTTATGATATACAAGGTAAAGGTAACGTGGGAGATGTGAACCAGCGTCCTTGCACACGGTTATAAACCATAAGTGCTCTACCACTAGTACGGACTGCTGAAAAGAATTGGTCCGTCTGTGTCGCCGTCCGCACGTAACTCCGTAGCTCCAGAGACGTTCCTCCATTTACTCTAGAGTTGATGATACAAGCTGTTGAAGACGACAGCTGCCGACAGGCAAGACTGTACACGCCAGTCCACGGGACACTTGTGATAACGATGGCATACAGATAAGCAAAATGATAGGTTGTTGTTGAAAAGAACAGTCAACTGCAAGGGTCTCAGAAGGACTGGAAATTGAATGACAGATGCTGGAAATAAAGAATAAAAATGGGAAACTGAAATCTTTCATTTACAGGAAAAGATAACAGTCTTACGAAAACTGCAGTGAAGAGGCACGTCGTTGTTTCTAATGTGAAGTGTTTCGTATGTATGATAGACGTGGCCAAATGTGATACTTTTGTAATGGGTGTCGAACGTGTCATTAGTCAAAACATATTTGTTCCTGCATCGAGGTGCCATCGTCATTTAAAGGCAACAGGTTCGAGTGCTGGTATTTTAACTATGGATCTAGACTTCTATTTTGTCTACTATCTCCTAATATCTCCAATTCTTCATGTGATTGATAATCATTACAAGTTGATTTCTTTACCCCACTAATCATGTGGAATAAGTGGCATACTGTGATGTCAAGCAGTATAGTGTATGAAACTGTATAAGAGAGCGCCGCTTATACTACATATCCCACCCTAGACACCCACCCCACCCCAACCACCCACCCACCCCACCCCAAGTCCTCTTAAAAATTGCCACATAAGTAAGCAAGACCTTTAAACAGGTGGCAACGAACCGCCTGACATGGAAAGCTATGACCTCTGCCCTATGGGCCGCCCTAGACTCAGGAAAGACTAACTAACTGTGATATCAAACTGGGGGGAGGGGTGAGAGAAGAGGTAGCATAAAAAAATGAATTTTAGATTGAGGTTCTTCTTCTTCGTGTTCACCTGCTGCAAACTCTGGCGGAAAATTATGGTTGTTGGTTCACTTCTGGCTGGACTTTAGTCTTGTTCCAAAAGTAGAGTTTTGTGTACACATCGACTTTGGTGTCCGTATCTTTTAGGACAGCTTATATTCACTGCGTAGCTAGTGTCTATATCTGATAGTGCACAAATGCATACGGGAAGAAGGAAAGATAGAACTGATATCATAAACCCCCAGTGTAGCATAGACCCTCTCCGTGTCCTCTCCATCTTTTTAACTTCACTCCCTTCTCGTGTGTTTCAGGTCTCCCCTTATTTCTACACCTTTGTGTGTTCTACTGCGAAGACATTCTAGTTATACTACTCTCAGGTTTTCTCAAAGTGAGTCCTATCCGACGCCAGCATCTTTTCTTCACCTCGTGGTCCACTAGAACTTGTTTACTTCTACCCCAAAGCTCTAAATCATACCATTTAAATCCCTAAATTCTGCGCAGGCTCTAGTTGATGAATGTTTGTAGTTTATTTGCATTTGCCGTAGTTATCCATGTTTCCGCTCAACAAAACTGATTTGACAATCGGATTAAAAATTTTAAGTTTAATATTAGTTTTAATTTCGTTTGACCTCCACAAATTCTCTAATGCTATGAAAGCTGCTCTTGCCTTTTATCTGAATCTACTAGGCTGTCAGATAATGATGAACCTCTGACGCTAGCACTTATGAGTTGAATGTTGAATTACGAATCGACATCACAGCAATAGGGAAACCCCCCATAAGCACCCCCTCCCCCCATCTTCAGCAGCATGCACTTGTGAGTAAAGCTTGGTCAAGCACATGTATACCAACTTCGAGGTCAAGATAGGAGAATCGATTTCTCAGGAGAACAGTCTGTAGAAGTACCTCAAAGTGGCTGCTGCATCGGAGGTATCAGACTGCATGGGAATGAACAGTGTAAAAAGTCAGTTATAATAACATAGCACCTGCTGTAAAACTTTGGCACAAATTTCTGGTTGTTTAACAATTTCTAGACCCTGGCCTAGTTCCAGAACCCGAGTTGTGCGTGCAGGTTCCTTGTAGAAATTTGGCTTATTTTTATTCAAACTTTTGGCTCCTCGTCTTTCGGGCAGACGGGCTCCGACTTAGAAAGAAACATAACTCATTTCACGACTCTTACGTCATGCCTCTTAGGTTTCAGTAGGCCTATCTTTTTTTTGTTCCCCAATGTGCGGTCTCGAAATCCACATGGGCGGTAACATGAAAGATTCATTGAGAATACGCGAAGACTCGACCCTTCACACTCTGACCGTCAGACTACTAATACGAAACACGTAAATCAATCGTTCCCTCAACTTGGTGACCCTTGGCGACAAAAGAGGGGTGACACAAAGACGAAAGATAAAGACATACAAAGAACTGAGACTGAACGTCACACGGTATGATAGATCACGGTTTCATTGTCGGCCTTCGACCAGATGTCTATGCCTCAGGTTAATTCGTTGTATCAATATAGTCATTAGCCATATGCTCGGTTGGCAATTTTTAATCAAGTTACGCACGCGTAAGCGGATCAAAGTTTCCTCCCGCAGATTAGCCGATTCGGCTTCGCGTGCCCCGCAGCCGGTGGGTCCTCAGTTGCCTGTCGGTACGCTGTTCCTGATAGCGTGGACAAAGAACGTCCACGGAAAAGCTGCCGAATATAATAACTGTATTAACAAAAGCTGACGTTGATCCACAAGTAAACGATAAACGGAGAGTGGAGTAGGCCATTGTGTCCAATGTGCTTTCTGCGTTGCTGGGGAATTCGAGCACTTTACACCATGAAATCACACGTGGTATTAGATTCCTTATGTCAGGGGGGATGTACAATCTGCCACTGGACAATTGTGTGCTCCGTTCCCTATTGGCAAACGGGCTTTGTTACCTGTCAGGTACTGGGTCATTTTTTTACCACTTTTTTTTATTTAAATTTTTTCTTTTGGTAAAGTTAATAAAAATATCGTAAACCATGCTTTACCACACACACACACACACAAATCATTGAATAGTAGCCCACCTTTCCCCCCTTCCATGTCCCTTTCTGCCCCTTCCCCGCACCCCCCCTCCCCCCATTTCTGACAATCATGCATCTCATCACCACTTTTCAGTTTTTTCTACAATTGCTGTGTACATATCAAATGTGTGTGTGTCAGTGTGTATATGTGTGCGTGCGAGTGTAAGTGTGTGCCTGTGAGTGTGCGCGCGTGTGTGTGTGTGTGTCATCAAAATCATCATTAACCACCATCAAAATTTACCAACACCACCAACAGAAATTATGAATGGCTCCTTCTTTTCTCGCCCCTGTCCCTTTTTGCCTCCCCTTTTTTCTACTCTCTTCCAGATATTGGAGCAATGAAGGCACCCCTTATGATCATGTTTCACCACTCTATTATTTTTGCTTTTGTTAATGTTCATAAAAAAAAAAATATTGTAAACTATGCTTTCACACAATAAAAGTTATTTTTAAAAAAAACATACATATGTGACAGCAGCAAAGTGCCAGTTTATAAAAGAAAACGTCCGGAAAGTCTGCTAGTTTCAGGTACGTAGCTATAGTTACTGACTGCTACTACTGTTACTACCAATGAGCGCACTGCCTCTATCATTACCACTGTCGACCACCACCACCACAACTACTACTACGACCACCACCACCAAAAAGTCTAATGCCATTTTCATTATCACTGTCGACCACCACCACAACTACTACTACGACCACCACCACCACCACAACTACTACTACGACCACCACCGCCACAACTACTACTACGACCACCACCACCAAAAAGTCTAATGCCATTTTCATTACCACTGTCGACCACCACCACAACTACTACCACAACTACTACTACGACCACCACCACCACCACAACTACTACTACGACCACCACCACCACAACTACTACTACGACCACCACCACCACAACTACTACTACGACCACCACCACCACAACTACTACTACGACCACTACCACAACTACTACTACGACCACCACCACCAAAAATACTACTACGACCACCACCACCACAACTACTACTACGACCACCGCCACCACAACTACTACTACGACCACCACCACCACAACTACTACTACGACGACCACCGCCAAAAAGTATAATGCCATTTTCATTATCACTGCCGACCATCACCACCACCACCACTACCATTACGTTTATTGACACTATAATTATCACTGCCGACAACCACTACTCCACCACTACCAATACGTCCAATGGCACTATCATTTTCAATGCTGACTAACATGACCATCACTTCAACTACTACCACCACTACTCCAAAATCACTATAAGTTTATTGACACTATCATTATCACTGCCGACAACCACTATTCTACCATCACCAATAAGTTTTTTGACACTATCATTATCACTGCCGACAACCACTATTTATTACTACCATCACCATCAATAAGTTTATTGGCACTATCATTATCACTGCCGACCACTGCTGCTCAACCACCACCACCACCAAGTCTAATGACACTATTATTATCAATGTGGACTTACATGACCATCACTTCTTCCACTACTATCACCACCACTACCACAACCACAGCCATCACCATCCCTACTAATACCACCATCAATAAGTAAAATGCCACTTTCATTATCACTGCCGATTAACATGTCATGGCTACTACCACCACCATCACCATCATCATTACTACCACCATCATTTATACCACTAACACTAGCACCACTACTACAACTACCACCACTAACACTACTACAACCACCACCATCACCATCCCTACTAATACCACCATCAATAAGTAAAATGCCACTTTCATTATCACTGCCGATTAACATGTCATGGCTACTACCACTACCACTACCAGCATCACTACTACCACCACTACCATCACCATCACCACCACCATCACTACTACCACCACCACCATCATCATCACCACCATCATCACTACTACCACCACCATCATCACCATCTCCATCACTACTACTACCACCACCACCATCATCATCACCACCACCATCACTACTACCACCATCATCATCACCGTCACCACCACCGTCACTACTACCACCACCATCATCCCCACCTCTATCACTACTACCACCACCATCATCCTCCACCTCTATCACTACTACCACCACTACCACCACCACCACCATCATCATCACCACCATCATCACTACCACCGTCACTACTACCACCACCATCATTACCACCTCCATCACTACTACCACCACCACCATCACTACCACCGTCACTACTACCACCACCATCATCACCACTTCCATCACTAGTACAAACACTACCCCCATCATCACCGGCACCATCACTACTACCATCACCATCATCACCATCTCTATCGCTACCACCACCTCTAGCATCACTACTAAAACTACTATCACCGTCACTACTACAACTATCATCACCATAACTATCATCATCACCACTACCACCACCACCACCATCACTACAACCACCACCATCACTACCACTATTACCACTACCACTACTACTAGTACTGCTAAATTTCCGTCTTCGGTACAGCCAATTTTTTTTAATTCTTTGCTTTCAGTTTGCTCTTCCAACAGCGTTATGCCAACCACCTTATTCCTGATAACCCTTTCTAACATACATTTTCTTTCCCATAGGCCGTGCGTGTGGCTTTGGTAGGCATGTTTTTCTACAAACTTTTGTCTCGTATACTTTTAATCATTTCTCACACAAATCACCTTACATGCACGTTCAGCATCTTGTCTATCAATCTCATAATGCCTCTTTCCCCCTTTAATTTTGCCAGTGTTACGATATGCGCCATTTTTGTCATTCTTATGAGCTGGCCAAAGAATATAGATCACAAACTCGTCATCAACTCGTCTTGCCAACTAGTGTTGACGATCATGCCTCTGCACAATCTGCGATCCGCAACTATGTGCGTCAGTTCGTGTGTTGATACCACTTCCTGCCATGGCAAAAGGCTGCCAAGAATCTTCTCACGCAGTCTTTCTCTGTCTCTCTTTCCACAAACTGTTCCAGTGGTTACATGTTCTTCTTAAAATACAATGACTGTCTCTTTCTGGTGTTTGTGGTAAGTTGTCTACGAGCACCTTCCTCTTTCAAAACATCTTAATTACTCCTCTTAGCTGTCCAGTGACTTCCAAGGATTCTTCTGTGAAACCACATCTCCAAGACCTCAAGATATTGTTCGGCCTGTTTATTAATCAATTAAAAACAAGCGACGACGTCATATAGGAAATCTACTATGGGGCAACAACCCCCTATTCTTTGATTGCTTTCTTCTCCTCCTCCCAGCGTCGAGAGGTGAGGAACTTAATCTTGTTTTAAAACACATCCAGTCCCTGAATAGAACAGACGGGATCAGCTGGGTTATTCTGTGGCAGCTTTTCATGGTAACTAGATCAGCTAGCAACGATCCTAATTTGTGAACGGCTAATAACAAAGCGACACCACATCTGTTGTTTGAAGGCGGCGGCTATAGCAAGTTTTTTGGGCAGGCGCATGGTGAGTAGACTTTCAAATGTGTCCTTATCCCGTGTGGGGGTCCCATTTTTCTTCCTTCATCCTCCTTCCTTTCCTGGTGTCCCGCTCCATACAACACGACCCATGTCATTTTGTTCCCACAGTCCACCTTAATACATGTATCAGTCATGTCCCGCTTACATACATCTTTATATTGTAAACTCGCATAGGGCTTCACTTTTGACCCAGCCTAAAATATGTCGGGTATTATCTTGGGAAGTAAAAACCGCAGTTGCTATGTTGATTACATCATCAATCACAGGCCGATTGATTTAAGAAAATGTGTGCCTTGCACAATATGCCCGATGCGCTTACGAAAAGAAAAGGGTCTGGTAGTCTCTTTACGATGCCAAAGTAGCCCCAAAGGTCAGGACGTTAGTCAACAAACTTCCCGTGTTGGTTCCGGGGATCTGGTGTGAGCTTAGACACAAAGAAAACATGAAAACATTGAGGGAGCTCCCTTACAACCCGGAACCTCCAGCACTCAAGGCAGATGCCATACCTAGAGACCACTCTGCTAGGAAATTGTGGTTCAGCTAGGGATTGAACCCAGGACCTCTGGCGTGTGAGGCGAGCGTGATAACCACTTTACTACTGAACCTGTAGAGTAGTGAGCGAGACAAAATACATAAATAATTATAGTTTCTGTGCACGCTGCATGTCTAGACCGTATCCGATATTCGGTACTAATTTGATACTTCGTTGTACCCATATGAATGTCTGTAGGCAGTATCGCACAGGCCGCCTCTACCTCCGGTAACATGTCAAGGTAGTAATTTAAGGCCTCATTTTTGTTGTTGCTTAGAAACGGAAGTGGTGCTTCTGTGTTCCACTAACCAATCTTGGTGCTTCTGTGTTCCACTAACCAATCTTCTGTGCTAAAAACAGTAGAGATACTTCTATGTTCCAATAACCGATGGTCTGTGCTAGAAACGGTAGAGATTCTTCTGTGTGTCACTAACTAGTCGTATGTGCTAGAAAAGGATGAGATGCTTTTGTGTTCCACTAACCAATCTTTTGTGCTAGAAACGAAAGAGATGCTTCTGTGTTCCACTAACCGATGGTCGTGATAGAAACGGTATAGTTTCTTCTGTGTTCCACCCATCGATGGTCTGTGCTAGAAATGGTAGAGAATCTTCTGTGCTAGAAACGGAAGAGATGCTTCTGTGTTCCACTAACCAATCTGCTATACTTGAAAAAGTAGAGATTATTATGTGTTTCAGTAAAGGATGGTCTGTGTTAGAAAAAGCAGAAATGCTTCTCTGTTCAGTTGACCGATGATATGTGCTGACAGTCTCCTATCTAACTATATTCCCATGTCGGAATGGTCAAGAGATAGCGATCAGAAAACGAAGAGACACGAACACCCGTATGCCCAGTCACAGAAACAGGCAATAAAACTCCACATCTTAGGAGAGGCAACTCAGGATGCATAGCCACTTGGCTAGCACCCGCATCTGTGATAAGCAGTACATGGAAAAATCACTTGAGTGTTAACAGTCAACTTTATCAGAATACATGTACTAAGCAGATGGTTCTCAAGGTCATAAACACATCGATAACATTTCTCAGCAGAGAAAGACATATAATAAACTGTCTACATTGTGATATCTTCTTCTTAGCTTCCACCAGCTGTAAACTCCGGCGGAAAGTTCTGGTTTTTCGTCCACTTCTGGACTGTAGTCTATAATAATGGCCAAATATTCAGTTACTAAATATTCAGTGTGAATGTGAATCAGACTAGTAGACTTATAAGAAACTGAATTCAAGCCTTAGAGACTTCTTTTGTAGAAAAGCACCAGAGCACAAATGTCAGGTTTAAAAGAAAACGTATGAGGCTTGAAGAAAAATTAACTTATAAAGAGAGATAATTACGAAAATCTGAAGAATCAGAAGAGGCCAATCCATTTTATTTGGCCGGAAAAGGGGGGGGGGGGTTAAACTGCACAGTAGCACATCTGAAAATTGGAAACTTAGAAAGAGGCCAAAAACCCAATGAACATATAAACATAAAAAGCACTAGAATTACGACGATATCGTGACAACGGCAGTTTACTAATGGAAGAAACTTAACAGAGAGGATACTAGACAGTCTGACATTATAGCATGGAGGAACGTCTGTTTTACAAATGAACATCATTACTCGAGACACTACTACTCTGGCGACTAAAATTTTGATCAGCTCCATATTTCAAGAACTACAAGAATAAAAACGGCGGACTCGAGTAGCGACGACGAACCAAGAAGCAATCCATGAATATGACAGTTCGCATCTTGTCAAGTAGAGTATCTTTCTTGCCGAGTCCGTCTTGTACTTCGTGAACGTGTCTTTAATAGATCTAACCTCTTTGCTTTCTTTTCTTCATTATTTCCTTCCCTCTCGTCTTCTCTTCTTAAATTTAATAATGTCAGTTTCCAAGGCGACCCTGACAGAATCCGATGTCAAGGGCTAGGATCTCCAGAAATGTTGGCATGGTAAGATAAGGGTATTTAATCACATTTCTTCTCCGGGACGGATCGGACATAATCGAATACGTGGCGCCATTCTCTCTCAGGTTGTCGGCACTCTTGTATAGTCCGGTCCATTTGTTCCAGGAATCTGCTAACTGCCACTTGCTTCCAGGGTTGGTAATGACGTTAGAGGTCGTTGGGAGTTTTGGAACACTGCCTTCCGGTTCGTTACCTCTTTACTGTAACCATGGCAGCGTAGTGGTTAGTGCCTTGGTAACACGACAATCTCGGTTCGATTCCTAGTTGTGGGATTGATGTTTTCGCAGGCATTGTTAGGGATCTTGCCCTCTCTAAATTTGAGATTGACACTTCTTTACCAAGTAAACTTATTTAAGTCAGTGCATATCCAAAGAAGTTGTAACTTTAACTAATAAAATAAACATTTGGGTAGATGACTTACAATAATAACATCCAGAGAAGACAGATGTAAAGGAACAGTTCAGACAGGGTGAGATTATGAAACAACGCGATGCAGGACGAAAGGTTCAGAACAGATTCTGACCCTAAAAAATGGTAAAAGCCGAGTAGGTTTGCTTATTGCTAAACAAGGGCTCCTAAATCCATGGGCATAGACCACTTCGAGTTCCACATTTTTATTAAAGGGAAATTTGTAAAGGGAACAAAGCCACCCACTAAACATAGAAACTTTCTCTTGCCACCCACTAAACATATAGAAACTTTCTCTTGCCACCCACTAAACATATAGAAACGTTCTCTTGCCACCCACTAAACATATAGAAACTTTCTCTTGCCACCCACTAAACATAAAGACATATAGAAAAATTATGTTCTCAAACATTCATTTATACTTCTTCCTTCTCTTCTTAGTGTTTAGCGGCGGAAAGCTGTGATTGTTCGTCCACTTCTGGACTTTCGTAGTGTTCCTGTACTTAGGTTTCTTGTGCACATTCGTTGAATAGATCTAGATTATTTATGTGTAGATTGTTGGTACCTGACCTCTGAGACAAAAGCACTCCGACTTTGTAGAAAACACGCCTAATGAATCGCCTCTTATGACATGCTTATTAAGGGCAGTTGCTTTATTCTTTATTTGTCTGAAGTAAAGCCCTGGTACCTACACGGGAGATTAGTTAGAGTATTTATTTGCCATTCGGCACATTATTATTCGTATTATTATGAACTTAAACCAGGCTGATATTTCTTAATACTCCCATCTTCACCCTAGAATATTTACAAACCTGGGTGAAGGTTGGGATTTTTCACGTGGTTGCCTAGTAATTTTTCCTGGTCTTTGGGTAGTAAGACTGGACGCCCGTGTGTATTGTTGCGCTCGTAAAAAATATCTTGGCAGTTAAAATCCGAAAAAGAGTAACTTAACGGCGCCGCCGAGGCAAAATTTAAAGTTAAAAATCTACACAAAGTGTTATAGAATCCTTCTCGGTGCAACAGAGTTCGTGCACTGTGCTGAGCTTCTTCAGACTCAGGCTTGAGTTAGAAGTAGAACGGAGCACTTATGGGTTACACCGGTGTGCCTTGATGCTAGTCCGTTGAATAAACTTGGAACAGTCCGGTCAATTCAGCTTTGTAAAAATTATACCCGAAATATGTCAAGGTGACTCGATGATATCTCTGTAGATACAGTAGCGTTCAGAAGTCGACGTGGTGGAGCGGCTAGACGTACGCTGGGGACAGAAAGGTCGTGAGTTCCGGTGCTGACGGAGCATGACTTTCTTTTAAATGACTTTGCCTCACAGCTTGACCCAACCTTTAGTGGGTACCAGGCGCAGTTATGGGAAGTAATTGTGGCCGGCGTGGTGCTGACTACATCACCCACCGAGTGCCGATTGGTCTATAAAATATATGTATAACCCTTTATGCCCAATACGCCTAAATTCGTAGAAAAGGGCCTCTTACTTTGTGACAGTGCATTTCGTCCAAAACATATCCTGATATAGCGGATAAAACAGCGAGTTAAGAATAAGAAGTCCAGCCTACCCCACAACAACAACAAAAACACCATACTAAAACCAGCATATCTGTAACATAAAATAACGTTGCCTCCTTCTCGTTAATAAAACTCTCAAGAGAACTGTTTTGACTCGTTCTACATATAACTTGCCTGATAAAATGTGTTTGAAAGATTTCACACTCGCATGGTATTATCAATTAGTAATGGAATCAAAGATATTTTACGACACGAAATAAGCCTCTCCCCCACATCTTCTTATTTTAAACATGTATATCTACTAACATAAATGAAGACGCTCGCATTTATCAGACATTAATTATATATAAAATGCTGTATTTTCTTATTACAACTGTGAACTCGAGCAGTTGACTAGTATCAGGATAAGCGGTTAACAAACTTTCACATATGATAACTAAAAGGAATACTTGGCACTAGGTGGCCAGACACGATCATAAACATTCAGCTGACCCCCACACAAAAAAATGAGCTACAGCTGTGTTCTCAATGTTCAGTTCTTTGAAGGTTCCGGTATCTTGGAGAAGGGTAACGTCCTCAACGAGATGCACAAGAAGGTGAATGATCTGAGCGCCAGCCTCATCTTGACATAAATATGGGTTATAAAAGTAAAAGTAAACGGTTTTTTTCCCTACGGCTTTAGGCGTACTGTGCATATAAGCCTAGACCTATATGATGTGGTCAGCATCACACCGGCCGCCTTTACTTCACATGACTGTACCTGGTACCCACTCAAGGCTAGGTCGATCTGGGAGTCAAGGTCATTTTTGAAAAAAAGTCCGGCTCCCTCAGGATCCGAACCCATGACCTTCCGATCATCAGGCGAGCGTCTAGCCGCTACAGCCGTGGCGATTCTCGATGTTGGTTACTTATTAATGTTTCTGATACTGAGTTACAGATGTGGGAACATCCTGATGACCCGGATAGCCTTTCATCGACGATTAGACTGTTTACGATCAGCAGTATCATGGACCAGGTCAGAGCCAAGCCATCAGGGTATTTATATCATTTGCCTCCCTTCGACACTCGAATGAGTAAAAAAAAGAAGTGAAGAAGAAGATGCAACATCAAAGTAGGTAAGAACAATTAAAACAATGTTCCAGTTCTTTTCCGCCTTTTCACCCCCATGTTATGGCTCCGGGATTTCGAAGAGAATTTACCGAAACGCCTTAAGGTATTGGGACAGGTGAGGTGGGGGTGGGGTTAGGTGGATGTTCAGGTTTGAGGTTTGAACAACGGATTAGCATCATGGCACACGGGTAGTAACCCATAAGTGCTCCGTTGCTACTGGCACCATTAGTATCGGAACTCTTCGCTGGCTGCTGAAGATGGAGACGGAACGCTTATGGGAATACCCCGAGTGCTGTGCTCTCGGTTCTTGAATCAAGTCAAATAAAATCAAGTGCTCCGTTATTTCTTTTAACCCAAGTCTGAGTCCGAACAAGCTCAGTACAGTGCTGAGGCTCTGTAGCACCGGCGATGAGCCTGAAATACTTTGGGTAGATTTTTAACTCCAAATTTTTGCCTAGGCGTTAGGCTACTCTTTTGCGATTTCTAACGGCCAAGGGATTTTTTTTTTTTTTTTTACATGCGCAACAGGGGGAGCTACTAGAAGTCAAAAGTATAATCAAAGTGAAACAATTCGAGCCTTTACAAGGGATTGAACCCGGAACCTCTAGCACTGGACACCATGTCTCGAGATCACTCAGCTTCCCTAGTCAATGTTCATTCAACACTAACCCTATAACTCCTAGATTCTAGATGTGTCATGAGATAGTTTTCAGCATTTTTATGGTTTATTTCGTCATCATGTCCAGTGTATGTTACTTTCGTGCGTTCGTCGCCACCACTGTGCCCTCGTTTAGAAACCGTGTTCTTACTTTGTGACATTGCCACGAATTTCCTTGACCGTCACGTCCCTGCAGCTAACACTAACCCTAAATCTAACCTACCAGCACGCCCATCTTCAGGGCTATTTATATCTAAAGATGGAAGTGCCTACCAGTATACATACCTGGTGGAGGCTGTCGGTCTTTTTCAGGGCCCTCCCACGCCGCCACCTCAGGATGGCCCTTTTCAGGGGGCAGGCTTAAACCGAACTTTACGCGTCGCTGAGGGAATAACACTACACAGTAAATTCCATACAACAGACAACATTGCAGATACCGATAATCTATTCTGGGCTAACGAATGAAGAAGAAGAAGAAGAAGAAGAAGAAGAAGAAGAAGAAGAAGAAGAAGAAGAAGAAGAAGAAGAAGAAGAAGAAGAAGAAGAAGAAGAAGAAGAAGAAGAAGAAGAAGAAGAAGAAGAAGAAGAAGAAGAAGAAGAAGAAGAAGAAGAAGAACAACAACAACAACAACAACAACAACAACTACACCAACACCAACAACATTTATAACAACAACAACACGGGAGGCTCCAATATGTCCAATCAAGACAAAGAAGAGAATTTAAAAGTAAAAGCACTAGACCCAGTTCGCGCAAATGGCGTAACGATGACATGTGTGCTAGACATACAATTTCACAAAACAATCGACACTCCATGGATTGGATGTTGTTTGTACTCTTGCACTCCATATGTCATTTCCTAGTACTCATTTTAGGCTAGGCAGACCTCGGAGCCAACGGATTCAAACCAAAGACCTTAGGGCCGGTAAGAAAACAAGCAGAGAGTGTTAAATAATTTTGCGACCTTCATCGCGGAGACGGCCAGAGGTGGGTGACGCTGAAAGAATATCCCCGAACTGTTCTACAAATGGAACCGGCGACAAGTCTTTGATAATCTACTAAGCCGAAATTGCTTTGATCCTGTGGAGATCAGCTGATGAACTCTCAACGATTTCCATAGAACAAAGCGCGTTGCCATCTGACGGCCCCCGCGTTGGCATCGACACGAAACCCGGTGATGGGAATCGAATATAACACAGAGCAGATGGCGCATCCAGAATAGCATAGCCACTAAATAAGCCCCGTCCATCGATGATCAAAGAAAGGGGTCAGCAGGAACGCTTGGGTGAGCTAGTCCCGCGTTCGATCTCCTGAAGGCGATAATAAGCCTGTGTACGGCCAGTAATTGAGAATTCTTTCTCAGCTCCAGGACTGTGATGAATTCCAGGCTCCTTTGATCTGGTGTGGAAATCTCTGGCAGAGTGGCTTTAGGTAGCTAGACAATGGCTAGCACTGGGGTGTTTTTACAATGACGGTCAGAGCGCTTTGTTTATGTCGGATAGCGGAAGAACGTTATCATTATCTGGTGTGGTAAAAGGCGATAACATATCTGCGCATCCTGCTACTAGTTTTGTCTGTAGTTAATGAAACACAGAAGCTGTAGGTAAGGTTGAGTTCAGAATCTCTTCTTCTCTTCGCAGCTTTCACCAGATGTAAACTCTACCATCGAAAAGCTTTGGCTGTTTGTCCCCTTCTGGCCTTCAGTCATATTTCAGAACTGGAGTTTTGCGTGCATTCGCTTTTACAGGTCTGGCTTATTTGTAATGCAGACTGTTGGTTCCTTATCTATCAGGCAGATGCACTCCAATTTCGAGGGAAACACGCCTAATTAATTGCCCTGTACGACAGGCTTGATAGGATAGAAACGCAAAAGGGAAATTATATATATATATATATATATATATATATATATATATATATATATATATATATATATATACTTGAAGAAGAATTTTGATGCATAGTTTGGCTCTTTCTTTTATGGTTTCACCCGCTGTAAACTCCAGCAGAAATGTCTATATAGTTGCTCATCAACTTCTGGACTTTAGACTTGTTCCTCCCTGTGTGGGTTCAATGCCCTATTATAGGGTAAAAAAGAATAGACCCACTGCCTGCCCAAAAGCATGTCGTAAGAGTCGACTATTTTGGAGATTCCTTGGAAGTCGGAGGGCATCTGCTTAAGAGCCTAGGAACCAGCAGTCTGCATACAAATTAGTCAGATATGTAAAACAGATGCACACGCACCACTCAGGTTCTGGAACAGGACTGCAGTTTAGAAGTGGATGGACAAACAGAACTTTCCGTCAGTTTACAGATGGTGAACGTGAAAAAAAAAAAAGAAGTCTTGTTCCAAAACTTTAGTTTTTAGTGCAAGACTTTTTTTTTACAGTTAACAGAAGAAGTGGAAGAAGCATCGCATAATAAGGTTTAAAAAATATAAATTATCATCGTCTCCAGACGAGAGGTTAGATGCAGTAGAAACGTGAATGCGGTTTTGTCTGTAATAAGTGTGACGGAAATGAGGTCCTAATTTCTTTCACGGCGCGCCATTGGCACAATTGTCCAAAAGACATAAGAACATATATTTCAGTAGATAACATCATTTAAACAAAGGAGTACACGAGTGCAATCTTTACAGACATCCATGAGGATTGTTGCCAGAATTACGGGCTTCCAGCTTTATGTGATGGTCTCGACAAGTGGCTATCTGTTCTACGGAGAGAGGCCGAGCAACACTGAAATACAACTCAGTCCAAGGAAATTCGAACATCTCACCCTTTTGATTATTTAATTTAAGAATTACCCTTTAAAAATGATGTTTCTTTACACAATTTTACTCAGTGGAAATAGGATCTTGTGGATTGCTTTCTCTTAGCATTCAGGTGCTGTAAACTCCGACAGAAAGTTCGGGTTATTTGCCCACTTCTGGACTTTGATATACAGCTTTGCTCTCAGACTGTTGGTTTCTCGTTTCTCAGGCA
This sequence comes from Candidula unifasciata, assembly GCA_905116865.2. NCBI lineage: Eukaryota > Metazoa > Mollusca > Gastropoda > Stylommatophora > Geomitridae > Candidula > Candidula unifasciata. The sequence continues at coordinate 57,103 of CAJHNH020001513.1, read as the reverse complement.
GATACACTACGAATTAAAGATAACACTCACTGTTTATCGCATAAGACATGTTTATTAGGAGGTGGTGGGTCTTCTCTTATTTTAAAAAAAAAATGGGCCCCTTCACATAGACCCAGTTTCTCTCTTTAACGAGCCAACAGACCACTCACTGTCTGCCTGGGTCAATACTATTTTAGTATCTGCACCCTCGTCCTCGACTTTAGTGAGGATACCAGGGTTGGTGGCTTTTTTGTTCATCCATCTGTAGAAACAAGTGAGCGCCTCCACGTAGCCCTAGTTTCTCTCTTTGATGAGCCAATAGACCACTCCTTTTTTGCCTTTGTCAATACCTTTTTAGTATCTACACCCTCCTTCTTTGTCAGTGCCTCTCAGTATCTACAATCTGTCTCATTTGAAATCCTTCCATTCAGCTTCTGTAATCGGCTTAACACATTTTACAAGGCTGTTTTTGCCTGTTTGCAGCATCTGTCCAAGGCATGCTCTCCTCATACACCCACCTCTTCCTTTTGATAGTCTTCCAGCCTTGTAAAAGTCTGTAGATCCGTTGCCGCTCCTTTTTCTCGCTACACACACACACACACACACACACACACACACACACACACACACACACACACACAAACACACATTTATTATTTTTCCCACAATGCTCAACACTAACTAGCATGGCCGACAATAACTGATTATCTTCTTCTTCTGTCCAGCATCTGTTCTCTCAGTTATCATCTGTGTCTTTTTCCCTCCAACTTACCTACTGTGACGATGTACTCCAGTTTTCTCCTTCTCTATCACATGACGAAAGAATGTACACTGACTCTTTCTGATGTGGGCGATCAGTTCTCTTCGTGCGTCAGCTTCTTTCAAGACGTCTTCATTACTGTTTGTATCTGCCCAGCATATTCTCATCATTCGTCTATTAAACGACATCTCCGCAGCTTCCAAATGAGTTTTTACTAATTTACTAGCTGTCCATGATTCACTTCCGTATATTAATATGGGATTTATATAGTTTTTAAGAATGCTCTTTCTCGACTCAGTTGAAAGGCGAGATTGCATAAAATATTATTTATAAAATGCCTTTGTTTGAGCTATTCTACATTTAACTTCCCTTATATATCTTCCATCTGATGTTTTCAGGGTACCAAGTATCTAGACAAACCAGTTTGCTTGAGGATTGTCCCACTTACTTTGATGTTGCATTTTGGAGGGTCGGCTGTCTTTGTAATTACCATTACTTTGGTTTTTCTGTTCTTCAAAGACCCTTGTTTTCACTTTCCGTTACAATTACATCCATCATTTCTTGCTGTTGTGTTTCATTTTCAGTCATCAAAACAAAGCATATCGCAGGTTGTTAACAATTGGCCAAATAATATTATTGGCAAACCATGTGTTTCACTGTACAAATTTCATAAATCGGGTGATAGTACACATCCCTGACAAACGCCTTGTTTAATCTTTTGAAAAGTTCCAACTTGGTTTTCAGTCCTTATGGTTGTTTACTTGCTGCCAGTAATTTTTTTTTTAATTTTTTTTTTTTATTGTTAGATCTTTACCATCAGTTTTTAAGGTTTCAAAAATTCTAATAATTTCTTCATGTTTCACCTTATCAGATGCTTTAGTGTAATCAATAAAGCACAAATACAGAAACTGATAGCCTTAAACAAGCGTCTTCTTCTTCACTTCCTCTTTTACCGCTGTGGGTGTCGAAGGAGATATAAGGTTCTGTCTCTAGCTCTTCTGGCCGCCTCGACCATAGGCACATCGTGCTGTTGCAAAGTTTCTCTGATGTTATCCTTCCATATTGTTCTTGGTCTACCTCGTGCTCTACGTCCTTCTTCTCTTTCCATGTATGCTTTGTATGGTATGGTGTCACAATACATTCTCTCTAAGTGGGCAAACCATTTCACTTGCTGTCTTCGTATGTAATCCAGAATTGGTTCTGTGCCGACTTTTTCTCTTATGATCTCATTCCTGATCTTATCTCTTATTGTCACTCCTACAACCCTTCTCAGACATCTCATTTCCATGGTTACTAATTTTTAAACAAGCGTAAAATCCCAAACTGAATATGCACTTTGATTGTTAAATGATTGTTCAATACAATCAAGAGGACCAACTCCAAAGAACAATATTTACTATTCAATACATTTTCACTGGTCCTGTTAAAGAAGTTACACTGGGACACTCCAGGGTTACGGAGAAACACGTAGTCCTTCTTCTTCTTCTTCGTTCACCGGCTGTGAATTCCGGCGAAAGGTCAGGGTTAATTGTCCGCTTGGACTTTTGGCTTTTACCTGGACCTGAGTGATTACCCGACCCTCTACCCCCCAGGGCCCTAGATAGTAACCTCGCTATCAAAATAAATCTCGCGATGATTACCTATCACATAATTACCAGTTTAAAACCGACTTGTCGACTGAAAATTACAAACTGTTACCCTCAACCCCTACTTTCCTCTTAGCCATCATAATTCAATCAAAGGACGTGACTCCACCGACAAGACCCAGCGGGAGATAAAAAGTGCGAGGATCAAAGCATTGCGACACCGGAACGTGGCTATTCATTAGGGGTGAATGGCTAGCGTCACGTGTGGCGGCTTGCGTTACCAACATCAATATCGCGTTTAGTTTGTTGATGTTGAGTTAGGAGGTCAGCCTCGGCATCGCTTCGCCTGTCACTGGCTACTCTAAGGCGTTTAGTGTGAAAGGCTCAGGACAGATCAATCTTTCATTGTGATGAGGTTGTAAGATGGCGGAGAATGGATATCAAAGGGAAGTCGTTTGCGGCGCTCAGCGTTGATAGTGTTGGGGAGTTGATTTCCTTATTGTTTGGTGATTAATAAGTCAGGTCTTCACGACCAGTCCTGTCTGTCTATCTATCTCTATCTATCTATGCCCGGCTTGCTAGCGTAGTTGGCTAAAACCTAACTTCGCGATGACAGGGTGACGAACTCCTTGTGGTCCAGGTTCACGCCCGGGGGTATGCAGTAAAGCCAAAATTCTTCCAGATTTACGGTATTTATCGTGGAATCAAGGCCGAAGGGTTGCGATATCCATAGTACCGAAACAAAGGGTTAAACTCATGGTTTCTGAATTTAATATATATATATATATATATATATATATATATATATATATATATATATATATATATATATATCTGTCCGCCTCTCTGTATTTCTTTCTTTATATCTCAATGTCTCTCGCTTTCTGTTTGAATCTGGTAGTCTTAGTTTCAGCTTCATAGCAAACGGGTCACCCCATCTTTGCTCCGCTCCTGTGCTAACTAAAAACACAGAATGTTATCACAGTCGCTTGTGGAAAGATTGACAGACTGCTGTCTCAGCATTTCTAGCACACACACGCACTAAAGCATACAGTAGCCATCCGAAGTGCTAACACAAACAGTCTGACATTAGAAATGCAGTTTATCATTGATGGTAGCAGAAGTCACCAACAGATCAGCAGTTGCCCACACCATCAATTTTAATCACATACGGACACCACCAATGTTGCGGCGATAGGAATCACGCCATTTTCTGAATCTACAATTCACACCACCACGTTGGTCACAGTCGAAAAACATTCCAAATAAAATCCGCAGCTTACAGTGTCACACCACGCACTCAACTCAAAAGCTGGGCGACGAAACTATATCCAGTCTACAAATGGAGCAAAAATGAATCGGGCACCGTCTGTCACAAGCAAAAAATGTGCCTCGGCTCCAAACAGCGCCCCGGCCTAGCGTCCATTTTGACCGGCCATTTATTTCTGTTTGAATCTGTCTCTGTCGGTACTTCACTTCTTCACCACCATTTATGTTTTGTTTTTTTCCCACTCTCGACGCCTCTCAGTCTGACCTCTCTATACGTGTCCCTCTCCATAAATGTTCATGTGTGCATGTAGGATGTATGTCTAACTATCGGTAGATAGATATATTTGGTCAGAAAGACGAAAGTGACAAAGATATTACGTTTCTCTACTTTGACGTGAAACTGAACATGCTAAGGGACGTAACCGCGCATTATGATCTAGTTATAATAATTCATGCAATAAGTAGAGCAGTATTTAGATGTAAAAAAAAAATATGTGACACGCCTCCAACTGAGAGACGTAGAAATAAAGTTTCACACCGAACACAATAATATATTACAATATTGCCAAAACAACACGGCTTTATTTATCTTTTTCTTCTTCGGGGTCACCGCCTGTAAGCTTGTGCTGATTCTTCGTC
>CAJHNH020001513.1:12500-49152 GCA_905116865.2 Candidula unifasciata | reverse complement strand
GATTCTCACCGGTGCTACGGAGTTCGTGCACTGCGCTGAGATTTTTCGGACTCAGGCTTTAGTTGGAAGTAGAACGGAGCACTTATGGGTGACTACTCTTGTGCCATGATGTTGATCCGTTGTACAAACCAAACCAAACCAAACACCCAAACACATGGAAAGCGAAGTCATATTGGAATTTTTTTTCAGTGTCCAAAGTCATGGGTAAAACATAGTCAAACCATACTGATGGCTTTCCTTATATAGCGACTTTGTAGTCGATTCTAGACAGAAGGAAAATGGTCACGACAGAAACGAAATGTTCACGTAGTATATGCTAAGTGTAACGAGGAAAGATCGACTTGACGGCATCATCAGGAGGAGAGTCGGCACAGAACCAATACTGAACTGTATAGGTAGACAACAACTTAAATGGTCAGGTCAGGAAACAAGACTGACATCAAACTGAGCACCACAGCGAGAAATTTTATCCATATGCAGCGTGAACAGAACTAGAGGTCGACGGCGCAAATAAAGACCACAGAAATATCAGAGACGCTGAAACGTACTTTGAACGAAGCGAACAGAAGGGCCAGCTCCAGAGATCTATTCCTGTCATAACGCAGCATTCCACGAGTAAAGGAAAAAGAAGAAGAAGAAGAAGAAGAAGAAGAAGAAGAAGAAGAGAAGAAGAAGAAGAACAGAGAAGAAGGAAGAAGAAGAAGAGAGAAGATAGAGGAGGAGAGGAGAAGAAGCAGAAGAAGAAGAATAGAAGGAGGAATAGGAGGAGCGAAGAAGAAAGAAGAAGAGAAGAAGAAAGAAGAAGAAGAAGGAGGAGAAGAATACAGGCTCTGAAACAATGTTTTCTACTGCTCGGCTTAGTTTGAGTCACACACGCACTTCGGGTCAATCCCGAAAAGCCCTAACTGACCTCTCTAGGGACGCCTTCAATCCTACAATGAACCTTGTTTGTGGAAACTAGCCATTTCTCCCAGTAAATTTGATGGCATACCGGGTTTCTGCTGGTCAATCGGTTGACCCTACACAATGGTCGGTGATGAGGAGAAACTGTCAAACAAAACCGTTCCCCTGTGGCCTGAGCCTCCGCTAGAAATTCAATGACAGTTAACTGATCAATCTTTGATAAATTGTTTTAACTCTTCCATAATCAAGACATAACAAAACCATGAAATAACACTTAATAAATACGCTAAAGGTTTTTTTTGAAAAAGATTAACGTATGCAAATATAATTATAATAATAATAATAATAATGACAAATAATGACAAATAATTAAAATAATATACAGTATTTAAAAAAGGAATAAGTAAGTTTTACCCCACCAGGACATCACACAGATCAATAAACACCCAGTGACACTAAGTGCCGCCATTCGGATGAGGATCACCCGTGAAGAGCTCCCAGAAACCCTGTACAACCGTTAAGTTATAATAGCCCCACCCGCCCCTTTTTTTCCGCGACAGCTGAGGCGTGGCTTCAAAATAACGAAAAATTGCATCCCACATGAAGACAAAATATGTATTAAAAGAAGGAAATTATATAGGGGTGGGGGTGGGGGGGAGGGGGGGGGTGATTCCGCAGGTTTTTGTGTCTCTTAAAATGTCTATATGTATGGTGTGTGTGTGTGTGTGTATTTATGTCGTTGAGTATTTACCACAAAGACAATAACTCTCCCCCCCCCCCCCTTTTTTTTTTACACACACACAGAGGCTGACACACACCACTCAGTACAAAAACAACAGCAAGGACGCGTTGTCCACTAAAGCACTGCCAATGATTGCCGTTAAATGAGACAGGGTCGTTCTTTCATTTAAATCTCCAGGGAATACCTTCAAGGAAAAGACTGCCAAGGGGAGATAACGTGGACTCACCCTATCGCTGGGAAAGTCAACACCCGGTCTTGCCTAGACTAATTAATGAGAAGAAAGGTGGCTATAGTCGTTATTCACTGGATCAATTTTGACGCCCCGAGAGAGCTCTGAGCATTTTGTATTTTTATCTTTCAATAGTGTGGGCCCTTTGATAATGAATAAATTCAGATTACTTTAAAAAGAAAAAAAAAAAACTTTGGAACTTGTAACAAACAAAATCAGGCTCCGTTTCGCCCTCCTACACACTTTTGATTGACTGAGTCGGGCCAGCACACTGTGATTGGACCTTCGTTCATGCGTGTTAACCTTTGATACGCGTAAGTTTCAGTGGCAGGGATGTCAGGCTGGTGTGACGTTGTTTTGTCTCGACGGTCTAACGGGCAACCACGGGTGCTCTATATTACAGGATGTGAGCGGTTTGAACGACCCTATCACGTGTACAACTGGCCCTAACCCCAACCCCCATACTCCACACACTGAACCTAGGTCCAACGAGAGAGTGCATTATACACCCCTCTAACGTCGATCAGTCTGACCTATCATTACTGACAGGTCAGCTAGTGTGTAGATGGGCGGAGCTGGGCCTGAGTTCATTATCAGCTCCAAAACTTCAATAAATAATTGTCTATTTATTTATGGTGTCAGATATTAGCATTCATTACTTAATATTCATCTCTTTTTCTTATGAGAGCGGTCGTGGTGTAGCGGCTAAACGCTCACCTTTGGATCCAAAGGTCGAGGGGTTCAGGTTGTTGACCCAGCCTTGAGTGAGTACCAGGTAAAGTCCTTGGAAGTAAAGGCAGCCGACATCATGCAGACCACATCACTCACCAAGGCCCGATTGGTCTATAAAATATAGGTCTAGCCTTATATATTTAATACGCAGGAACGCGTGGAAAAGGGTCCTTTACTGTATAGGACTGCGCGGGATAGACTACTTTTGTGTTGCTTCTACCCTAACTATAACTTCTTTGGGTTTTGAAATAGGTGTTAACATCAGATGGATTCACATAATTCTTAACGCAGCACAGGTACAACACACTGCTTCCACTGGTTGGCAATAGGCAATAGTTATACCACCGTAGTTATACTACCTGAGTTGTGCGTGCGCATCCGTTTTACAAATCTGACTCATTTGCAGACTGTTGGTTCCTTACATATGCACTCCGAGTTCAAAGGAAGATTCCAATTAGTCGACTCTTACGACATGCTCTTGAGTAGTCAGTGGGTCTATTCTTGATTTAACCACAATAGGGTCCCGGAACCCGATCCGGAACTTCACAGATGATGAGTTCGAAAAAAAAAACAGAACCAGTCAAAGACTTGATCTAACAAATGAGGAAGATAGAGTTTTTAATTAAAAATTATTGTGTTCATTCCCACCATTTTTCTGTTTTTAATCGCAATATTTCTTCTTCATCTTCTTTCTCTCCATCTTCTTGCTCCCCTTCCTCTTATCCCCAGCTTCTTTTTCTACATTATCCTCTACTTTTCGTCCACAACCTCCCCCTCTGCCTTGTCATCCCCTTCCCTTTCTTTTGCGTGTTTAGACAACACAGACAACTGTCGAACGGTCAACGACACCAACCAGCACACAAAATAGCTAAAATTCCTTTGCAAGCAACCACTTGGGGGGATACAAGAAACACTTCCTTTTTGTCTGTCAATGAAGAGAGTTCACCACGCCCGAGTTATCTGCTTTTAGTTCAGGGGTCACAGCGACTTCAGCGGGCATATTTGCAGCTAGACACGACACGCCCCCTTTAATATCGGTACCAAGATTATAATAACTTTGACCTCTTTGTTCAAGTAAAAACACATATCAAATTCAGTCAGGAGTATCTCCCCTTTGAAACGAAGAAAAGAGGTGCTAATCTGCTGTTTTAGTGAGCTGTGTGGTCTCGAGAAATGGTGTCTGTCTCGAATGCTAGAGGTTCCGGGTTCAATCCCCGGTAAGGGCTGGTTTTTTTTTTACGTGGACTTGGACTTCTAGTAATTTTCACTCGTCTCTGGGCAGTGAGATCGGACACCCGTGTGTATTGTTGGGCACGTAGAAAATCCCTTGGCAGTCGGCTGACTGACTGACTTTCTACCCCACCAGGACATCACACAAGCAATAAACACCCGATGACACAAAGTGCCACCATGCGGATGAGGATCGCCGTGGAGAGGTCCCAGAAACCGCGTTCAGACATTTGGCCATATGTATGGCCTGCCTATATTGCGGCCCCTGGCAAAAGCCAGAGTGGTGCTTCAAATAACAAAAAATTACGTCCTAAGAAGGACGTATAGAGTCGGAAATCAATACAAGTAGTCTAAATTTGGAGTTAAAAATCTACCTAATGTATTTCAGGTACCCTCGCCGGTGCTACAGAGCCGGTGCACTGTGCTGAGCTTCTTCTGACTCAGGCTTAAATTAGAAGAAGAACGGAACACTAATGTGTCACTACCCGTGTGTCCATGATGTTGATCCGTTGTTCAAACCTGTGCTGTTCTGTGGTTTTTAAGTACAGCTTAGTTTAAACTAACTCGCTTCAGAAGAACATTATTCGGTTAATTTGAATGGGGGAAGGGGAGGGAGCATTCATGTTTTATTTATAATGGATGTGCCCGGCTCTCTAGCGGAATTGGCTAAACCGGATTTCGTGGAGACCGGGTGACGTACTCCTTGTGGTCCGGGTTCAATCTCGGGGGTAGGCTGGAAAGCCACATTTCTCCCAGATTTACGGTATTTACAATGGAATTAAGGCCGAAAGGTTGCGATATCCATAATACCGAGCCTAAGGGTTAACAACTCATGGCTTCTGGGTACTAAAACAAACAAACAATTTATAATGGATGTACTAGTCCCCAATTAGCAGGCATTTTTTGTAACACAAAGTGGTTTTATTCGATGGCTTGCAGCTCGTGTTACGATGTTTCAATGTCATCATCATCATCATCGTGTAGCAGGTCCTTTGCAGAATGTCGCTCTCACCAGAGTCTGCCTGAAAGAAACTCGGTCTCTTGCCAGCTCTTCCGCTTCATGCACTTTCATGTTCAACGAGTCATTTATATGCTGTGCCCATATTCGTGATGGTCGGCCCCTCCCCCTCCTTACTGGTACAATGCCTTCTCTTATTATTTCTTCCAACCCACCCATGGCGCTCGATATGATCAAAATATTTCAGCTTCTAAAGGCAAGATGCTGTTTATTAGCCAATTTTCCTTGATGTTCAGATGTTACAAAATAGTTTTACTGTACTAAGTAATTTTACGTATGCCGTTGCCTTTTGAGATGGTTTACTGTCCGCATTTACCACTAAGGCAATGTGAATCGGAAGGCCGTGGGGGGGGGGGGGGGGGGGGGTCTTGAGAATGATTATGAATGCCGCTCGGCTATTACAGCTGGCATGGAATGTCTTCTTCTTTTACTTGTCTAACCCCAATAGAGAATAAACCCTCAACCAAGTCACGCCATATGGTTCTATCCTTCGCTATCACATACAATTCTCCCCGCGTCTTTCCAGTCTTTTAAAGTTTACTCTCTAGCTCCTTTATCCATGTGTTTTTTGGTCTTCCTTTGTTTCTATGCCTCTGTGGTTTTCATTACAAAAACATTTTAGCTAATTTTGTTGTCAAGTGTTCTCAACGTGTGTCTTATCCAACCTCAGCGTTTTACTTTTTAGTCCACTGGAACTTGTTTAGTTATCTTCCAACGCTCCAAGGTTAATGATTTATCTTATACCATTTAATTCCGCCTATTCTACGCAGGCGCTAGTTCATGAATAATATTTATAGTTTTTTTTTTAATTGCGTTAGTTGTTTTCCATGTTGCTGCCGTGGACTGTGCAAATTCGTGTGTGTGTGTGTGCGCGCGCGCGTGTTAGCATCCCTCACCCCACCCCCTAAAAGAAAAATTAATAAATCTTCTTACCAAGGATTATTTTCAAAAATTCATTAAAGGAAATAAATGTCTGTGCCCGTTTACAGCACAGCTGCGATATTTACACCTTTGTGCCGGAACATTTAAATTTTATAGGCATTTATTGCCGGGGCCAGCCTCCTGGTTAGTTTCGTGCGTGACGTCCGGCAATGGATTATTTTTATTAATATTGTTTTTTGATAGCACACTTATTTATCTTCAAAATTATATATCATTCAATAAAATATGTTGCGAATTATTAAACTCTAGTTTAATTTGTGCATAAATCTGCTCGATAAAAATAAGAACCCAGGCAGGCCTCTCGGACTTCCACAAAAATTGAAGCTTGCATTGACCCAACTGACCTATTAAAAGCTGCAGGAAGTCGTGGTTTCGTGGAGTATTGCAGTCTCGTTGTTGTGTGGTCATCTTTGTTTCTTAGTCCACATGTGCAGCAGCCATTAGCCTAGCCAAGAACAGCCACATTATAATGTTCAGCCCTTAAGAGAAGACAGGAGCAGAACATGAGCATTCCCTGTCATCGAGAGAAGACTTCCATAAATACAGAGCCAGTGCACGGTTCTTCAGTACTGGGCTCACCCAAGGAATCTTTACGTCCTGCTCATCAGGGTTGCCAGATAAAAAACTTCATTTTATGCCAAACCATTACCCAAAATATGCCAGAAAATGCCAAATAAAGTGTAACATTGTACTCACTTCACATCAAAAGCTCTAGATTAAATTCTTTACTGTCATACTCAATGGAACCAGTGAAAGATACAGCGTAAACCTTTTTGAATGTAAAATCTTTAAGCATTTTCTCAGATGGGATGAAGTCATCTTTAATGATGGCATACTTCTTGTTCCAAAAATCATCAATAAGGTCCTCCTTAAGTGCAGGCGATATAAATTTTTTTTATTAGGCATGAACATCTAGTTATATGCAACTGTATGTGCTCCAGCGTACTCCCCCGGCCATGAGCTCTCATGATTTCACCTAGAGATGATGCGTATTGCACAATGGCAGGTTATGCTTACAGCAAGTTGCAACTCCGCTGCCTTTAACTTTATCATTACTTTGCCTAGGAGTTATTGTTGTAATAAGCTGTGACTGGCTTTTTGACGGAGTTTTCATCCTGTGTTTTTCGGATTTTTTATGATCTGATATGCTCCTAATTTTTGGTGCATGTGCACTGACACAGTTTACAATATGCTGTCTCTGAATCGTTTGAAGATCTTTTGAGCCATGAGTTTGTTTTCTTCCAGTTACTATTATACTTGCAATGTCATAATTTTTTTTTTTTTTTTTTGTTTGTTAATGACGTGGCCATTGGTGAAAGTAATAAAATCTATCTCAAATAAAACTAGGTCTATATCCTCTCTATTTTCTGTCCTCAATTAGTTTCTGAACAGTCTAAATTACTTGATATCAGTTGTGGGTTTTGGTTTTATATCCCGCATTTATTGTAGTAGATTAACATCTTCTTCTTCGCGTTCACCAGCTGTAAACTCTGGCGGAAGGTTCTGGTTGCTCGTCCACTACTGAAGTGCAGTCCTGCTCCAGAACCTAAGGGTTGCGTGTGCATCAGTTTTACAGATCTCATTCTCCTGAATACAGACTGTTGGTTCCTTGCCTCTCCGGCAGATGCACTCCGACTTCAAAGGAAGCTCCCCAATTAGTCGACTCTTACGACATGCTTTTGGGGAGGCAATGGGTCTATTCTTGTTTTCCCCACAATGGGATCCCGGAACCCACATGGGGTGAACATCAATTACAGAGGGCCTTAGTTTATCGAAGTCGCGATCCGTTTAGGAAGACAACAAATACAATCAGAAATGGCGCGAATCTCCGTTAGTCCGTACCAGGACATCACAACAAAGTCAAACTGAAATGAAGATGTTAATTGTAGGTTAACATTGCCAGGAAAAACCCAAATATGCCAAAATATGCCAGTTCGTAATCTTATGCCAGTTCAATTTCAAATATGCCAGATTTGTGGAATCTGGCATCAAAAATGCCAATATGGCAACCCTGCTGCTCATGAATGTTTAACCTCACTTTCGTAACTGAACCTATATATTCATCACGGGCCGGACCTTTAAAAGCCAGCAACATGTATTAACTCTTTTCGTCCTTTTTAGGATGAATGTTTCGTTCTTTGAAGCCCTACTCTGGCTCTTGCCAGGGGCCGCAAAATAGCCTGTCCATAAATATGGCCTTGAGGCTGAACGCCGTTTCTGGGACCTCTCCACGGTGATCCTCACCCACATGGTGGCACATTGTGTCATCGGGTGCTTATCGCTTGTGTGATGTCCTGGTGGGGTAGAAAATCAGTCAGTCAGCCTGCAGACTTGAGATTTTGATTACTTACACATTTTTAACTAGAATGGCTTTTCACTGAAACCCACAGGGGCATAGGAATAAAGGAATGACCCCCCCCCCCCCCCCCCCACCTTCCGCCAAAAAAATAGAGAAAGTAGCTAGAAAGTGAAGTTAAAAATATGGGGAGGACATTAGGAGAGCTGCATGCGCAAGCGATGGATATAACGACTTAGGGTGAGTTGGTTGAGGGCCTATGCTCCTTAGGGGGCTAGAAAGGCAGAAGAAAAGGATACAGGACCCAGAATGAGTGCATTAGTGCTAGACTTGTGTGCAGTGGATTTCTGTGTCCATTATAGTTTCATTTAATCCCCTTGTGGGTTCTCGGGCCCCTTTATAGGGAAAACAAGAATAGACCCACTGTCTACCCAAAAGCATGTCGTAAGCATCGACTTATTGGGAGCTTCCTTCGAGATCGGAGCGCATCTGCCTGAGAGGCAGGAAACCAACAGTCTGCACACAAATTAATCAGACACGGATACACACGCAACTTTCAGGTTCTGGAACAGGACTGAAGTCCAGAGGTGGACGAACAACGAGAACTTTCCGCCGGAAAATAAAAAGAAGTTTCATTTGACGTTTCCCACATTGATGACCAGAGAGCAAGCATTCAGTGTGGCTGTAAGTAGACAGATAGGTCTGTTTTCATGTTTTTATTTTTATTTTATTTTTAGAAAGCAAGCTTGTGGCAAAGCTCTCTCTCTCTCTCTCTCTCTCTCTCTCTCTCTCTCTCTCTCTCTCTCTCTCTCTCTCTCTCTCTCTCTCTCTCTCTCTCGCTTATTCTCTCTCTCTCTCTCTCATACACCACTTGGAGGTGAATTGATGTATGGTTAAAGGTTACTTGCGTATCCTTTACAGGACGTTGCAGAACCAACGTGGTTTTTCTGGGTAAATTTATGTCCAGTAGTTTGCCATTGCTTTCTGGACGATTGGCTTTCTTGATACCACTGTCGAAACCAACGCAAGGCGCACAGCCTCCAGCTGGGATCGAACCATTGATGTATGACAAGCTAGATTTTGTGAGTGCCCTTTGGGAACGAGTAAATCAGTTCGGAGGCGCAAATAGATCATTACGGTCTGAGGAGAATATGGCTGCCAGGAGATACCAGGGGATCTGGCTGACGCTTAACACTGACTGACTGACTTTCTACCCCACCAGGACATCACACAAGCGATAAACACCCGATGACACAATGTGCCACTATGTGGATGAGGATCACCGTGGAGAGGTCCCAGAAATCGCGTTCAGCCGTTATACACATATTTATGGCCTGGCTATATTAACGACGGTCGGCTCTGTGGCTAAGTCGATGCGAACGCTTCGCTTCGTAATGCCGGGATGCCAGGTTCGATCCCAGCTGCGGGCAATGCGCCTTGCGTTGGTTTAGACAGTGGTATCAAGAAAGCCGAACGTCCAGAAAGCAATGGCAAACTACTGGATGTAAATTGCCTAGAGAAACCACACAACAGCCAGGGGCTGTTAGGGTTGGTTCTGCAACGTCCTGTAAAGGATACGCAACTAACTTTAACTTTTAATATTAACGACCCCTGGCAAGAGCCAGGGTGGGGCTTCAAATAACGAAAAATGTCATCCTAGATAGGACGATAAGTAATTTACGTTTAACACTAATAAGAAGGATAAGATAAGGATACACAATCAGACGGTTACTGGTGATATCAGAATTGGAACTCTTCGCTTGCTGTTGAAGATGGGGACAAGCCCTTATATGAGTGTCCTGAGTGCTGTGATGTCGACTCTTAATTCAACATTCTCTCATTCTCTCTCTCTCTCTCTCTCTCTCTCTCTCTCTCTCTCTCTCTCTCTCTCTCTCTCTCTCTCGATAATTTTAGTGTAGTCTTTCAGTAGTAGGCATGATTTTAAAAAGTCAAATTTAGTGTCATTTACTTTTGACTAGAAATAAATTAGGAGCCGCCGTGGTGGGCGGCTAGACGCTAGCCTATGAATCTGAAGGTCGTGGGTTTAGGTCCTGGCAGAGCCGGCCCTTTTTTTTTTTTTTTTTTTAAATAAATGACAAAGTAAATACAGGGTTGCATCTGAATTCAAACGTCTTAAATCTCGAAAACCTTGGAATCCGATCCCGATTTTGAAGGCAATTTTCAAGTAAATTTTGCTTCAGAACTCGAACTTCGCCTTGAAAACCGAAAGCCTGGCACGTGCTGATCTCGCGACTAGACTGACAACGCAAGAGAGCTTCAGCACCTTTACCATCAACAACAACAAAACAAAACAAAAGAAATTGCAGAAGAGGTACAACTCACGTTTTCACGCCTAGCGACACCGTGATTGGCAGTTCATTGATTTGTCTTAACCTTTAACACGCGCGACTTTCTCTTACAGGGGTCAGGTTGCATAGTCTCCTACACTATCACAGGCGATATCCCGTGTTCTATGTTACACGATGTTACCGCCATTTTAAACGACACCAGAACATCTACAACTGACCCTAACTGCAACCCCATCCTAAAGGGGACAGCCTCAGCCCAGGTCCCACAAAGAGAGTGCAGTTTAACCTGACACCCCTGAAACAGAAAGTCGTTCATTTGAATGGTCAAGATGCACCAATGAACGGCCAATCACTTGGTCACTGTGCTCGAAAACGTGAATAGTTCCGCCTATTAAAAAAATTCCAGGGAAAAAATAGGGGGAAAGTAGACGGATTAGAACTGTTGAAATCCACGATCTTTTGACCATGTGGTCGCAAACACAAGAAGTTGACAGGTGGCACCCTGACAGAGTTCTAGGCTTCTTTTCTGTTAAGCGACCACATCACACGAGATTTAGGGAAATCCCATAGTATAGAAGATTATGGATAGGGTTGGTGTTAAATGAACAGCGACTACTACTAACCCTAACCCCCCCCCCCCCTACTACTATAGATTACCCTAAATCTCGCGTGATGTGGTCGCTTAACAGAAAAGAACCATCCCTAGTTAACAGGTGTGGTAACTTTATTCAGTGACGACATTATCGAGCATTTTAGAAATGGCCCCCAACACCATGCACTTTGGAACGCTCTGTCAACACAAACTACAGGTGGTGAAGGACCACGATAGGAAACCGAAACACCTGAAAGCATTCGTAATGTTTACCCAGAAGGTGACTCACTTTCCAAACAATAATCTCCCAACATTTCCTCTTCCTCCTGCTTCTATGTGCTCTGTCGCCACTATGATCAAAGTACTGCCAATAGAAAATGTATGTTTGTATTAAAATATGATCATCTTGTGTTATATACTATATTTACAGTGTATCTTAAAGTAAGTGACACCCGGTTCGCTAGCGTAGTTGGCTAAACCTGACTTCGTGGCGACCAGGTGACTAACTCCTTGTAGTCCGGGCTCACCCCCGGGGGTAGACAGAAAAGCCACATTTCTGCCAGATTTACATTATCTATCATGGAATCAAGGTCGAAGGGCTGCGATTTCCATAGCACCGAGCCAAATGGTAAACAACTTATGGTTTCTGGATAATTTAAAAAAAAAAGAACCGCAAACATGGCGGTGTTTATTACCCCCCCCCCCCCCCTTCCCAGCCCATCCCGCCCATCCCAACTTTTTTTTTTCTGATTCATCATTTGCTTCTCTGCCACCCATTTCCCTTTCCACTCTTTTTCTGATTCCTACTCAACTAGACAGTAATATTGTTTGCAACAAAAGTAATGTTGTTGTTACGAAGGTGACCATATATCCCGTTGTCACCGAGACAGTCTCATCTTTTATGTGCCCCAGCCCTCCTTCTTCTTCTTTTGCCTTTCTGTCCCTAATGCAGCACTAGCTCTCGCCAGGTCGTTCTATCCTTCGCTATCGCATGCAGCTCTCCCCATGTGCTCCTCATATTTTTAACTTCACCCTCTAGGTCCCTTATCAGTGTGTTTTTTTTGGTCTTCCTTTATTTTTATGCCCATGTGGGTTCCAGTGCAAAGACATTCCAGTTATACTGTTCTCAAGTTTTCTCAGCGTGTGTCCTATCCAACGTCAGCGTCTTTTCTTCACCTCTTGGCCCACTTAAACCTGTCTAGTTTTCCTCCAAAACTCCATCTTAGTGATTCTCTCACACCATTTAATTCCTTCCCAACCATCCTGTCATTTAAAAACAAAAAGTGCCCATTGTCCCGTTTTATAAAAATCAAGTAATAAGCTACAGAACAGAACGTAGAGCAGCGTAAATATTAAGTCACAACAACAATTTCAGGCATAGACAGAAGGGCCGAATAGTGTGACCTAGTGCTGCACAAAAAGACGGAAATATGCCAACATGCTGAGAGGGGAAACAGTAGGGAGGGGGTTAGTGAAAGACATATACCCCTGCCTACAGGCTTGAGAATCACAGACCAGCACTGAGGGAGACCCGGAGCCGCCAAGGGAAAACAGATGCTTTCATCTTTCGGTCTACGGGCGAACATAAAGACGCTTATCTCACTTACCTTCAGTGCAAAAGCGAAAGGCCCTGGTTACCCGGGCAGGTTACGTAGAACATATTATAGACCCGGGGCGGCGTCAACCGTAAGACATTGTTTGAAGTGGAGACTCGCCAGCAAAACTGTGGGTATAGACAAACTCGTACAGATCAAAGAGTTATTTTCCCCTGTATGTAGACGGAAGGTTCACAGAATTTTCCAACCCAAAATTTCAAACGCTCACATTTTGTTAGATCAAACCCTCAAGTTTTCACCCCCCCCCCCCCCCAACCCCCCTTTTCCATCTCCTATCCATCCTTTCCAGGTCAGGTGAGTCTGTCAGATTGACTTTGAAGCCAGCTTTGTAGAAACTGAGCTACCATTCCTCATGATTAGGGGAAAAACATGACATTTTGCTCAACTTTTGCACTATTCTGAACGCCGGTCCCAAATTATTCTCTGTTAAAAAATCCCAATCAGGGCCTCAGCAGGTCATACAGTTAAAAATATGGAATAGGAACAGTACTCGCATTATTATATAATTTTTTGGGAATCGAACTCTAGAGTCTTCGGTAGTACTCCACCTGTCACGCTGGTGACCGGTATTCGCTTCCCGCCGTGTCATGATTATTTTTAGCCCCTAAAAGGCGGTAGGCAAGATATGTTGTGATCTACAGCTAGACTGCGATATCTGCGCCTTTCGCCTTAACACATCAGATTTCGGCAAAGTCCTTATAAGTCGTCTTTTACAACATGGTTTGTAGGTTTCAACGAATCTGTTATTTTGTTCCCCTAAAACATGTAGTCCTAGAACCCACAAGGTGAGTCGCGATTAATGTGAACAATGAATCATAATCTATTTCCTCCTGTCGACGCTTCAATGGATCGAAAACTATTCCTCCCCACGGCGCTTAGCTTAACGTCTAAACATTGCATTCTATCGAGCAATAACGGCGGAAGTGGAAACTGATGATGATGGCCTAAATGTTTTTACTACATAACCTCTTGAGGCTCTCACAGGGATTTTTTTCGCAGTGAATAATTTGGGACCAGTATTCGGAAGAGTGCCAAACATTTTATTACACACACACACAATTATTTTCATCGCTTGGAATACGGACATTTCGTTTAACGTAACAGTCACGAAACTGGACGACCACACAGCGGTGTAGCTGTAAAATAACCACAGTGAGACTTCAATTTTCGTCATTAATCCGTTCCTCTGTGAGGACTAATATTAAAAAAAGACGAATATCAAAGTCGTTTTCCCCAAAGGAATCAACTAAAAATGGTTTGATCCGTTCCCAGTCCGAATGTAGCCAGTCTATCATTTAACAACAGTACTAGTTCCCTCGAGAAAAAAATCTCGGAATTCATTACCAATACATTTTAATAACATAGAAACATTATACAAGTTATTGCTTAATCCCTATGAGAGAGATTAAGTTGTCCTGATAACGGTGAGGGCGATTTCTCGATGAAAACCTGCATTTTTACCCAAGTGGACTGGTATTCCTTAATTTCAGTATTCGCAACCGGCCTATAGTCCTTTTTTTTTTTTTTTCATCGTCTGATGACTTGCTGGCCACGTCAACGGTTGGATGAATATTGACTTTTATGAATAATATTCAAGAAAAAAAAATAAACCAGCCCTAACGTGATTTTTATTTTTCTCAGGATGATGGGAATATGATCCACGCCCAAAATAAAAGCCGTAGTATTCGAACCCAACCCACCCACACTGGACTACCGGATACATAGAGATGAAGCCATAGTAATCCAGATCGTTAGGGCAGCGACGAAGTTTGCTCGGATTATAAACGATAGAGTAATGAACGTATAAATGCTTTAATAAATGCATATGTTGTACTTGATGTTGTTTGTTGTTTGCGTGTATCGGCTGTAAACCCAGACGGCAAGACTTGGCTGTTCTTCCATTGTTCGTCCTTTGCGTTCACCTGCTTCAGAGTCCGCCGGAAAGTGCTGGCTGTTCTCCACTTCGTGACTCTAGTCCTGTTCCACAAACCGAGTTTTGCGTGCACATCCGTTTTACAGGCCTGGCTTATTTGCATGCAGATTGTTGGTTAATTGCCTCTCAGGCAGATGTACTTTGACTTCGTAGAAAGCTCCAAATGTGTCAACTCTCACAGCATGTTTTTATGCAGGAAGTGGGTCAGTTCTTGTTTTCCCCAAAATGGGGCCCGGAACCTGTGCGGGGATAAAACCAGATTAAAATCAGAAGCATGTCATTGTCTTGTAACCTGTCAGTATCGTTTTTTTAAAGATGTCAAGAGTGCTAAGCACGAAACATCGCGGTGAATATGAATATGGTGACGTCAGAATAACAAATTAAAGATGGCCGCCGACTTTTGATAAGCACAACAGAGTAGCACCGTTCTGCTGTCCGTTTTTTTTTTTAATCAATATTCACAGGCTTGACAAGCTTGACATCCGTAACAACAATATTGACAGATAACAAGACACATTATTGTAATTCTAGTCACACTTTTAAGGATTTCATTTGAAGCCCCTCGTATGTATAATCAAAATACCCGACGAGCCTCTCACGTGTCCTTTTACTCTTTTTTTTTTTTGTTTCTTTCATTCCAGTTGTACATTTCAATAATCGGAGCATACCATTCATTTCTATCTATATATCTTCTTTTACCACACTAGGACATCACACAAGCGATAAACACCCGATTACACAAAGTGCCACCATGTGAATGAGGATCAACCGTGGAGAAGTCCCGGAAACCACGTTCAGCCATTATACCATATTTATGGCCGGGCTATATTGAGGCCCCTGGCAAGAGCCTGAGTAGGGCTTTAAAAAACGACAAATTGCATCTCAAAAAGGGATGACTAAGAACACCATTCATTTATACATTGTTATTTTAGAGATTACTGGCAACTTTCACATTCATTGTAACCACAATTTTGATTTCCCGGTGAATTCGTTACATTGTCAGAACCCATTCATTCAACGAAGCTACGATTTCTGAATTTGCGTAAATGTTAATAACTATGGGTTAGTTAACAACGTAAGTAAATAATTATCGTTATGTATAGAAGAGCAGAGTTGACGTCCATGACTGGTATAATTACAGTTCCTCATTGTATTGACAACATGTATTCAGTCCTTTCTGAATGTAACAAATTAACAGGATAATACAGTTCTTTCTTTATGATTAATTGACGATGGGGCTTTGTGAAGTCTTTTATCCACATATATTTCTTGGGGAAAAAAACACATTGCTGCTGCTGCTGCTGCTGCTGCTGCTGCTGCTGCTCTTCTTCTGCTTCTTCTTCTTCTTCTTCTTCTTCTTCTTTTTCTTCTTCTTCTTCTCTTCTTCTTCTTCTTCTTCTTCTTCTTCTTCTTCTTCTTTCTCTTTCTTCTTCTTCTTCTTCTTCTTCTTCTTCTTCTTCTTCTTCTTCTTCTTCTTCTTCTTCTTCTTCTTCTTCTTCTTCTTCTTCTTCTTCTTCTTCTTCTTCTAGGGGACTGCGTTGTCTCGAGGCATGGTGTTCTCCTTGAGTGCTAGAGATTTCGGGTTCAATCCCCGGTAAGAGCTGGGTTTTTTTTTTACGTGGTATTGGACTTCTGGTAATTCCCCATGGTCTATGGGTAGTGAGATCGGCATTGTTGCGCACGTGAAAAAAAAATCTCTTAGCAGTTGGAAATCAAAAAAGAGTAGCCTAACGGCGCCGCCAAGGCGAAATTTGGAGTTTAAAAATCTACCCAAAGTATTTTAGGATTCTCGCCGGTGCTACAGAGTCTGTGCTGAGCTTCTTCTGACTCACTCTTACGTGTGCCATGATGTTGATCCGTTGTTTAAAACTCCAAACTTCAAACCTTTTTCTTCTTATTTTTATTTTTATTCTTCTTCATGTCCACCTGCTGTTAATTGTGGCAGATTATGGTTTTTCGTCCACTTCTGAACTTTGGTCTTGTTCCAGATCTTGAGCTTTCCCTGCACATCTTATTCACAGATTTTTCATAGTATATGCAGACTGTTGGTTCCTCGCCTCTTAGGCAGAGGCACGCCGACTTCGAATGAAAGTCCCCTAATTAGACGACTCTTACAACATGCTCTTTAGGGACAGAGGATTGATTCCCCTACTCTCTTCCTCTTTCCACAATATTCCCAAATGGTGTCACAGGATATACACGTGGGAGTGTACCAGTTTACATATGAACTTGGATTCTTTTGCAATGGTGGTCCTACACATACCCCTTCCTCCCAACAACAACAACAACAACATTTATAATCTGCGCTACATGTATATTCAATTATATAAATATTTTTGTCCGTGTGAGAAAGAGGGCGGAGGAGGGTGTGTGTAACAGCGGTTTACAGAAAATGGCGGAAATGGGCGAAGAGCTTTGGGATTTAAATGACGAAAGGATTAAAGCCAGCAATCCTTTCTTCCCATTTTTCATTTACAAGACTGCCATCCCAACAACATGTTTAGAAATTTTACAGTGCAATGTGGAGATAAAACTGACATTATAATTTAAAATCGCATCGTATATGTTATTTGTAACAAACTTTGTGTGTTTGCATATTTTAAACACTGTATGTGAGAGGTGGGTGTTTTTTTTTTTTTTCTATCGCTACCTCACGAAGCTCTGCCAGGAACTTAATCGGAAAACCACCGAGCCATGCCTTCATTCATACTCCTCCTTAGCCTGTCAATTATGTTTTCTTAACGTACAAATACAGGAAATGTGTCCCAGTTTCGGATACTGGCCTCATTTCCGTATTTTACTGTGACATGTACTGTTGACAAACATTCAGTCACCACAAGAATGGATGGAGTTCATACAGTTGTGAACACGCTGGATGTTTGGGACACTTGATTGTGGGAATATAGGCACCTTTTCAGCCTCCCCCTACTTAAACTCTAGCCATTTATAAACATTTGAAAGAAGTTTTTATTTGAAGTACTGTATTTGTTCATACATATTATTTCAATCATAGATTTGAAGGACTGCATTTGTTCATACATATTATTTCATTCATAAATTTGAAGGACTGTATATGTTCATACATATTATTTCAATCATAGATTTGAAGTACTGTATTTGTTCATACATATTATTTCAATCATAGATTTGAAGGACTGTATTTGTTCATACATATTATTTCAATCATAAATTTGATGTACTGTATTTGTTCATACATATTATTTCAATCATAGATTTGATGTACTGTATTTGTTCATACATATTATTTCAGTCATAGATTTGAAGTACTGAATTTGCTCATTCATATTATTTCAATCATAGATTTGATGTACTGTATTTGTTCATACATATTATTTCAATCATAGATTTGAAGTACTGTATTTGTTCATATATATTTCAATGATAGATTTGGAGTACTGTATTTGTTCAGACATATTATTTCAATCATAGATTTATTTTACACGTCACCCAGCATTTTATTGCTGTTGTTGTTTTTCCTGTTGATGTTGTTGCAAATCATCGTCCTTATCCTCACCCTCATCATCCTCAGCATCCTCACTATCATCATCCTCATCATTATTATCCTCCTCACTATCATCATCCTCACCATCATCATCCTCATAATCAACATCATCCTCACTTTAATCATCCTCACTATCATCATCCTCACCATTATCATCCTCACCATTATCATCATCATCATCCTCATCATTATCAATAATAATATGATCAAAAAAGGCTTAGACGCCCAAGGGAGAGAATGACTAAGCATATTCAGTGACTCGAGGATTGAGGAGAGGACGCTGGCGTTGGATAGGACATGTATTCAGGAATTCGGATAGAAGCATGAATAGAATGCCGGTGAACAGAATTCCACATGAACACAGAAGTAACGAAAACAAAGTAAGCTATTGTCACGCCATAAAAAATCATGGGTCTAGCCACATATTAATTCTTGTTTTTTGGATCCTTCTGTCATAAAATTTATACCAGCAGGCTGGTAGACGATGAAACAAGTCTTGGGGAGAACAGTTTGGTTTGGGTATTCAGTCACTTTTTCCTTAATACGTTAAAATACAGTCTTTACTGATGTTTTAGTCTCTTGATGGGTTTAGTAAGTTTTATTGCATCATGTCACTGTCGCTTCTAGTCATTTGGCTGCTCTTTCATTGCTTTTCAAGCCACTGTGACCTGGAATCCAGTGCAGGGCAAATTGTTATACTGAAGAGCCTAAGTAAATCAGCTGTTGCATACAGTCTACAAACTTTGCGTCGTTTCGGTTAATAATCTCTTGTAGAAACGCCTTAGCAACAGTGAGAAAGGCCACTGCTTTATTTATTGTGTTGTGTGTTCAGCAAAGAACATGCCGCAAAAGTGAATCTGCATCGAATCTGTAGCTGGAGGAATGTGAAACTCTTTGTATTGGTTGCTAAATTTTAAAACCATTTTGACATGCAATGTATATGAATAATCTTTTGTCTCTGATAGTGCTTTTGGCTGAACCACCAGTTTACACTCCAACCCAACAGTCTGTTTATCTTTCCTTCTGTAATTAACTCCTGAGCAGAGCTGCTCCTAGATGATTTGGAAGTGATCCAAGTTATAGTTGTTGTTGGCAGGTTGTCACTAAGTCACGGCAGCAGTGGTACTATAGAAGTCTTGCTACCTAATTGAACTCCCGGATCTTTGGGCCAATAGACAAGCGTCGCGGTTCAATTTGTCATGAGAGCAAACTAAACATATTTTATAAGTAATCGAGGGGGAAGCAAAAGACTTGGGCATTGGGTAGAATTTATGATGAAAATTTAAAAAAAAAAAAAAAAAAAAAACTATAATAAGGTAGCTAAAATGGTACTAAACTGTGACACACATACACCAACATACATCTCACACACCCCCAACACACACAACCATACACTTACATACGTAACCACACACATACACCAACATACATCTCACACACCCCCAACACACACAACCATACACTTACATACGTAACCACACACATACACCAACATACATCTCACACACCCCCCACACACACACCATACCATACTTACATACGTAACCACACACATACACCAACATACATCTCACACACCCCCAACACACACAACCATACACTTACATACGTAACCACACACATACACCAACATACATCTCACACACCCCCAACACACACAACCATACACTAACATACGTAACCACACACATACACACGTAACACCCCCCCCCACACACACACACATACGCGCGCGCACACACACATCCACGCAAACTAAAAACCATTCACACACCTACCCACAAACACACCCATCCACAAAGACACGCGCGCGTGCGCGCACACACACACACACACACAATGAGAAGAGACTTGCAGTTTGGGGTATTAAAAATGTGCAGGATGCTGGGAGATAGCAAAAGATCAGCATAACACCGGTTCCAATTTCGCGGCAAACGGGTCACCCCTCAGTTAACATGTTCCTCTGCTGCAGAGGCCACTCATAACGACACATCGCTGTTTCTTGCAACAGCATGGAACAGACCGCAGTGGCAGCAGCAGACACGCCCATCAAATAGAGTAAAAGTACACATCGTCATAGAAATTTGAGAGCATGCATCTTCCCTGTGGCTACATACGGATGTGAGTCGTGGACTATCTCTCAGTCCTTAAGAAAGAGAATAGGGGCTTTTGAGCTGAAATGCTATAGAAAGATTCTCAGAATATTGTGGAAAAAGAAGAAGAGAAATATTGACATCTTAAAAGATCTGAACATCAAGGAAGACTGGCTAATAAACAACATCCTTTCTCGGAAGCTGAAAGATTTTGGTCAAATCAAGCGCCACGACGGATTGGAAAAATTTATAGCAGAAGGCATGCTACCAGAAAGGAGGGGCAGGGGCCGACCGACACGAAGATAGGCACAGTGAGTTATTGACAGTTGGTAGATTAGCAAAACATTATTTGAAATCTGCAGAAATGTGGATTAATAGATGGATTATGAGAATGCACTGGACAGATAAAAAGAGAAAAGAGAAAAATGGAGTACATCGTGACAGTAGGAAAGTTGGAGGGGAGAAGAGGCAGAGGGAGACCGAGAGAAAAGATGCTAGCCAGTTTGACATCATATCATGAATATTCATCTGTATTAGAATAGATTTTTCTTTTTTACTGCTCACCGGCTGTAAGCTCCAATGGAAAGTTCTAGTTGCTTGTCCATTTAGACTTTGACTTTGTGCCAGGGCCTGCGTTTTGCGTGCACATCAGTTATTTTGACTTATTTACGCGCATTTAATTGTTTCCTGCCACTCGGGCAGATGTACTCCGACTATTGAAAGTGCACGAGACAGAAGGTTTTGGATAGGCACGACTACCAACGCCTCACGTCATGCACTTTACTGTGGCGGGGCGCCAAAAGAAGTTTATAATTTAATTAGTTAGTTGCACGGTTTCTATAAAACGATCGAGGACTCGGAAAATAATTAATCTGGCTTTCCGGATTCTGACCGCGCCGGTCGCCAGGGGACAGGATCTCCCACACAGCGGCGACTGCACAGCACATGGACATAGCAGCGTGGGTTCAGGCCATTTAGCGACAGTAGACTGATTGATTTTATAGTGGTGGTACGTCTATGGTTAGATATAAATTTCCATCATAGCTAGATTTGAACTTTCACTTTGTAATTCGAAGTGTTTATCACGTGGTGTGAGTGGATACGATGTTAATTGTTAATTTCATGTTATCTGTGAAGTGCTTAGTTTTGTGTTGAAGAAAATAAACAGATGTTTAATGTGATAATTAGCGTCTTAGCTGTTTTAATTTAGGTTAGGCCTCTTAATTAGTATGCCTAGTTTTACTGTTACTACTGATTAGACTTCATACAGAAGATGTCATGTCTAGGTTAGGATACTTTGGTCTTAGCCCCCACCTAACGAACTTGTTCTCTCTTTTTTTTTCCTTGTTACTGGGGTAGCTTGAGTGTGGGTTGACTATAGGAATAAACTCACAGGGAGCAAGTACAGCGGGGATCTACAGTCATCAGTAGAAATTATCCTCTTTCGACACACGTTTCGGCCCACGATTCCTAAACGTATTCGGAGGTGGGCCCACCTGAGTTCATGAAGCTCAGGGCTGCTTCCCCGCCGCACAGAATTACCGGATGGTGTTATACTTTCGGCCAGAGACAAGACGACTTAGTGGTTTCGAAGGAGGTACTGTGAGATAAGAAGTCGCCACGGCAGCGTAATTAGAACAGTCCGCATGCCTGGACGACCGAGCGACAAGCTTACTTTGGTTTACCGGACACATCTTGGACTTTTATTAGCAGTTGGCAGAGAGACACTGGCAGACAATTCGTACACGATGGACTTTTCAAAGGGATAAGAAACTCTTTTCCACTAGATACCCGGACCAACTCACCGAGGCCCGTCCCCTACGTTGTTGCGCTGCGTCCACAACCAGCTGGATGCCCTTTCGGCCACCTCACCAAGTTTTTTGAGTGCCCGTTTCCGTTCATTACCGCGCAATCCTAGTTCTTTTACCACATTGTAGAGCGAAGTGGAAACAAGGCCTCTTGCTCCCACTTCGACGGCAAATACCCGCACTGTGTAAGCCTCGTTTTTCCTCAAACCGGCTGCTAAATCACTGTACTTCTCGAGCTTGTACAAATGATTCTCCTCCATCCGCGACTCAAACGGGACAGTCAACTCAATCAGAATGAGCTGCCGTTTTTGTGCAGAATGGAGAACGATGTACGGTCGCAGGCCGGTTTTACGGATCAACTCGGGATACCGTTCATGTCCTGGCAGATCAACCGCCAGTAACCAGTCCCTCGCAGAGTCTAGCGCAGATGGAGCGAATGCGTTTTGGTTGACCTTACCTTTAGGAACCTGCCCAGCCTTGAGGAAACGAATGGGGACGATACTAGAACTGGCTCTGGCGTTAGCCCTCATTCTAGCCTGGTCGACAACGGCTGCTAACTCCTTTAGCACCTTGTTGTGGCGCCAGGTATAGCGGCCTTGACCTAGAGCTTTCCTGCACGCGGACAGGACGTGCTCAAGAGTTTGCTTTGATTTGCACAACGGGCAAGTCGGATCGTTGGTCGCAGACCATTTAACCATGTTAACACCGGACGGTAATACATCGTACGCCGAACGAACGATAAAGCTCAGTCGCAGCGGGGTCATCCGCCAGATCTCACCCCATGTGAGTATTCTCGGCAATGCGCTCTCCAGGCTGACCCAATGGCCCTGCTGCGACTGTTGGGCCGCTTTCTGGACCCGAACCTCGTTTTCGTTGTCCCTCACCGTTTGTATCACCATGTCTCGGCGCTCTTTGGCTGAGGCCTTTGACCACCAATTGACTTTCCCGTGCCCTAGGCCTCGACGGTCGGTTTGTGTGTAACCCATAATCTCCTTCAATTTTAGTGCGTTCTGAGCAGAATCAATCGCATCGAGGACCCTCCACTTCTGACCAGTCTTTAGAGCGGGCTGGACAGCGATGACATTTGGGTCTGAGGACTCGCGCAGAAGCATGGCGAGCCTAACTTTGCCGACTTTAAACTCTTCGGTTATTGACTTGAACGGAAGTACCAGCTTAGCCTGTTTACAATACAGAGCCACGTCGGTCAGACAAGGCGGTGCTCCAATCCACTTTCTTAAGGCTGTGTTGATTTTCTTTTCCATGGCTTCAACTGCAGTCATCGTCACCTCGTAGACTGACAGTGGCCATAGGAGTTTCGGAATCAACATGAATTGGAAACACCATACCTTGAATTTCCCGACCAGCCTGCATCGCTCGATCGCGAGCAGGCCTGTAGCCAGTGACTCATGTATTCGCCGGACTTCCGCTCTGTCAGATAACTTCGAATCGTAAACGCGACCGAGGCTCTTCACCGGTTCCTCCAGAACCGTAGGGATCTTGTTCCTTGCCACCGTAAAACTGGTCGCCGAAACCTTGCCCTTATGGATTGACAGACTCCTCGACTTCTGCGGTTTAAACTGCATACCGCTCCATTGGACCACCGCGTCCAATCTTTTCAGGATCGTGCGGGCAGACTCCTCGCTGCCCGTTATAATAGTCGTGTCATCCATAAATGCGCGCAGTGGCGGCAACCAGTGATCCCCTATTTGAAGGCCCAGTCCGTAGCCGGCCGCCCCGTCTAACATGATCTGCATTGCCATGACAAACAGTATGGGTGAGATCGTACAATCCATAGCTATCCCAATCTGCAACTCAGTCCACCTCGTGGTAAACGTCGAGGTAGAGAAGCGCAAAGCGAACTTAGAGAAATATTGCTCGACCATTTGACTGATCTGTGTCGGTACGTGAAACATGCGAAGGGCTCGCCACAGTAGCCTATGGGGGACTGCCCCGTAGGCGTTGGCTAAGTCCAACCATATTACGTGCAATTGTGTTCTCTCATGCTTGGCTCTCTGGATAGCCTCCCAAATCATGGTCGCGTGTTCAAGGCACCCAGGAACGCCTGGAATGCCACCCTTCTGAACACTCGTATCTATGTACTTGTTAGTCATCAGATACTGTGTGAGCCGGCGAGCCATGACTGAGAAGAATATCTTACCCTCAACATTCAACAGCGAGATGGGCCTGAATTGGGAAAGACTCTTCGAGTCCTGCTCTTTGGGAATGTAGACCCCATTTGCCTTTGACCACTCTGGACATATGTGATTGCGGATCCACGCTTGTCTCAACAAGACGTGAAGCATTTTTAGGATTTTCGGGCAACGCTTGTAAAGAACGTACGGAACACCGTTCGGACCTGGGGCAGACTTGCCGCTGGCTTTTTTCACAACGTCCTCAACCTCAGACCAAAGGGGAGGTACCAGTTTAAATGGTACCTTCGGCACCGAAGGCTGTTTGAGTCCGCTAAGGATCTCTGGATTGTCATCAAGAGGCTCACTCCTCTTTTTATCCGAGTACATCTTGCTTAGATGTAGCTCAAGTTCTTTCTGACTGACAACCAGAGTCCCAGACTTCGGTTGCTCGAATAGACCTCGGGCAAACTGATACGGGTCCCTAAAGAATTTCTCTCGCTCCCTTTTGGTTCTTCGTCTGTTGTTACAGAAACGCTCGGCGCGACAGAGGGCACTGTGTTTGTTCTTTAAATGCAACCACACTTCGTACAGCCCCTCCCGTTCGCTGCCCGTAGCGGCTTTGAACCGTTTTCTGAGGGCATTCTTGTCTGCCCGACACTTCAGAATGTCCCTCTGCCTCCTGCTAGTATTCTGCTTGGCACCCGGCTGTGCCTTTACTACTGTCCCGAACTCGCGGGAGCAGTGTTCATATATTACATCACCAAATTTTGTAAGCTTGTCGCCTAGCGACTTCTTGTTTAGAGTTTGTTTAAGTACCTCACATAATGTAGCCTCCAACTTACACCACACCACCTTCTCGCTCGCAGGTGGAAACCTGATCTTGGAACGCACTTCTTCAGAAATCATCAAAGGTGCTCCTCCGCAGTCGACGTCATGGGCCTCTCCGGGCGAGTGGGGTTCACCCTGCCCGTCGTTCCCTGACGACTCAGAAACTACCACAGGAGTGGTAGTTTTGCGGCGGCGTTTACTGCGTGGAGCACCCTCGCATTTCATTCTTCCGGCATGCGTTCTTAGACCATGCAACCCCGTGAAGCTTTTCCCACATGTACAGAGCCAGCCCGGACGTTGGGCGAGTATCTCAGTCCGGGGGCTAGCAAAGTCGTCAACGAGGGTATCAATCAGATTGGGCCCTTCATTCTCTCCCCCTTTCGGAGGGCCCTGGGAGCATATTTCATTGTGGTCGTACGAAATCGGAGGTATTATACTGTGTTAGGGGTGATCAACCCGGTCCACAGTCGACATCTGTCTCCAGATGTCAGTTTATCCCCCCGGCGATACCGGGGGGCCAGTCTTTCCATAGGTGTCAAAAGGACTTTCCCGATAGTCACCAGTCTTTCCTGGTAGTCTTGTGGGCTAGCCACGTACAATAGGAATAAACTCACAGGGAGCAAGTACAGCGGGGATCTACAGTCATCAGTAGAAATTATCCTCTTTGACTAACATTTACCACGACAATGTTTGTTCGAGCTCTTGTATGTTTGGATTAGAGATTGGTTGAAGGAGTAGATCAATATATTTTCCCTTATAGTCTCTCTCTCTCTCTCTCTCTCTCTCTCTCTCTCTCTCTCTCTCTCTCTCTCTCTCTCTCTCTCTCTCTCTCTCTCTCTCTTGCCTTTAAAACAATATCTCCCTCGGGCTTTGCTTCTAGTAGATTGAAAGGAAAACTACACGCCTCTTTTTTTGCATCCCATTAGGCGTATTGTACACATAGGGCTAGACGCTTGCCGCCTTTACATCCTAGGACTTTACCTGGTATCCAATTAAGGCTTTGTCGACCTAAGAGGCAAGGTCATTTTTGAATGCAAACAGGTTGCGTTCGGATTCGAAACCACAACCTTCAGATCCATAGCTGCTACGCTTAAGTGGCTCCCACGCGCATCAAATGCACAAAAGAACTTGCAGAAGAGATAACAACTTGTCGCGAGTTGGTTGAGGGCCTAAGCTTTTTTCGAGAAGCAATTCGCAATCCCCACGTATAAATCCAGCTTATTTCGGGGGCAAAAATAGCCCCCTAAACCAATAAAGTGCTTCTTCGCATGGTGGTTCTAGAGCTTTCTTTGGGACGGAATGACGTGTAAACAGCTGCTTACTAAACGTACCATTGTTAATGTCCCAAGAGTTCAAAGAAAATATAATCCTAGATTTTAGGGGATTTGGCTTCCGAAAGAACACAAATAGTTTTTATATCTCTTCGGTTGTTCACTAACCACAACTTTTTCATGTTAGTGTCTCACACAAGTGAAAGAATCCTTGCCCCCCGAATACAAACACAAGCTGACCAGGGATTTGCCTGCTAAAATAGCAAAACGGCGATAATCTCTGCAAATCGCGCATTAAAGAGCATCTAAGGAACTTTGAAGGGGGACGCCTGGTCTTGATGCATGGCGTTCGCCTTGAGTGCTGGAGGTCCCGGGTTCAGCTCCGGCTGGGATTTTTTTCACTTGGATTTTTAGTAATTTCCTTTGGTATCTGAGTAGTAAAATCGGACTCCTGTGTGTATTGCTGCGCACGTTAAAAATCCCTTGGTAGTTGAAAATCGCGCTGCGTTGAGATTCTTCTGACTCCGGCTTGAGTCAGAAGTAGAACGGAGCACTTATGTGTTACTATCCTTGTGCCATGATGTTGATCTGTCGTCTAAGCCTAAACCTGAAGACCTTTGACAAATAGTAAGTAGGCACGCCACAGATCGGGAGCTAAGGAAGCGCTTTGACCATTATGCTTGCATGATGGTCCAGTGGTTAAAGGTTCCAATTCGTGAAATGCATTTTTGTTTCATGAACAGAGTTAAAAGTCGCTGGTTTCGTTAAAAGTCGCTGGTTTCTACACCAGCGATGCGCCCGGGCATGCGATGCCATGCAGGTTTTCAAGACAATCAGTCTCGACGGCTGACTGACTTTCTACCCCACCAGGACATCACACAAGCGATAAACACCCGATGGCACAATGTGCCACCATGTGGGTGAGGATCACCGTGTAGAATTCCCAGAAACCGCGTTCAGCCTTTAGGCCATATTTAGGGCCAGACAATATTGCGGCCCCTGGCAAGAGCCAGAGTCGGGCTTCAAATAACGAAAAATTTCATCCTAAAAAGGACAAGAAGTTTTCAGCGAATTAGATTAGAACAATCAGTCTCGTGGACAATACAGCTTTTATAACTGCTCTGCCCTGGTCATGCGATGTCATCGATGCCATGCAAGATGCATAAAACGAAGACAATTATGGCGACTAGTAAGGACTTTCATGCCTCTCCTCTGCCTGTGTTTAGTGCAGCACCTCTCAACCTGCGGGTCACTACCCTTTCTTGGGTCGAACGACCCTTCCACACGGGTTGCCTAAGACCATCAGAAAACACATTTTCATTGAAGTTATGAAGGAAAGTAATTGTCTGGGGGTCGCCACAACATGAGGAAAATGTATTCAAGGGTCGCAGCATTAGAAAGGCTGAGAGCCTCTGATTTAGTGCGTTTCTGTGTTAACATTACGATATGTAATGTAGATTCCACGCTCCTTACACATGGTGAAGAATGTATGGGACTTTTAACAATAAAACAAAAAACAACAAAAATATCTACAGTAATACTAATTAGAAGCATTAACCTGGTTGCTAATAACTTCTTTGATTATTTTCTTCTTCTTCGTTTAGTTTGAAAACTAGGAAATCACTTGTAATTTAATATGTTACACAACACTAAAACAGGTACGAACATTTAATCAAAATGTTCAGTTTCATGCTTGTACTACTTGGTCGCTGCGTGGTCTCGAGGCATGGTGTCCGCCTCGAGTGCTAGAGATTCAGGGTTCAATCCCCGGTAAGGGCTGGGAATTTTTCACGTGAACTTGTACTCCTAGTTGGAGTTCCAGTTGGGCAGAGACAGCCAACGCCCCTCCCAGCCCCTTTTTGAGAAGCACTGTTGTATAATGAGCGAAACAGCCTGAGGTCGCATTAAATAACCCTGTAATGAGTAACCACCATCTGCAAGGACACTTTGCATCCATGCAGCAAACAGGTCACCGCGTTGACACTAGAACACTACTGCCAGATATAAGATGTTTGTACTTTAGTGCTGCACGGTTCTCAGTCTTCAAAATTAAATGGTGTGCTGCCTCCACATTAAAGGATGGCTGCAGTCTGTCCAACGTTGTCTGTGGAAATACGTGGTAAGGCCCCTAATCTCTCCCAAGCTCGATTTTCGTACCATTATCCTGAAGATTCTGATTGTAGTTTTGTGTGTGTGTTTGTGTGGTGGGGGGGGGGAGGGGTGAGTATTTGTTATTTAAAACAACTATCAGTATGCCTCTCCCAACCCCTCCCCCCTTCACCGAATCCCGTAACCCACGCGTGAACATAAAGGGGAATTTTCAACATGAGTCGAGAACCCGGGTCGACCCAGCCTAAGGAGAGTTCCAGAAAATGGTATGGGAAGAAGTGCATGCCGCCAGTGGGATGTTGACCACATCATCGTCCATGAGAGATGTTCGATCTACAAATAAGAGTCTGACATCATATAACCCAATTCATCAGTGGCGTATAAAACGCTCCCTGCTTTCACAATCATCACCCTTCCCACCCAGGACACAATCCTGAAGACCCAGCTAACCTTTTGATACGAAACAGACCCTTATATTTAGACAGCTTGCTATACATACTGCGTACAGTCTCTGCAGACATACGCACATCCCCGTGTGGGTTTCAGGGCCCCATTGTGGGGTAGAACAAGAATAGACCCACTGCTTGCCCAAAAGCATGTAGTAAGTACACTTGCCTAAGGGGCAAGGAACAGACAGTCTGCATGCAGATAAATCAGACATGTGAAACGGATGTGCAAGCACTCATCAGTTTCTGGAACAGGACTAGAGCCCAGAAGTGGACGAACAACTATAATTTTCCGCCCGGGTTTAAAGCCGGTGGACATAAAGAAGATGAAGAAAAAGACGTGCAAGAAATTCAGGACCGTCGATTCAGAACTCTGTCCCCGTGAATAGGCACCCCACAAAACACGGAACCGGTAAAACAGGCATGTTTTCTAAATGTAGTAGTCAGATACCATGTTTTGGCCGGTTGCCTTTCCATAGGAAACCGAGCTGGATTTAATCATGGAAGACATACATCGCACCACAGACTTTATAGAGGCCTATGGCCTACCCATCTTTAAACAACTGGCATAGAAAAAGAAGACAAGAAGACAGTTTGAGAACCAGTGTACTAGATGATACTCTTTGGAGACGGCAAACAATGTCATTGGTCTTGCGAGTCTCTGTGGCGTTTGTTGTGTGTTTTTCTGTTTACCACGCATGCAGGAACAAACGGGAACATGTTTGGCATCCCTACGATGTTTACTCCTTGAATGTCGGCTCCCACGTTGAACGAAACAAAGTGACCGTTGTAACAAATGCTTCAGGGATGCAGACGATTAATCTAATGGAAGTTTTCTGACTGTGAGAACCTACGTTCTGTGAAAACTAAACTGACGTGAACAGTTAGTATTTACTTTAGGAGAATAGAGAGAACGAGGGCGCAGTAGAGTAAAGACCATGTCTTGACCACACAGAATGGTCTTTGTTGAGCCTGCTTTATTAACTCCAAAAGCAAAGGTAATAACAGTACGTGCAGAATAAAGCTTGTTGCAAATGTTGCTGTGTTAGAAAAGCAGTACACAATCTTTCCATCTGTCGAAGTTTTTCTTCTAGATCAACTGTCAGCCATGGCTAAGGGCCTCGTCTGCCCTACAATAATATTAATTTTCGAGTTGTATTTCCTCGCCCAGGAATAATTTGGAATAAACAAAAAGTAGAACGACATACAGTCAGTCAGTTATCTAGACAATCTTTATCTATACTGTAACTTTTTAAGGACGCCTTATGCGCATTGAGCAAATATGGCTAGACGTATAACTTATAGACCAGTTGGCACTCTGTGGCTGATGTGATCAACATTTACAAGGCGCCTTTACTTTCCAAGACTAGCTGGTGCCCATTTAAGACTGGGTCGACCTGGGAGCTAAGGTCATTTTAAGAAGAAACCGTAATCTTCAGGTCCGCAGGGGCGGCGTCTATCTGCTACTTCACTGCGGCTCTCACGTTTGTAACAATCTCTGAATATCATGTCTTCGAACCACAGACAGCTAAGATTTGTAAACTGAACAGCGAAAGCAAGGTATGAAACTTAAACGATTCGACACAAACGCAACAAAAACTTTTTTTCACTGAACAACGCATACTTACAGAGAGTGCCAAGAAGATTAATGGACATAAACATTCGACCAAAGACGAACACTTTCTGACGATCGGAATGTTCCTGCACTGCTTTCTCCACTCAAAGAGTTTTTAGAGAATATACAGATAATCCAATGTTCCACGAATAATATTTACACATTACTGAGAATACCAATGTATTGTTCGTCACATCCAAAGTCCGAACACGTCACAACTTTTTAAAGCGGATAGTACTCTGGTTACTATAATTAAGAAAGCCAGTTTTAAAAACTAGGTAGTTCTCTGCAAGCTAACGCGTTAAAATAATGCATGTCTTTTAAAGTGAATAGTTTACTTGATACAAAATATTATGAAATGCAAATTTAAATTTCAATAAGCAAATGGTTCTTTGCATATTAATAATTTTCTTTTTAACATCGTGTTGTAAAACAGATATTACTCTGGATACTAATAGTTTAAAGCACACGTTAAAAACACATACACTTTTCTGTGTGCTAACAACAGCAATATGGCTTGATATTCTACCTGAATCCTTGTGCGACGTTCATGAGATTAACTAACCTCTAAGCCACGAATTCCGCTCACTGAAACAACAAAATATCGTAAACATCAAATTATGGTTTCCCCCGTGTGGATTATGGGGTCTTTTTGGGGGTGGGAGCGAATAAACATTTGTCTGTTAGTAGCAAGTTTAAACAGTTACTAAATTAAGGCTTTCCTAAATCAGGTGTGTTGGTCAAATGGCGCAGTAATCGCAGCCTAGCTGTAAAAAAATAGCACAACGTGCCAGGTACCTTGTAAAAGAAGAAGAAGAAGAAGAAGTGGCTGTTGTTACCTCTTCTCCGCTTTTGATACTGATTTCTCCAATATATCACAGAACCTCAAATTTAGCGTGAGTCTACAAAAATCTGTAACTCGGTAACCGTGTAACTTGTTGAAATATGGCATACAGCCCGTTTATAATCATGTTCTTGTAGAAAAAAATTTTTATTTTTATGTAAAGAAACATCTAGTTTTCATTTTATCTATGTTCATGTTTTTATGTTTTTTCGACGGATCAACATCATGGCACACGGGTGTAACCCATAAGTAGTACTACATTCTACGTGTAACTCCGTTGCACCGGCGAGGAACCTGAAATACTTTTGGTAGATTTTTAACTCCAAATGTTGCCCGAGCAGCGCCGTTAGGCTTCTCTTTCCGATTTTTAACTGCCAAAAATTTTTTAAGTGGACAAGAATACGCGTCCGATCTAACTACCCAGAGACCAAGGGGAAATTACTAGAAGTCCATGTTAAAAAATCCCAGCCTTTACCGGGACTTGAACCCTGGACCTCCAACACTCGATGCGGACAACATGCCTTGAGACCACTCAATTTTTGCCTTATTTGCGGTATAACAAAACAAAAACAAAACAGACAGATATAAAGCAAAACAGTCAGCATGCTTACAGTTAATTGAGTACCAAAACTGAAAAACGTTAAATTGCACTCGTTTCATAGGCGTTTCAGTCTCTGGTGGCCATCTTCTGCATTTCTATTTCATGAGTCATATGATCACAGATTTTAACTCTTTTTCATTTCTCTGGAATGCTTTGAGGCGTCAGAGCAGGAAGATATCTCTAGAGGGGACCCTTCTGTTCGCGTCGTATAAAGTATTTTTCAGTGTCTCTGATATTTCTGCGGCCTATCTTGTGCGTGGTCGACCTCTGGGTCTGTTACCT
The DNA here is from genome assembly GCA_905116865.2 of Candidula unifasciata. NCBI lineage: Eukaryota > Metazoa > Mollusca > Gastropoda > Stylommatophora > Geomitridae > Candidula > Candidula unifasciata. The sequence continues at coordinate 17,058 of CAJHNH020001513.1, read as the reverse complement.
CTGTATCTGTATAACATTGCTCTCTGTGGTGCCCTGTCTGATGCCAATCTTGTTACATGGCCGAACCATTTGATTTATTGTCTACCTATAAAGTTCAGTATTGGTTAAGTGCCGACTCTCCTCTTGATATCGTTTCTAAACTTTTTATTGTATTCGGGATAGGCTATCATAATAATCACTACGCATCACTGCAAATGGCAACTGATTCTGAGACAGTCTCCACACGGATTTCATTTACTGTATAATCTATGTCTTAGAGGTACACAAAATATAAGTCATGCAAACATCAGAGAAATTCGTTGCTTTAAGAAAATAACAACACCAGTACAACTGTAAATTCTACAATGACATGGACATTGTAAATCTAAGCCTACGTGCAACATTCGTGGTACAGGAGATTTCGAGATATTTATTAAAGTTTGAGGGCACAACTTTTGAAACGCACTATATTTACTTAAGCGACCAATCATCTTCATGTCACATCGGACAAGTCACTACGTTATTGGACAAGTCCACAAACGTTCAGTTTCCTGCATATATTTAACGTCTGGCAATATCTCTTTTGCAGTGTTGCCACTTTGGATATTTTATATCCAAATTTAGATCTTTTTCATTGCATTTAGATACTGTTTTTGACGTTTAGATCGTAAATATTTTTCTAGAAACTTTTCATATGGAGCTAGATATTTTATAGATATTTATTTTCTTTCATTGCCAATTTAATAATTACTGTGTAAAATATTTACTACAATATTTTTGTTTTGGTCTGGCAAAGTTATGAAATTTTTGGGGGCTACTGATAATAGTGTCGCGGAAGCAGAATATCAGTTAACCAAAATAAAGTTAGCTGAATGGACAAACAAAACAGAAACTAAAGCGTTTTGAAGTGAAGTGAGACAATTTAAAGATGCCTCATAAAACAGTCAATTCTGTAAGCTCTTTAAAGTGCCATGTCTGCCATGATACTACCCCACTCAAATGCTGATGTAGAAAGAGTTTTCAGTGCTAGGAATTATATCAAATCTAACCTAAAAAACAGGATGAAATTTGTTTGACCTCTTAAATGCTATCGTGCCATTAAAATTCGGCCTGATGAGACTACAGAAATAAGCCTACTGTTCCACTTATAAAGAAATTTGAACAGCTAAAGCATACCAGGGTCATTTTGGATCTGAAGCTTCAACTTCATTATCCAAGCTAAGTTTATCCTGTGGATCTTCTGAGGCAGACATCAGTGAAGGTGAGGACATGATTATGTAGGGTAAGTCTTAACAAAAGCTATGTAAATTTTGACTTTTTCAATTTGGATGTTTTTTCTAGATCTTTTCCACGCAGGTTTAGGTCTTTTTAGATATTTTTTAACACCGTTTTGGATATTTTTTGTCAAAGAAAAGTGGCAACACTGCTCTTTTGACATAGTGTTCCACGGCTGTTTATTCTCCGGGCCAACGTTGTCGCCTCATTCCACTGGCAAGACATCAACCTGGCTGCTTCTGGATACTCAGTTAACTGATTTTTGTATTCGTCTGGTTTTGCTTGATTTATGTATGTGCTGATGAAGGCTCTATAGTCGCATCGTTTGCGTTTTGCTTGTGTTTTGTTATAGTGTGAAGCTCGCTGATACACTGTACGTTCCGTTTTATATCCTTCTTATTGTGACATGTAGTTCTTGAAATAAGTGACGCACATATGGTGGACACAAAGATGGACAGAGAGTGAAACTGGCTCCGCCTCTTTCGATCGTTTCGAGGTAGCCATGTGCAAACAGGAAACATCTCCAGCGGTGACAGTTGGATTCCTTCATATTCGACAGAAGTCAACAATCCGGTTATATTCTGGTGTCCCAGATGCAACATTGACGATTTCATTAATCCCACGTTGAGAGGAGATTAATATTTAAGCTTGTCAAATTCTTCCATCATTCTTACCCTGCAAGAGCCTGCTCTCATTTCCGTTGTCAGAACTCGTGCATAGGGTTGTATTTACTCTTTTTATGACGTGCTATCCGTGGCTCTATTGATTTTGTTCCTGCGCACCCTGGCACTTTTCTTGATATTAGCACTGGCGATTTATTTTTCAGTATATCCACTGGTGTCGGCTCTGTGGCTAAGTCGATGCGAACGCTGCGCTTCGTATTGCAGGGAAGCCAGGTTCGATCCCAGCTGCGGGCAATGCGCCCTGCGTTGGTTTCGACAGTGGTATAAAGAAAGCCGACCGTCCAGTAAGCAATGGCAAACTACTGGATGTAAATTGCCTAGAGAAACCACACAACAGCCAGGGGCTGTTAGGGTTGGTTCTGCAACGTCCTGTAATATCCACTGGTCACACATTGCTGTTTTTACATATGTTGTTTCGGTAATGATAGATGTCAATAGATGTCAATATTATGCTCTTTCTTCTTCTTCCTTTTCTTTTTCTTCTTCCTCTTCTACTTCTTCTTCTGTTTCTGTATCCCATCTTCCTTCTTTTTCTGTGGCTGCTCCTCCTCCCCTTTCTCGTCATCTTCTTCTTCTTCCATTGTTATTTCTCCTTCTTTCCTGCTCATCATCCCACTCCTCCTCCAGCAGCTTTCTTAGCTCACGCCACGTGTACATCTCTGTGTCTTCCCCTTCAAGCGTGCCAGTTGTCACCGAGTTTACATAATGTTTAGGGAAATAGCAAAAAGACTCAAGTATTTTTGACGGTATGGATGCTTTACCAAGGCCTTGCTATAAAACGACGATGATAATGGTGGTGGTGGTGATGATGGAGATGAAAGTTGTGATGAAGATAATGATGAAAATGATGACAACAACGATGCTTCAGCAACACACATACAAGTACACATGTTCAAATATAACAAAAGCAAATATTTCTAAACAGAAGTTCATGCTGGAAGAATAAATTATCACGCGCCCACGTCTACTGTTCATCCTAACATAATAATAACAACCATCACGAACTACTACCCGCCCCAGAAAACCCCCATCTGTATCAATAGACCATCCTCAGATGTACATTTTCCCACAAATTCTTCCATTGCAACCCTCACGTCATATCCTCGTTTCTCTACATTCAAGTTCACACACGACAGCTCGACCACTGTATCCAGTTCACTCGTGTACGCCAGTATGTTTTTCAATGCATTCATTGGTTCCCTCGAGGTCCCAAAGAGCGGGAAGCAACATTCCTGCCTTATCAAAACAATCTTTCGCTGCCTCCAACAAGTCCACGCCGCCATTTTACGTCCGCCACGCTGGTATGTGCATCAAACAAGTTGCTAGGGGACTGGCTGCTGAGAGTTAAAAAAAAATCGTGCATTCTGTAAGTGGTTCGGTCTAGATTGAAATCGGATCATGTAGTGTTTGCATCTGGATAGGGCGCAGGCACTTTTGTACTAGCGTCCTTTTATAACATAATGTTTCAGAGTTGTCAGGGGTAGGAAGGGGTAAGCACATGTTTGGCAGTACCCTTGACCTTTGACATCTAGTTTGGGAAAATGATGGGGAAAAAGAAACAAAATACGTGGAAAAGGGGGGGGGGGGGGGGGGGGGGGGGAGTGTTAGGGGCAGGAATGTATTTGTTCAACAGCGTGCATTTGAAATTTAAGAGGGTAACGGGTGAGGATGTCAGAATGATCTGGATAAAATGAAAAAATAAATATATACGTTTAGGAGAAGGAAATTAGGGAGGGTGGGGTATATGAGGTTGAATACGATGTATGGGGTCATGAAAATTACAGAAATGTATGGTTAGGGAGAAATAGATACAGTTGTGAAATTGTTTTGTTTTTCTGCTGCGAGAGCAATTCTGTGTGAGGAGGAAAACAAAAGTGTAGATGAGCAAGTAAGCAGTAAAATCGTCATCACCATGTGCCATGCTGGTGAGCGTAAGCTGTCTTGTTTCGCTGTCTCACACGATTACCAGAATCACGGATCAGTTCAATGTTATTGTCTCGGCCCATCCACCTGGCCAGGCCATCTATATATTTATCTCTTTGCCTACCTCTGCTCAGGAATCGCCGTGTGGTGTAGCGCTAGACGTTCGGATCAGAAGGTCGTGGGTTTAGGTCCTGGCGGAGCCCGACTTTTTAAAAAAAATGACTTTTAGTATCTACCAAGTGCAGGCCTGGGAAGTAAAGGCGGCTGGTGTGGTGAAGACCACCTCACCCACCGAGTGCTGATTGGTCTATAAAATATAGGTCTAGCCCTATATGCCCAATACGCCTGAAGGCATGAAAAGGGGTCCTTTACTTTATTTACTTTCTACCCCTTGCTCTCTTTCGATCAGTCTCGCCAGTTGTTACCAAGTTCTGTAGTGAGCAACAAAAAAGTGCATGCATAACACAGAGGTGGATCTGCCATGAAGACATTGAGCATTTACAGTAAGACGCTGATTTAAAGTTGAGAAGATCAGCTTTCTTGTACCGGATTTTGCTAACCGCTTGCTGAGAGCGCCGCACGAAACACGAATTCCGCAGTTTCACTGACGATCCCTGTGCATTTCTGTAGAAATTGCACTCGTGAACAGAAGGACGCATCTGTGGGAGGCACACACGGCCTTTAAAGTAGTGACATCT
>CAJHNH020001513.1:0-10000 GCA_905116865.2 Candidula unifasciata | reverse complement strand
TGTTGTTGTACTCTTCTTGTTCTTCTTCTTCTTCTACTACTCCTGCTGCTGATGTTAATGCTTCACCATCAGTTTCTACTTGACGAAGAAACAGAGAGCACTAGCTGAGCACTGAGAAAATGTGTAGATGTGCTGGGTAATGTGAATATGACCCTGTTATTGTTGTTGCTGTTGTTGTTGTTCTTCTTCTTCTTCTGCTGCTGCTGCTACTGTTAATGCTTGTTGTTGTGTTGTTCTTTTTTTTGTTCTCTTCTTCTTCTTTCTTCTTCTTCTTCTTCTGCTGATGCTGTTAACGCTTCGCCATCAGTTTCTACTTGACGAAGAAACAGAGAGAACTAGCGGCATACACAAATGAATCAGTCAACAAACAAAGCTTGGTTCGCTGACCTATTAACCGAATTAGCACACTGTTTATTTTGGTGCACTCTACAACTGAACAGGAGGACAGATGCGGGACAGATCCCAGATACGTGGTCTCGTGTGTAAGCGCGTTTTTACGTTTGCGTAAATTCTACATGGCGTGGACAAAGTGCGCCGAGTCGGCGTGTTTGCGTTAGTGCCCATGTATACTATTATGGAAAATCCTCCTCGATGTATGCTTGTGATAGGGTTGGGGCGAGGCTAAAGTTGTGTGTGCAGACCCAGTGTGTGAGAATGTGTGTACGTGTATGTGTGTAGGAGATGACAGGGTGATGAGATGATACTATTGAAGTGAGTATTGGGGGGTGGAGCATGGGCCTCTTTACAGAAGTGTTTACCTCTACTCTGAGTGGTAAGATTTGGGCGATGTCCTTCTGAAAAGCGGTTTTTGTTTTTGTTTCTGGAAGCTTCCATTTAGTCGAATCCTACAACATACTTGTTAGGGAGGCAGTGGGTCTGTTTTTATTTTCCCCCTCAATGGGGCACCAGAGAAAACATGCACGTGGTAAATTTTTTATCTGTAGCCATTCTCAGGTCATTGCTACATTCTTGATTTCCATGGTTTCCAAGTGTGGGTTCCGGGGCCCTGTTATGGGGAAAACAAAAATAGACCCACTGCCTACTCAAAAGCAGATCGTCAGAGTCGACTAAATGGGAGCTTCCTTCGAAGTCGGAGTGCATCTACCCGAGAAGCAAGAAACTAACAGTCTGCACACATATGAGTCACATCTGTAAAACGGATGTACACACAACACTCAGGTTCTGAATTAAGCTGCTGGTGGTCGCAGCAAAGTTTGTCTTTCTTTGTTTTTGTTTCTTGTCTTTTGCTCTTGCTTTGAACGGCCCGATACTTCTTGTGAAGAGAATGGAATCCAACATTACAAAAGGCAATACTTTATATCGTCATCCTTATTTCTGAGCTCGAGGATGTAGGGCCGCACGGCTGGTGCTGTCGCCGCACACTGTGCAGGTTAGGACTGTATTTTTGCCCCCAACAGAAAAAGAAAAAAACAAATAATCCTTAACCTTACGGAGGTTTAGAACCCATGTCTCTCGCATGAGATCACTGCGTTCTGAACCGTTCAAGCAGCAGCTCCATTTCCAGGCGCCATGGTCTATATTTTATGACTATAACATACAGTGCAGACGTGGTAAGAGGACCTAAGAAATAGTTCTCCTCATCAGAAATTCCTCTTATCCAGATAAGAGTTCAAGCACATGGTCATTGCCGAGGATACACAGAAATTCGCACATCCGATGTCGCCTCAAAGTGGTCAGCACTGTCTTTGTGTATATTTAATAGTTGTGGTGGTGTGGTCAATTTCATACTGCTCGCATAAGGTTCCTAAAAAAATTTCCTAGTTTCTAGTTTTTTGGCTCCTGACAAAGTACATTTTTGTAATAAGACAGACATACAGATATAAACATAGACAGTAAATAGACAGACAGCGAAAGATAGGTGGCTACTTAGACAGGTGCATACATAGAAAGACAGACAGACAGACGACACTATTCCTTCCCTTTGAGAACCCCTGGTGAAATGCGAAGGTAATCTATTGGCGGACACTGTCAGTGAAGGAATGCCCAAGCGATACAGACTTTACACAACACTGGTTGCAGTTGGTTAAGTTTGACCTGACAAAACACATTTTTTGGTGAAAGAGACAGAAAAACAGACAGGCAGAGAAAGATTGCTAGATACATAAACAACTAACTCACGTACAGACAGAGACAGATGGACGGATAATTATACAGACAGACAGACAGACAGACAGACAAACGCCACTAATCCTCACCTTTGGGAACCCCTGGTGTAATGTGAAGATAATCCCATGGCAGACACTATCATAGGAATAATGTCCAAGCTATAAGACTTCACATAACACTGGTTACACATGGTTAAGTTTGACCTGATAAAACATATTTATTGAGAGCGAGAACCAGACAGACAGACAGACAGACAGACAGACAGACAGACAGACAGACAGACAGACAGACAGACAGACAGACAGACAGACAGACAGACAGATACACTAACAAAAACTGGCAGAGACAGATAGACAGATACAAAGACAACAACACTAGTCCTCCCCTTTGCGAACTCCTGGTGTGATGTGAAGCTAATCCCTTGGCAGACGCTGTTAGCGGCGGAACGTCCAAGTGATAAAACTTCACATAACACTGGTACAAGTGGTTAAATGTGAACCTGGTAAAGCAGAGAGAGAGAGAGAGAGATAGAGAGAGAGAGAGAGAGAGAGAGAGAGAGAGGCAGACATATACATAGGCAGCAAAAAGACGGACAGAGACACATACACAGACAGACAGACAAACGTCACTAATCCTACCCCTTTGGGAATCCCTGGTGTAATGTGAAGGTAATCCCCCAGCAGACACTGCCATAGGGAGAATGTCCAAGTGATAAGTCTTAACAGTTGGTTAAGCTTGACCTGATAACGATATTTTTGAGAGAGAGAGAGAGAGAGAGAGAGAGAGAGAGAGAGAGAGAGAGAGAGAGAGAGAGAGAGAGAGAGAGAATAAAAGAAAATAATAAACAATCTGTTATATGCCAAAGAAAGGTGTCAATGCACCAACTATTAGGTGCTGTTGGAGTGAGCGAGTAAAGTAGAACTACACTAGAACCGCACACAGAGCGATCAAAACCCAGTGACCCAAAGAGTCACTTATCAGTTAGGAATCCCCAGGTATAAAGCCCAGAAACCTATGTTTATCCTTGGCTGTCTAATATTGAAAACGGTCTTGGGTCAACCGTAAGGTTACACTGGAGTTCCCGACAGTTCGGAAGTAACATAGGTCCAACAAGTAGGGTAGACTAAAGATCGTGAGATATGAAGGAATATGATCGCCCCCGCCCGACGGCAAGTAAGTGGGGGAAAAAGCCAAACAGATGATGAAATAAAGTATATCCGCCCCAGATGCAAATATGGAAGACCTTTCTGTTATCGCCAAGCATTCCCACGGGTTACTATGCATTGTGACTGGCCGTGATTTTTAAAAAAAAAAATGTGTACGTGTGTGTAACGTAATTTATAAAGTTGACACCGACTCAAGAGGTCAGGGGGCGGGGGGTGGGGGGGGGGGGGGTAAATTATTCTGACACTCATCAAATTCAGAATTGAGGTTAAATGGTGGTATTTTTGTCACGCCTAGCGTAACCTACAAAACAACCACTCGGCGACCTGGGATGGAGGAAATGGCGGGAAAAGTGTACACAGGCGGGGTCCGCTAATGTGGGCAAGGTCGTTCTGGTACGTAAACACCCAGAGAGAAGGTTGTTCATTGAATTGCCTAAGCCACAGTTGTAACGTCGTAAACGCGAACGCGATTTTCTTCATGCGTAGTAAAAAATACAACACATTGTGAGCGTTTTTTCTCTCTTTTAAGCTACCACAACAAGCGAGATGTTGGGGAATCCCATATAACGGGGGGGGGGGGGGGGGGTAGGATGAAGGCTAGTGCTAAATGAATAGCGACTACTACTACTACTAACCCTAACCATAAACCCCCCCCCCCCCCTCCCCTTCCTCAATACTATGGGATTTCTCAACATCTCGCCTGTTGTGGTCGCTTAAAATAAAAGAACCCCGTGAGCTCCCCTTGTGGGTTCCGGGGCCTCATTGTGAGGAAAGCAGGAATAGACCCACCGCTTCCCCAAGAAGCATGTCCTAAGAGTCGACTAGCTGGGGATTTCCTTCTTACAAATAATGTAAAAAACATTATGATACCCCCCCACAGCCAGATCTGTAAAACGGATGTCCACGAAAAATTCAAGTTCTGGAGCAAGATCAAAGTCCAGAAGTGGACGAAAAACCAGAACTTTCCGCCGGAGTTAAGCGCTAAGGAGAAGGACACTTATAAACAACACAACAGAATGATGGCGATGATGATAATGATGATCTTGTTGATTATGATAACTGTCGACAGTCTTTAACCCAAAGGGTAACGAAAACCAGTGACTGTTAAGTAGAAGTAGGTCAAGTAACATGGCTGTGTAACGGTGCAACAATTGCAAGCGTCAGTATTTTACGCTGTAGCTGGTTGCAACTGATGTAACACAACAACAGATAAGTGGGTCATGAGGGCATCCCCTTAGGACAAGAGTTGTTCCACTACGTTCCAAAATATATTGCGCTGTAAACCCTTTAATTGTTACCTGCAGTAAATTATTCTGTACTACGTATTTTCCCTCTTTCATTCTATCTTTAACATACTGAAGCTGGAGTAGTAGTAGCAGCAGCAGCACAAGAAGAAGTAGCAGCAGTAGCAGTATTAGTAGTAGTAGTAGTAGTAGTAGTAGTAGTAGTAGTAGTAGTAGTAGTAGTAGTAGTAGTAGTAGTAGTAGTAGTAGTGTTTGTTGTTGTTTTTGTTGTTGTTATAGCAGCAGCAGAAGCATCAGTAGCAGTAGAAAAACTAAAAGTAGTAGTAGTGGCGGTAGAACTGATAGTAGTAGCAGCAGCAGTAGCACCAGCAGGATCAGCAGCAGTAGTACTTATAGTAGTTGTTGTAATAGTAGTAGTAATAATTGCAGTTTTTAGTAGTAGTAGAATCACTAACGTAAAGCTTTGCGAGAGAGCTAAACAGGTCCCGGTGGGCCAAGAGGGAAAGAAAAGACGTTGGCGTTGGATAAAACATGTTGGAAAAACCCGACAACAATATAACTAGAATGTCTTTGCACTCGAACCCACATAGGCATAGAAATAGAGCAAAGACCCCCCCCCCCCCCCCCGCCTCCCCCCCCCCTTAGAAAAAAAAACACTTATGGAACAGGGAGCCAGAGAACAACGTTAAAAAGATGGGGAGGACATGAGGAGAGCTGCATGCGATAGTGAAGAAGAGAACTACCTGGCGTGAGTTTGTTGAAGGCCCATGCTCCACTGGGGGCTAGAAAGGCAGAAGAAGAAGTGGCTATTCTCCTACTACTTCTTCGGCTATCCTCAGAATAACGGTCCCAAATTATCGAGGCCGAATATATACCCTAACAGGGCCTCAGTCATATGTAAATTGCGGATCTCTTCCGGCGACTACACAGCATACCACCGAGAGTATCTCCCGCGCCGCGCGTAGCAAATAAAATGAAGGAAGCTGCATGAAGATGAGGTAGCTGCTTATGAGTCCTAGCCATCTAGTTTAGCCCCGCTCCGTGCTGGAGGTACTCTCGGCAGTGACTTTAACTCAGCGAAAGCTTTTTCGCGGTATGCTGTGTAGTCGCCGGAAGAGGTCCGCAATTTACTTGTTCTTCTTCTTCTTCTGCGTTCGACATCAGTCATGCTAAACATTGAGTCCCGTCTGGATCACAAATACTATTGTGCTTTTAAGGTCGCCACCTGTCACCCATAGCTTCTCTTGCAATGTGGCTTCCTTGGGCCAGATCCACAGTCTTTGCTGGGAGAGGTTAGGGCAGTACTGTAGTATGTGCTCAGGGGTCTGTCTTTCTGCTCCACAATCACAGGCAGCAGATTCTTTTATGCCTATCCTGTGCAAGTGTGCTCGAAGACCACAGTGTCCAGTCCGAAGTCTAATAATTGATGTTTGTTCTTTCCTGTTGAGTTTGTTTATGCTGTCACTCTCTGGTCTGTAATCTCCATTCTGCCTTCTCCACTCCCGATTGAAAGACTGCTTTAGCGCTGTTTTGGTTTCCTTGTAGCTGTGTGGTGGATCAGGTTGTGGAAGATTACTGCCAGCTTTTGCCAACTCATCTGCTCTCTCATTTCCTTGAATACCACAGTGCGCTGGTATCCACTGCAAGACCAGCTCTGCTTCCTACCTTAGATCTGCAATTAGTTGGTCTTGTTTTTTGCTGGATAGTGCTTGGAGAACAGACAGTGAGTCATTAAGTATAACAATTTGGTGCCCTCTGTGTTCTTGAGTGATGAGATGTTGTTGGACTGCAGAGAGGAGGGCAGTTGTCTCAGCTCTGAAGTTAGTGCAGATGTCACCTGCTGGTAGAGAGTTTCTGCTCTACTGCTAGGGGGTTTAATGTAAATTCCACAACCCCTCTTTCTGACTGCATCTGTAGCAGAGCCGTCGGTGAAAACCTGAGTCCAAGTGGTGTTTGGCAATGTTGCCACTTTGGATGTTTTACATCCAGATTTAGATGTTTTCCCTTGCATTTAGATGGCGTTTTTGACGTTTAGATGGTAGATGTTTTATAGATGTTTTTCATTTGGAGTGAATTTATCAAATCTAACTAAGAAACAGGATAAATTTAACCTCTTAAATGCTATCTTGACAATAAAATTTTGCCTGATAAGAGTAGGAAAAGGCTGTTCCATTTATCATTTTGGATCTGAAGCTTCAACTTCACCATCCAAGCTAAGTTTATCCTGTGGATCTTGTAAGGCAGACTTCAGTAAAGACGAGGACACAATTCTATAGGGTAAGTCATATCAATTGCTATGTAATTTGTGACTCTTTACATTTAGATGTTATTTTTAGATATTTTCCACTCAAAATTAGATATTTTTTGACTCTGTTTTGGATGTTTTTGTCTAAGTAAAGTGGCAACACTGGTGTTTGGATACTTCTCATCAAGCATAGCAAGAGCCAGGGTTCTCTTTTGTGTCTTTTGAAGTCTTCTGCTTCTTCTTCTTCGCGTTCACCAGCTGTGCACCCTGGCGGAAAGTTCTGGTTGATCGTTCATTACTGAACTGCAGTCCTGCTCCAGAACCTGAGTGTTGCGTGTGCATCAGTTTTTCAGATCTCATTCTCTTGAATACAGACTGTTGGTTCCTTGTCTCTCCGGCAGATGCACTCCGACTTCAAAGGAAGCTCCCAAATTAGTTGACTCTTACGAAATGCTTTTGGGTAGGCAGTGGGTCTATTCTTGTTTTCCCCATAATGGGGCCCCGGAACCCACATGGGGGATCTTTTTAAGTGATTCCTGGTACCTTTAGGACTATATTTGCTTTCTCTGGCTTGCTTGTCCATGGTTCTGGCCTAAGTTTTTCATTTTACTTTTGACTGAGGCCCTGTTAGGGAATATTTTCGGCCTCCATAATTTGGTACCGTTATTCGTAGGATAGCGAAAGAAGTAGTAATTCTGCTTCTGCTGCTGCTGCTACTACTACTACTAATACAATTATTTCTGCTACTACTACTACCACCACTACTACTACTACCACGACTACTACTATTACTGCGGCTGCTGCTGCTCTACTGCTGCTGCTACTACTACTCCTGCTGCTGCTACTACTACTAGTACTCTTTTTTGTCCCTCCCCTCCTCCTCCTCCGTCTTCTAACATGATTTTTTTTCCTTTCGTTAGTCTTCGTCATTTATATTCTGAAATGTTAAAAAAAAAAAAAAACCATCATTGACATTTAAAAGCCGACAACCGTTATCGCCCCCTCCCTCCTTTGCCCGGCATTGGTACGCAGGTGCAACACCTTATCGTCTGCTCTGTCAGGTGTTTTACAAATATACCGACAATCTCACGCTGCACATTTGGTTGCACACTGTCAACATACCGTGACTACTCCCGGCAAAGCCTATAACATACACTGGCTTTATTATAACTTCAAAGAAAATTAATTTTTAAGTTAAAAACACAGGTGCAAATGGAAACCCCCTAATGCCTCCCCATCACAAAACCCTGAGGAAATTTACAAAGGCACACACGAGTGTCACGATTTTTAAAAAAAAACATCAGTTTTCATGAATAAGGAATCCTGATAAGGAAACAATGCGATTGTATAAAAGATAATTGATGTTGTGGCTTCTTGTAAAGAGAGAGAGTGTAACCTAGATATAAGTGGGGCGTGTCGAATACCAAACTTATCCCTGGGCGATTTCTTTTTATAAGATGATCTCCGTTAATTTGTTTTATTATATTGTCGTTATTTGTTATCATCCACTTACTACTTACTACTGCTTCTACTTCTGCTTCTTCTTCTTCTTCTTCTTTTTCTTCTTCTTCTTCTACTACTACTACTACTGCTGCTGCTATCAGTTCTACTGCCACTACTACCACTACTACTACTACTACTACTACTACTATTACTACTACTACTACTACTACTAATACTACTACTACCACCACCACCACCACCAATACTACTACTACTGCTACTACTACTACTACTACTACTACTACTACTACTACTACTACTACTACTACTACTACTACTACTAAAACTACTATTACTACTACTACTACTACTACCACTACTACTACTACTACTACAACTACTACTTCTATAAGTTCTACTGCTGCTACTAGTGTGGCTGCTACTACTACCATTAATCCTGCTGCTGCTTCTACTACTACTACTACTACTACCACTATTACTACTACTGTTACTGCTAACGGTTCTACTGCTACTACTACTAATACTACTAATACTAATACTACTAATACTACCACTACTACTACTACTACTACTACTACTACTACTACTACTACTACTACTGCAACTACTATTACTACTACTATCATTTCTACTGCTGATGCTACTACTACTATTACAATTGCTTCTTCTTCTACTACTACTACTACTATTACTACTATTACAACTACTACTAGTACTACTAGTACTACTTCTTCTACTAATACTAGTACTATCAGTTCTACTGCCACAACTATATACATAAATTTTTTTTCACACACACATACGCACACACACACACACTCACACACATGGGTCAAATACAACAAATTGTGGACGCTAGGCGTGGTCACTTTTTGAGTCGCGGCAAGTTGTTTGCTTCTGCCAGGCGGTGGCCGTTGCATTTTTGCTTCATTTGTAGAGGATTGTTTGTTTGTTTGTCTTAGTATCCAGAAGCCATGAGTTGTTAACCCTTAGGCTCGGTATTATGCATATCGCAACCTTTCGGCATTGATTCCATTGTAAATAACGTCAATCTGGGAGAAAATGTGGCTTTCCTGCCTACCCCCGGGATTGAACCCGGACGACAAGGAGTACGTCACCCGGTCTCCGCGAAATCCGGTTTAGCCAACTACGCTAGAGAGTCGGGCATTTGTAGAGGATACCACGGATATAGTTTCGTTGCCAAGCTACTAAGTTGAATGCATGGCGCGACACTGTGATTTGCAGATTTCATTTGGAAGGTTTTTTGACTGGGATCAACGTGGTGTTGTGAATTGTAGATTCAGAAAATGGCGCGTTGCCTGCCGTCGCAATATTGGTGGTGCCATTATGTTATTAGAATGGATCTGCTTGTGTTAGCACTTCTGAAAGCTACCGTATACTTTTAATTCGTGTGTATGCTAGTGCATATGCTGAGATAGCAGACTGTTAATCTTTTCACAAGGGACTGTGAGAAGTAGAAAGATAGAAGACAAGATAAAATCGAAAGCTTCAATTACCGTGCCAGGTCTCAAACCTATCACCATCACATGGCTTGATGTGAGATCACAGCAGCTAGGTCTGAAGATCCATAAAGAAAAGACAGAGATATTCAGAAAAAAAAGCAGGCAAATAGTAATGTGGTTTCTCCTAATGGCACCCCACTCCACCACGTGGAGTCGTACACCTATTTTAGCAGTATTGTAGATAAAGATGGAGGAACTGATAGCGATATAAAAATAAGAATACAAAAAGGC
>CAJHNH020001512.1:0-163242 GCA_905116865.2 Candidula unifasciata | reverse complement strand
CGTGTATGACCAGGAAGAAATGTCCAAAGAACGCTAACTGCACGGGACCTCTGGGGCGTTTCTTGCGACTCCTCGCCGATAATACCTCTCTCCACCTTTGTTAACAAGTTACAATCACGACATGTGTATGCAGCTAGAGAACATGTGTGTGCAGCTAGAGAACATGTGTGTGTGCAGCTGGAGAACATGTGTGTGTGCAGCTGGAGAACATGTGTGTGTGCAGCTGGAGAACATGTGTGTGTGCAGCTGGAGAACATGTGTGTGTGTGCAGCTGGAGAACATGTGTGTGTGTGCAGCTGGAGAACATGTGTGTGTGTGCAGCTGGAGAACATGTGTGTGTGTGTGCAGCTGGAGAACATGTGTGTGCAGCTGGAGAACATGTGTGTGTGCAGCTGGAGAACATGTGTGTGCAGCTGGAGAACATGTGTGTGTGCAGCTGGAGAACATGTGTGTGCAGCTGGAGAACATGTGTGTGCAGCTGGAGAACATGTGTGTGTGCAGCTGGAGAACATGTGTGTGTGTGCAGCTGGAGAACATGTGTGTGCAGCTGGAGAACATGTGTGTGCAGCTGAAGAACATGTGTGTGTGCAGCTGGAGAACATGTGTGTGTGTGCAGCTGGAGAACATGTGTGTGCAGCTGGAGAACATGTGTGTGTGCAGCTGGAGAACATGTGTGTGCAGCTGGAGAACATGTGTGTGTGCAGCTGGAGAACATGTGTGTGCAGCTGGAGAACATGTGTGTGTGCAGCTGGAGAACATGTGTGTGTGTGCAGCTGGAGAACATGTGTGTGCAGCTGGAGAACATGTGTATGTGCAGCTGGAGAACATGTGTGTGTGTGCAGCTGGAGAACATGTGTGTGCAGCTGGAGAACATGTGTGTGTGCAGCTGGAGAACATGTGTGTGTGCAGCTGGAGAACATGTGTGTGTGTGCAGCTGGAGAACATGTGTGTGCAGCTGAAGAACAGGTTTTTGTAGCTGGTTCTCAGACACCAGTGTGTGTTTGTATGAGTGTGTATTTATGTGCATGTGTGTATTACTGATATGCGTATGTATGTATATATGTCTGTCTGTCTGCCTGTATATATGTGTGTGTGGGAATGTATGTGTGTGTATGTATGTGTGTATGTTTGTGTGTGAGAATGTGTGCTTGCGTGCATGTATATGTCTGTATGTATATGTCTGTATATGTCTGTCTGTCTGTCTGTCTGTCTGTCTGTCTGTCTGTCTGTCTGTCTGTCTGTCTGTCTGTCTGTCTGTCTGTCTGTCTGTCTGTCTGTCTGTCTGTCTGTCTGTCTGTCTGTCTGTCTGTCTGTCTGTCTGTCTGTCTGTCTGTCTGTCTGTCTGTCTGTCCGTCTGGTTGCATGGATCAAAATATATACAATATTGCATTAGTAGTTCACTTGACAGAAGGCAGTCAGCAGATAGGACGACCAATGCCACCTTGCCCGGACTTTTAGAAACGAATGACTCTAAGGGGCGTAATCATGGTAAGGAATACCTTCTCTAATGTACGCAGTTATATTTCTTGGCACAGAAGCAAAGAAACAAATACTTTTTTTTTAACGGGCGGTCACAACACTAATTTTCTAATCCGACGGCTTTTGCGGTATGTTTTGTTCCATAAAAATACAAGTCTTCAAAGTGTTTGATTTTCATGACATTCTATTTCAAGTATATTGTTATATTTATTTGCCACCTAGCACGATAATAATAACAAGTCAAAGCCACCCGTATTTACCGCTTTTGTAGTGTAAATTGGGGGAGTGTCTTTGATTCTTAGGGCAATTTCGTCCTTTTCAGGACGAAATTATGCGCCATTTAAAGCCCTACTCTGGCTTCTGCCAGGGGCCGCAATATAGGCAGGCCATACATATGGCCAAATGTCTGAATGCGGCTTCTGGGACCTCTCCACGGCGATACTCACCCACATGGTGGCACTTTGTGTCATCGGGTGTTTATCGCTTGTGTGATGTCCTGGTGGGGTAGAAAGTCAGTCAGTCTGCTTTCGCCACAGACTGTGCAGATTATGATTTTATTTTGCCCTGACAGAAAACAAAAAATGCCCAAACTCATCCGGGTCTCCTGTTCGAGAGTTGAACATTCTAACCGTGCGGCCAGCCACTGCTATAATAATGTAAAATAAATGACCCCCCTTCTACGCGTTTTCGGGTGTATTGGGCATATAGGGCTAGATATTATTTTACAGTCCAATCGGTACTCGGTGGGCAATGTGGTCAGCATTGCGCCATCCGCCTTTATTTCCCATGTCTGCACCTGGTACCCACTCAAGAAGGTTTAGTCCACTTGAACCCACAACCTTCCAAACCGAAGGCGAGCGTCTAGCGGCTACACCACCGCGATATCCCCTGAAATAATGTGCTGAATGGCAAATACTTGAAGTATTCAACCAATCAGGTGCCGTCTCCACAGTAAGGGTTGGTTGCAATGGTTCTCCAACACGCTCTGTCTCTTGTCCTGGTTGTACACTCTCAGCTATTGTCCCTACATCTCTTGATGTTGTCCTCCCACTTGTATCGTTGCCAACCTCTTGCTTTCTTGCCTTAGGCCTTTTCTTCTAGCACAGTTTTCAAACGCCTATTATGTCTTTTAATGTGATCACAGTATTTTAATTGTCTTTTTTCCCCCAGTAATTCTCTTTACATCTGTCGTCTTTCCAGAACCTCTTTATTGGACTCTTTTCGTCTCCATGAAACATGACCCATTCTTCTATTTACCCACATCTCCAGAGACTCAGTTCGATTTTTTAGTTGCATGTTCATTGTCCAGGTTTCTGCCCCATGCAGCAGGGCTGATTATACATAACATTTAAGGATTCTCATTTTTAGTGTGTTGTTTATTTCTCTTGCTGTCAATAGTTTGCGCATCTTACTGAACACTGTTTTAGCCATTCCAATTCTCTTTTGTATTTCTGTTTCACTTGAAGCCTTATGAAGGGATAAACAAATACCGTAATGTAAAACAAATTCTTTACAGGGTTAAAACTGTCACCTTAGCCCCGTTATAAAATTATTGCGTCGTTTGAAGAAGGATGGGCTAAACCCAACCTCCTTGATTCACTTTGTGTGGAGGCACTGAAGGCATTACTTCTCATCCTTTTTAGGATGAAATTTTTAGTTATTTGAAGCCCCACTCTGGCTCTTGCCAGGGGCCGCAATATAGCCTGCCATAAATATGGCTTAAAGGCTGAACGCGGTTTCTGGGACCTCTCCACGGTGATCCTCACCTACATGGTGGCACATTGTGTCATAGGGTGTTTATCGCTTGTGTGATGTCCTGGTGAGGTAGAAAGTCAGTCAGTGATGCATTGAAGGACCTGAGCGAAGACTATTGTTTGGAGGACTCCTCGTGAAGGTTCCGAGGCCCCATTGTGCGGAAAACAAAAACAGACCCACAAAAAACATTCCTAACAATGTCGTAGGAGTCGACTACCTGGGGACTTTCTTCGAAGTCGGAGTGCATCTGCCCAAGCTGCACGGAACAACCAGCTGCATACTAATGAGCCAGCAAAACGGATGCACATGCAAGTCCAAATGGACGAACAACCAGGACACAGCAACTGTATAGGTACTCAGCAAGTCTCTCCCACCGGTCAGGTCACAACTCTGTCCCTGAGCTCTACCAAGCTCATGAAGACTGGTCTACTCGAGTATGGATAGACTCTCTGCAACTGTTCACCTGCTCTGGAGTTCACTCACCTGCTCTGGAACTGTTAAGATGTTGGTGTATATGGCACACCATGTTGATGCCAGGTACCTTCACGGGTGTTAGCTGGTGGGTAGTTGGTTGGTAGTTGGTTGGTAGTTGGTTGGTAGTTGGTTGGTAGTTGGTTGGTAGTTGGTTGATAGTTGGTTGATAGTTGGTTGGTAGTTGGTTGATAGTTGGTTGATAGTTGGTTGGTAGTTGGTTGATAGTTGGTTGATAGTTGGTTGATAGTTGGTTGGTAGTTGGTTGATAGTTGGTTGATAGTTGGTTGATAGTTGGTTGACTGTGATTATTCTGCCAGCTCTTCACAGAGGTTTCATCCCAAGCATAGGAAATGTCCTAGACACTACAGGCCGCCTTCTTAACGGGAAATTTACTGAGGCGTCGATCAGGGTTGCCAGATAAAAAATGGCATTTTATGCCAAACCATCACCCAAAATATGCCAGAAAATTGCCAAATAAAGTGTAACATTGTACTCACTTCACATCAAAAGCAAGCCAGTAAAACGGATGTACACGCAAAACTCAGGTCAAGGTAAAAGTCAAAAGTCCATTTTGGACGAACAACCGTGACTTACCGCCGGAATTCACAGCCGGTGAACAAGAAGAAGAAGAAGAAGAATTTTTCACTGTCATTCTCACTGGAACCAGTGGAAGATGCAGCATAAACATTTTCAGATGTAAAGTCTTTGTATTTTGTTTCTTGCTTTTGATTTAGTTGAAGTAACAAGAGAGAATATTCTCTCAACTACAGCATTGCTAACGGGCATTATTAAGCAAGTAAGGGCGAAAGTGGCCAACTCTTTAAATGCCTGGTGTCGAAGTACGCCTATCCAAAAATCTTCCCTGTTTGTAGGTAGTCCATCCTTCTTAAATGTAGCTTCTTCTTTCCAGTTGACAAGAATCAATTTTCTGTACTGTCCTTCTATAATACTGATATTGTTTTCTGCCAGGTGTAAAAATGGTAGCTCTGAAAACTGCGTCCTTGATATTTGATTTAAAACTGCCAAAAGGGCTCAATTTTGACAGATTTTGAAATATATTCTCGGTGGGAAGTCTACACGTAATTTGATTGAGAGCTTCCTCTAGCACAGACATGCATCTTTCTTTAACATTGTTTATTTCTATCTGAACTTCAGTCCTGTTATTCTTCTGTAGGAACGCATTACATTCTGTTAGGAATTTAATACCAAAGTCAACGTGATGAATATTTTTTTCTGCTCATTGACGTCTCACAGTCTGTTCTTAAGACTTCTCTGGTGCATGGACAATTCTTGGTATAGTTCATGAGGATCAGCTTTTGTTTGTTGAAAAAGACTGTTCAGTTTTTCAAATTCTTGTACAATTGGTGTCGCAAACACAAAGTACAAATAATTATTATGGTATAACAGCATTTCCTTTCACAATCTTACTTTATATTTTGTGTCAAACGTTGTCTGTGCTAATTCAGCACATGTGAAATAAGCTTTCAATTCTTTCCAGTTCACCAACATACTAAACAAAATCTGTCCACGCACAAGCCAGTAGATGACAGTTTCTCAAATGGTGGAGGAGCAGTTCGTTCTGATTCAAACTCCGTAGATGTGTTCATCACTCTAAACAGTTCTTTATAAGCTTCTCATCTTAAATCCCTATGACGAAACCACTGAGGTATTTCTGACACTAAGGAACCAATATTTGATGGCGAAGGAGACACATCTTTAATTCTGGACCATACAGAGTTCTTGCACCCGTCCATGTTTGAAGCGCCATCTGACGCAAACCCAATGCAATTTGTAAGACTGACCACACCTTTTGTCAGTAGACTCATCTATAATTATGGCATATTTCTTGTTCCGAAAATCCTCAATAAGATCATCCTTAAGTGCAAGCGATATAATATTTCTTAATCATAAACATTGAGTTCTATGCAACTGTATGTGCTCCAATGTACCCCCCCCCCCCCCGACCATGCGCTCTCGTAATTTCACTTAAATGATCAATTGCACAATGGCAGGTCATAATTACAGCAAGTTGCAACTCTGCTGCTTTAACTTCATCATTACTTTGCCTAGGAGTTATTGTTGTAATAAGCTGTGACTGATTTTTTATGATTTGAAATGCTAGTAATTCTTGGTGCAACAGACACCGACACAGTTAAACAATATGCTGCCTCTGATCCGTCTGAAGATCTTTTGAGCCAATGATATGTTTTCTCCCAATTACTATTATACTTGCGATTGCTGTCATAAGATGCTTTCCATTTTTTGGATGACGTGGCTATTGGTAAAAGTAATAAAATCTATCACAGATAGAACTAGGTCTATATCCTATCTATTTTCTGTCCTCAAGTAGTTTCTGAACAGTCTAAATCACTTGATATCAGTGGTGGGTTTTCGTTTTATATCTCGCATATATTCTAGTAAATTAACATAAATTACAGAGGTTTATAGCTGTCACGATCCGTATAAGAAGACAACAAAACAATAAGAAAACAACAAAACAATAAGAAATGGCGCGAATCTCCGTTAGTCTGTACCAGGACGTCACAACAAAGTCAAACTGAAATAAAGATTCTACATTGCTTTTAGTAAATTTGCGTGTTTATAACAGAGGAACCATGAAGAAAATGTGAGTACATCTTGATAAAAAATGCCAGGAAAAACCCAAATATGCCAGAATATGCCAGTTCCTTATCTTATGCCAGTTCAATTTCAAATATGCCAGATTTGTGGAATCTGGCATAAAAAATGCCAATATGGCAACCCTGGCGTCGATGCATACATCTGAGCTCTAGGAAAGCCGGCAGAAACAATTCCCGCACAAATTCAAGTTAGGCGTCAGTAAGAAGAAGTTCCTTGTATACATGAGCAAGGAGTAAACCGGTTTCCAGGAGTATTCAAATAACTCTAGAAATAATTATTTTACAGTTGCCAATTTGAAAATGACGATAAGTCAAAGCAACTAGAAGATGTAGACATTATAATTTTATCCGATAAAGGCATATATCGATATAAGGGACTATATACCATTCCGGACGAGTCCAAGTTTGAAAGTTTTGTCGAGCACAGGTAATACAGGTCCCGACTCTTTTACGGTAATGTGTAATGGCTTGTCATTCCTTGACACCCATGAACTCCCGGATTTCCTTTGCTTAGGGTGAATTAAAACCGAAGTATCAATTTTTAGCTAGCAGACGTGTAAGGCAGAGAAATTAGTTGGGGGTGTGGGTCTTGAGCGCAAAAACCCCCCACCCCTTCCCCCACTCCCCGGTTTTTTCCCTACCTAATGTTTTTTTTTCATGGCAGCACGCCACTACAGTTTGTGTTAATATCATGAGAAGGTCGGCTCTATGGCTAAGTCGATGCGAACGCTTCGTAATGCCGGGATGCCGGGTTCGATCCCAGCTGCGGGCCATGCGCCTTGCGTTGGTTTCGACAGTGGTATCAAGAAAGCCGACCGTCCAGGCAGCAATGGCAAACTACTGGACGTAAATTTGCCTATAAAAAACACGCAACAGTCAGGGGCTGTTGGGGTTGGTTCTGCAACGTCCTGTAAAGGATCATGAGAAGCTGATGTGATGTGGTGTGATGTCATGTCATGTGATGTGACGTCACGTCATGACATGTGATGTCATGTCATGTGATGTGATGTCATGTCATGTCATGTTAAGTGATGTGATGTTTGTCGCCCCTGGAGAACCCTCGTACGTCGATGATAGATGGGTCGGTCCTGCATTAGTTTCAGATGGCTAGCAATGGATCGCGCTGTCGTGGTTAACGCTCTTGGAGAGAGAAGACGATTTGCCTAGGATTGTTGGGAGCAGCGTGTCTACATCCCTGCTAAGGATGCGAGAATTGGGGAGTAAAGATCGGCACAGCCAAGCATGAGAGGCACACCAGATGTACACGAAGTCTTGTTTACCAGCGTAAGACTTGTACTATTAACCGCTGGATGCTGACGAATATGTTGAAGGGGGAATTTGAGCACCTTTGGACGTGCCCGGAGTGCTATGAAGAAAACCCAACTCATAACTAACTCACACGTTGCAAACCCTAACCACTGACTGACTTTCTAGCCCACCAGGAAATTACACAAGCGATAAACATCCGATGACACAATGTGCCACCATGTGGATGAGAATCACCGTGGAGATGTCCCAGAAACCACGTTCAGCCAATTTGCCATATTTATGGGTTGGCTATAGTGCGGCCCCTGGCAAGAGCCAGGGTAGGGCTTCAAATAACAAAAAATTTTATCCTGAAAAGGACGGTAATATACACAGTATTGAACCCTAACCACGGTCGTTTACAGCTATAAATAGTTGGAGGCGGCCATTTTTTTAACTGTAAAAACTATGTCTAGAGTCTGTTTTACCACTTTGTAGGGCTGTGTAGACGGGGGCAAAAAAAAAAAAAGGGGGGGGGGGGATTTTAGGAACACTATTATACACCGAATGTTGGCAAATAGCAGCGGGAATTACACATAAACTTGAGACTTTTCAAAATAAATGTTTAAGGAGAATTCTACGAATATTTTGGCCAAACAAGATCACAAATAAGGAAACTGGGGAGGAAAACAGAATGTGCATCAATGTCAAAACGTTATGAAAGTTAGACGATGGAGATGGCTTGGACATGTTTGCAGAATGCCTTGTGACACTCTGGTAAAAACAGCTCTCCGGTGGACAGCAGATATGAAAAGGAGACGTGGACGACCTAAGGAAACCTGGAGAAGCTCAGTAGAACGGGAAATGAAGAAATGTAAACTGACATGGGATACCATGGACAGAAAAGCAGCAGACCGGCAGCAATAGAGATCACTTGTGAATGCCTTATGTGTCAACAGCGACAGGAAGCGGATCTAGATATATAGAATCTGTCTCTTTGCACTCATAGTTATTTTTGGATGTCTTAATATTGATGACAATTGGTATATAAATGCACTTGCTTTCTGTCATCTGGTTTTTATTTGTCTGTCAATACTGATACAATAGCTACCCAGATTAAGCCCTCGTGTGCCTTGGACTGCAGGCTCACCGGAAAATACTTGTTAGACGTTACTGTTGTCCCGATTGTAACTTCTGATAAGGTTTTGGCTAGGCATCTGGAATTGCTCCTGTTGGGTTGACATCCTTAAAGTGGTTCAGCGAGTCATCGTAATTCAAATCTTCACCTAACAACCTAAACTGGGAGAATACAGACAGTCAGTTGCTGATGTCATTTGTATAAAGGACTCCCACAACCTTTGCCTGCAGCTTTGTATAGCTTTAGGCGTTGCCAAACCTAAAGATAGAATTGGTTCGTGTCGATAATGTTTGCATCGTCGACAGACACATTGTTTGTCGTGTCAACTGTTTCCCTTTCAAGGCAGTGAGTGGTTCTTAATCTTTCTAATGCCGCGACCCTTTAATACAGCTTCTCGTGTTGTGGCGACCCTTCAATACAGCTCCTCATATTCTGGCGACCCTTTAATACAGCTCCTCGTGTTGTGGCGACCCTTCAATACAGCTCCTCATATTCTGGCGACCCCTTAATACAGCTCCTCATATTCTGACCTTTAATGCAGTTCTTTATGTTGTGGCGACCCCCGACCATACAATTAATTTCGTCGCTACTGCATAACTTCAATGAATTTCTGTTTTGTGAGGGTCTTTGGCGACCCCTATGAAAGGGTCGTTAGACCAAAAAGAAAAAGATCGCGACCGATATGTTAAGAACCGCGACTTTATGGCTTGTCAATAAAGAAATCGAAGGCCACTAAGGCGAAAACATAATAACTACACGATAAAACAGTTTGAGCTATTTAAGATAAAGTTAGTTGCGTATCCTTTACAGTACATTGCAGAACCAACCCCAGCATTTTTTAGCTGTTGTGTTTTTTAAGGCAAATTTATAAGTAGTTTGCCATTTCTTACTGCACGGTCGGCTTCTCGATACCACTGACGAAACCAAAGCAAGGTCCGCAGCTGGGTTTCCTCTAGATTTGAAAGCCAGTGAACACAAAGAAGAAGAAGAAGAAGAAGAAGAAGAAGAAGAAGAAGAAGAAGAAGAAGAAGAAGAAGAAGAAAAAGAAAAGAAGAAGAACTTTCACCAGTTGATAAACATGTACATACCGTGTGTCCGTAAAGTCATAGTGCACTTTTGACCGATCACAGGAAATCAACGAAACAAGATAGAAATGCGAAATCATCACTAAATGAAAGGAAAACCTCTAAATTTCGTGCCTATTCAGTGCAGTTCGATGTGGCTTCTATTTGTTGCTCTACACACATCTAAACAATATTGAAGTTCTTTCCACACACGACTGAGGACGTTAAAAGTGCATAATGACTTCACGGACACAATGCATATATTCAACTATTCTCAAGCATCCTGTGTACCTAGACATCAAACCTCTGGCTCATTGACTAAGGAGAACATAGCTGGAACTAAAAACAAACATTTATTGACATCAGTTTGGTGTTCTCGATGTTTGTTCGTGTACAAGGTCGCTTTGTTGAATTATCCGTCAATGTGCATAGCAGGTTGCATGAGCTGATCCAAAAAGAAGTACACTGCACATATTGAGACATTTCCTGCGGCAGACTGTTGGTATGCACGGCATGCCATGATGTCGATTCTTAAATCAGTAATGAATAATCTTTCAAGGCCGGATTTAAACTGAGGCACATATTATTTTAAATGACACCTCCCCTTGTGGGTTGCGGGGGGTCCCATTGTCGGGAAAATAAGAATAGACTCACTGCCTTCCCAGCAAGCATGTCGTAAGAGTAAACTAATCGGGGGGCTTACTTCATAGTCGGAGTGCATCTGCCTGAGAGGCAAGGAACCAGCAGTCTGCATATAAATAAGCAAGATATGTAAAACTGATGCACACGCAAAAATCAGGTCCTGGAATAAGCCAAAGTCTAGGAATAGACAAACAAACAGGCTTTCCGCCTGTGTTTACAGACAGTGAAGGTAAACAAACAACAAACAAATGACACCAACTAATCTCAGAAAACTTTAAATATATATATAAATAGCTCTTAATAATAGTCTTCTTCAGCATTCCGAGTCCTTGAGGTTCATTGCTGCAGATATCACCGGCCTCCATTCATCTCTCTGGCTGGCCTACTTCAGCATTCCGAGTCCTTGAGGTTCATTGCTGCAGATATCACCGGCCTCCATTCATCTCTCTGGCTGGCCTACTTCAGCATTCCGAGCCCTTGAGGTTCATTGCTGCAGATATCACCGGCCTCCATTCATCTCTCTGGCTGGCCTACTTCAGCATTCCGAGCCCTTGAGGTTCATTGCTGCAGATATCACCGGCCTCCATTAATCTCTCTGGCTGGCCTACTTCAGCATTCCGAGCCCTTGAGGTTCATTGCTGCAGATATCACCGGCCTCCATTCATCTCTCTGGCTGGCCTTCTTTTTCCAGTTGGTGACACTAAGTGTTTGCCGGTCTGTCTGGACATTACCTCTCCATCGTCTTCTTGGTCTGCCTCGTGGTCTACGACCATTCATTTCCTAAGTGTATACAGTTTTCACTTCTCTGTCATCTGACATTCTTTCAATATGCCCCAACCATTTCAGTCTGTTAGATGATACCAACGATAAAAGGTGATTTAAACAGATTATGAATGTCATTGTTGTTTCTCACTCACTTTTAATAATATGGATTAAGGAAATATCATCATCAGGTACCTTGCCGACTGGCGTGGGCGATCATGCCTCTCCATAATCCACGATCTCTTGCAGCATGTATCAGTTCGTGTGCCGGCACACCTCCATGCCATGCAACAAGACTGTCAAGCATCTTCTCTCGTTGTCTTCCTCTATCCTTCCTTCCACAGATCTTTCCTGTGGTCACAACATGTTCTTCTTCTTCTTCTTCACTTCCTCTTTTACCGCTGTGGGTGTCGAGGGAGATATAAGGTTCTGTTTCTAGCTCTTCTGGCTGCCTCGACCATAGGCACATTGTGCTGTTGTAGAGTTTCTCTGATGTTATCCTTCAATCTTGTTCTTGGTCTACCCCGTGCTCTACGTCCTTCTTCTCTTTCCATGTATGCTTTGTATGGTATGGTGTCACAAGGCATTCTCTCTAAGTGGGCAAACCATTTCACTTGCTGTCTTTGTATGTAATCCAGAATTGGTTCTGTGCCGACTTGTTCTCTTATGATCTCATTCCTGATCTTATCTCTTATGGTCACTCCTACAGCCCTTCTCAGACATCTCATTTCCGTGGTTACTAATTTTCTTTTATGGTTTGTTGTGAGTGACCATGTCTGGCACTGGTAGCACAGAGTTGGAATAAATATGCTTTGAATAAGTTGTCTCTTTGTGCTGATTGTTCTATTTTCCCTTTTCTCATAAGATGGCCGAAAAATGATGTCTCCTTCTGATGTCTGTGATAAGTTGTCTTCGGGCTCCCGCTCTTTAAAAACCTCTTGGTTGCTCTTTTTGGCTGTCCAAGGTATTCTAAGCATTATTCTGTAAAACCACATCTCTGAGGCCTCAAGAAATTGTTTGGCCTGCCTACCGTTTGTCCAGGATTCACAGCCATATGTTAAAACTGGATGTATGTAGCAAGCAAGAATTATTTTTCTAACTCTCAATTACAAGGATATATTGCACAAGATGTTCTTCATTTTATAAAATGCAGTTTTTGCCTATCCTATTCTGTTTCTTATCTCCGTTATGATGGAAATATACTGATGGTTAATTTGTAGTAAAATAAACACTAAAGAATGTGTCTGCAAAATCACACAAATTATATATTGTTTAATCCTCTTAAAGGCTCTATTTAAGGAAAATGCATTTTTTAAACACAAAATATGAATTTGTTGAGTCTCCTAGCTGTAGTTAGCTTATGTCTAAACACAATGCTGCTTGATTGAAATGTGTTCCCTGTATCTTGCGCATTTGGTGTGTGTTGTTACTTAAATCTTTTGTCGGCTTCTAGGTTGATTTTGCATACTACTACGTCCCAGTGTTGGACACAATTTTGTGTTGTTTTAAAACCCCAACCTAATTGTTGCCGGGGTCCCTAATATAACCAAACCCATGGGTTGAACGGGGTGGGACCTGTCACCGGGGATTCTTATCCGAGTGGTGGCACTTTGTGTCCCCGGGTGTTTATCGCTTAGTGTAACCTCCTGGTGGGGACGAACGTCAGTCATTCAGATTCTTGATCTCTTCCAATTTATATTACTAGCTTCTGTAATTGTTCGCATACAAATAAAACTGAGTAGCTTTGCTACCGTTAATTACATTTCTTCTGACTAGCAAACACTGAACGTTACAGTAAGACACACTTTGCTGTTTGTTTTGGTGTTTCATTTATGTGTGTGGAGGCGAAACCCATACCGAACAACTAATGTTCATGAAATTGAGGTTTGATTCCGAGTGAGGGAACTAATAGCGAACTCAGGCCCAGCTGACCTGTCGTTGACGACTGGTTACCACGCATGAATGAACAACTAATCACAGTGTCCTGGCCCGACCTCGTCATTCATAAATGTGTAGCTGGGCCTGAGTTCGTTACATGTTCCCGAGTTTGTATTATGAAACATCAAACAGTGATACGGTTATTGTTACTGATGGTCGATACGTCTTGATTAAAAAAGATTGGAGATGGATACATATACAGACAAAAGAACGAACGAAGACACTTTATTTTTAAATAGTAAAGAGAAAGAAAATGCAGTGGCTTGGCAAGGTAACACAGACGACTATTTATTGGAGTCTAATCTTATTAACACGTGGGAACAAATCTGTGGGTGGGAGTATGATTGTGCTGTTTACAATGACATGACAGCATGTTCACATTCTGGTGACTAATCTATCAGAACAGCCTTTTAACATTCGTATTTTCTTTTACATTATCTAAAACAACACCAGAACTGATGGTAATTTCGAAACGATCATCTTAATAAGGCATAAATCATTCCATATTTGATTTATGTAACCACGTTTGCTCCCACTGTCCCACACTGTACCCTACTTTAGCTGTGACCCCACGACTGTCTGCGTCACAAACCAATAATAGTCCCGCTTCCACGCGCCGCCGGAAACAAAATATTGATGTCATGACTATTATTGGCGATTGCGACATCTAAATAGTTCTCAAGACCAGCGACTTTTTACTCACAATTATGATATAGTTTTATGTAGTAACTATAATTTAATATGTAATTTCCGTTTTAAAAACATATTGTCAATATTATTTTTTATTTTAAAGAAGATATCTCAGTGTTTAATATTTTATGTTAATTGCATCCGGGCACTTTGAGTAGATTAATCCGCAACAGGGCGACATCCGGGCCGGCGAGAATCTTCACGTGTCTACTACAAGTGAATCCTACCGTCAAGTCAGACATACATTACTTTAGCCACCAGCTTCAACAAACTAAGACTCACACAATGTCGCATAAAGGACGGTTTGATTCAAGAGACAGACGCGGTAGCGGGTAAGAATGTTTTAAGTCTATGATATTGTTTATTTTTAAAAGATATCTGCTTTTCGATGTTCCCACCGTTTATCGTTAGCCATCTTGTTGGCCATTTTTCTCTTTGTGTCAGCAATGTAAAATTATTTTTACAAGAATGAGCATTGAGCCGGCTTGAATTCAAAAAAGTTACGGATTTTTATTTCTCTAGTTAATGCTATTTGTTGACTGTGTTATAAGTGATGGTAGATATCACAGAGTAATTTTAATTGCCCGAAAAAATGAATGAATGGCAGTTTTGAAGGAGTGGCCCTATTAAAAAGTGACAATTAATTTAAATCAGTCTTAATTCTATTCCACGTTAGAAATGTGAAATTCATCGACAGAATATAGTAATGATCATATATTTTATTATAAGAAATGTAGTTGTCACGTATAAATTAACGTTTTTATCAACTATCGATCCACGTGGGGCCCACATGTCTATGACCCTCATCCCTACTTCTCAAATAGGTTACTGACTGGGCCACATTGTAAAAGAAGTGTATGTCGTTACTAGCTGTATGGATCACAATCACTTACCCTGTCAAATGTTTAAAATTGCATAGCTTTTTGGTAAGGCTATTTCTCCCCCCCCCCCCTTTTATTATTGTCTCCC
This sequence comes from Candidula unifasciata, assembly GCA_905116865.2. NCBI lineage: Eukaryota > Metazoa > Mollusca > Gastropoda > Stylommatophora > Geomitridae > Candidula > Candidula unifasciata. Next base: position 148,447 of record CAJHNH020001512.1, on the reverse strand, counting down.
CCCCCCCCCCACACACACATATTAAAAACAGTTCTGTAGTAATTTGACCATTATCAACTTCTAATTTAAGTGAGAGCCTGTGTCTGTATCATCACTATATGACATTTTGTTATATCAGCTCGCAGAAGCAAAAAAAAAAAAACTTGATTTAGACTGATTTATGTTCGATAAATTGTGCTACTAACTTGAGATTATGGATAAAAGGTGGACATTTTGAATTTATTTCATAACTTTAGTGAATTCTTTTTTGACGTTCACAATTTTCCTGTTTTATACCTTTTTTCCTTCATCTTTACTGCATTTATTCTTTGGATATTCCAAACCTCTCACATTTGAAGGCCCCTTATTTGTTGGGGCCACTTTTCTTCGCCAGACATTTTTTAGAATGAGGCTGGGCGTGCACACTTGTATTTTCTATGGGGCCCCATTGTGGGAAAAAGAATCATTTGAAGGCCCCTTATTTGTTGGGGCCACTTTTCTTCGCCAGACATTTTTTAGAATGAGGCTGGGCGTGCACACTTGTATTTTCTATGGGGCCCCATTGTGGGAAAAAGAACAGACCTACTTTTTTAGGGGGCATCCATGAAGTCGTATTTTTTGCTTCTTTAAAAATGAACAAACTTGACACATAAGCCAGTACGAATGTAAATGCAAAACTCAGGCCTCCGTACATAATCTAAATATGGCAAATTAACAGCCAGGTCATCCACATCGGATGAAAGTATGTAAACCATAGGTATAATGGTGTACCATAGGCTGATGGTTATCTAGTCATTCAATTTTGTCATTCATTCTTTAAGTTTTTTAAATCTGTTCGGGCAAGAGAAGAAATTTATATCTGAATAACCAAGTAGCACCTTAAATGTCACTAGAAGTTAGGGATTGAAGCAAGACGGGAATGCTGTGCCCGTGAATAATTGTTCCTAATCAAAAAGACATATTAGAAAGCTTTGCTGTAAATCTTCTTAGAGATTTGGTGAGGAAATCCCTAGACTGTTCCATGTTAAATGGTTAGGCTTTGTAGAAGTCATTATCAATTTAACACTAGCCGCCTTTACTATGAAATAGATGGTCTGTGGATTACCCTACCAAATCTTGTAGCTGTTGTTTTGTTGTGAAAAGGGTTTAAAAAAAAACTATTAAACCAGACGAGAAGCATAACTCTTTACCGTCTTTACATGTAAATTCAAAATGTCTTAACAAATGTGGTTACTTTACCCGCCTAAATTTATTCTTAAATAATGCCTCTCATGCATTCTGGTAATCTATTTCAGATATGGGGGTTCTCGTGATGGCGGCTTTAAAGGCCGGGGTGGCTTCGGTGGATCTTTTGGATCTGAGGCTGGAGAGAAAATGAGGAAACCCAAGTGGGACATGTCTACCCTGCAGAAGTTTGAAAAGAACTTCTATCAGGAGCACCCAGCCGTAACCAACAGATCTCCGGTAAGTGGTTTTGTGTGTTGAGTAAATGCAGAAATTACACCCAAAAAGTCTTCATTTTTTTTAAACAAAGGAGTCACCTTGTAATTGATTTAACCTGATAGCATAGACCTTGGAAGATTTTCATGGCTACAGTAGGTTTTATGGTTTGCATGTTTTTAAAACAAACAAAGCCATGGCTAATCTTATAAACTCCAATCCAGCAGTAACACATTTCTAAGTGAAAGCTTGATATGACATGTCAAAAACTGCTAGATCTTATCAAATGAAATTTTAGGCGGAGTCATCTATATGCATGTGAAATAGACACTGAGCAGATTAATTTAACAAAATTTGTGGATTTAGACAATGTAATTTTTGCAGATTAAAGGCTTTTTGCAGTGTGACATTCTATCAGGATTAGTGAAGACTTATCACACCATTCTAGACAGATTATAGAAAAGATTGATTTGAGAAATAAGAGTGATACACAGTATTGATGCCCATATAAGCATAAACTTACAGGAAAGAAGAGACATCAATTTTAAGGCTTTGGACAGGACACTGGTCTTTGAGCACACCTGCACAGGATATGCATGGAAGAATCAGACCCCCGAGTAAGTACTGCTGTAACTTCTTCCAGCAAAGATTGTGGAGCTGGCCCAAGGTAGCTACATTGCAAGAGAAGGTGTTGGAGATCAGTGGCAACCTTAAACTCAAAATTCTATTTGTGACCCAGACAGGACTGAAGTTGAACGCGTAAGAAGAAAAAAAGATAGCCATAGTATGGGGGAGGGTGTCTTCTTATTTGTCTAAAATAATAGCTCAGTTACCAGCCTGGTCTAATTTTTTTTTAGAGGGATTTAAAACTGCTTAGATTTTAGAGAGCCGTGTGTAAATCTTTTTTGATTTTTTAAAGTTTTTTTTTTTCTTCACACATCACATGTTATCACACTTGTATTACTATTTGGCTTACAGGAGGAAATCAGAATGTTTCACAAGGACAAGCAAATCACCATTGTCGGACCTGATGTTCCTAACCCAATCTTCACATTTGAGGAGGGTAATTTCCCAGGTAAGCAGCATTTGTCATAATTTGTTTTATGCAAAGCCTAGTGTTTCAGAAACACCCACTGTATGCTAAATTGCAGCGCATGTAAGCTCAGTTTCAGAGCGTATAACAAAAGATACCTGTTTTTTGGAGGGGAGGGGGGCGAAGGCAAAGAATATCAAGACCACCGCTGTCTTGGAAATTTTTACGTAACCCATGGCAGTTTTTGCAGAACTTTGCTGAAGTCTGATGGTTGCACATGAAATTTCTAAACTATTTGTTTTTGAGTCCCATCTTTTTTAAATGTTTAGAATAAATATAAATAGTTTATAAAATAATTTTTAGAGTACTAAAGGGGTTGTCATTATGTCATATAATAAAATGTAATGTCATTTGCAGACTATGTGATGAGTCAGATCAAGAGAAACAGCTGGTTGGCACCCACATCTATACAAAGCCAGGCCTGGCCCATTGCCTTGTCTGGGAGGAACTTGGTTGGAATTGCACAGACTGGATCTGGCAAAACTCTAGGGGTAAATTGTGTGTTCACTGTCATGTCCTATAACACAGGAGTCACCAGTGAGTTTGGTTGCTGTGGGGTCTTAAGCTATCAGTGAATCCTTTAATTCGTCTTCTAGGTTCCCCTCTGCCTTTATTAATAGGCTATCTACACACTAGACAAATCATTGAGTGCCTAGATCCTATCTTTATGTGTGTATCAACTGATAATTAGCACTATTTCTCTGTTAGTTAACTAGTCTTCTTTGGCTACCTGGTTTTTTTTTAGTGTTGCTGACTTTTTCATTTTCTGAATCATCCTCTCATCCTGGCTGATATAGAAATATCGGCCCGGTCATTTCCTGTACAAACCGAGGCCCTGCCAGCAGGCCAGTTGTTTATTCCCTGTAGGCACAAAAATAGAACATGATTCCTACCGGACACGAATTTCTCAGTCAACTATTTTCTTTGAATTAATCCATTCCTTTTATTTATAAAAATGATTCTAATAAAATTAGTAAGCACGCGTGGGGAAAGTTGTGTGTCTGGTCAGATCATTGCTTTGTTAAGCCGTCACCTCCACAGACAAGACTACTTGTAATCGAGGCTTTTTGTAGTTTAAGCAAATTGATCTCTAGTCTTGAGAATTAAACATCTTTATAGTATAACATTTTTTTGTGGATTATTCAAGCATCAGTCAAGTGTCATTGAATGCATTGGGATATCTGCATTGCTAACGGTTAGTAATGCTTATCCAGTAAAATGCTATAGCAAATCATACGTGCAAACTTTCCTTTCATCCTAATGGCATAGAAGGGTATACAAGCACGAAACATTGTTTTGTTATTTACCAATCATCATGTGTTTTTACATCTTATGTTTGGTGATTTGTATAATTATCCCCTTCTAGAATAAGTATGCTCGTGAGTAAAGTATTGTCATTGTAGCTCCCTAGCACATTGTCTAGAACCTTGTATCCTAGACATGTATTGTTTTAATGTAGCTTGTGTGTCTATAAATGAGATTTTTTTGTTTTTTGTTATCAACAGTTCATGCTGCCTGGTATTGTTCATGTAAACCACCAGCCTTATCTGGAACATGGTGATGGACCCATTGTAAGTATTCTTGCATTATCCTAGCAGTATTCGCTGACATGAACAAGTCTGAGTTTAAGATTGTCCTGAACTAGTTTACAGGATTGGAAGGGAGCTTTGCTTTTACTAACATAACAGGACCTCATGGGGGGAAGGTGCAGTCAACTGACTGGGTAAGGAACTGCGCACAAATAAGTCAGTAAAACGGATGTTTGCTAGAAGTCCAAATATACAAACAACTATGACTTTCCGCTAGAGCACAAGTATTATTGGCCATGTCTGTCAACCCAGTTTTATGTGCTTTTAACACGTTACTAACTTCGTCGATCGTTCAATTTGTGACACAGTCCACCGGCTGATGCTCCCACCGTTTTTTAAACTTGCATCTAGATGTTTTTATTCTAAGATGGCTGCGCGCATGGCCGATACAGACGTTTTCAGTGAATTTTTTGATAATTTCTGTTGACGCATATTCAGCCTATTTATTTTTTATCATGTCTTAACGAAAACTAAATCAGCAGTATTAATTCGAAATCTGCCAGCGAATTTAGCGCTGAAAACAAAAATTCCTGGATAAGTAGAGATTTACATTTGAATGTAGTCCTCATATCCCAACGATCAACCTGATGTAGGTGCTTATGAAGAAAGAAGTGGGTGTGACCCAAGAAACACCTTTGGTTATTTGATGTGTTTTAGTATAGTCCTAATAATATCTTTCATGTATAATGTTTTCTGTCAGGTGCTTGTACTAGTACCCACCAGAGAGCTGGCCCAGCAAGTCTTAGAGGTTGCTAATGAGTTTGGCAGAGTCTCCCAGCTGCGGACAGCTTGTGTCTATGGTGGATCTCCTAAAGGACCACAGCTCCGGGATCTTGAAAGAGGTAAATCATCCTTTTGTCTTTTATTGAGGGAAGTCCAACATTGCATAGTTGCTCTGGACTTGTCTACCTGAATGACATACTACCTTTGGATTAGAAAGCTAAAAGAACTTCCAGTTAAGAAATTGTGTTGCACTAGGACAGTTTAAGGCGTCATGTAAAATTTTTTTTTTTAAAGTGCCTTACATGGAAACTGAGAATTGTGTGGTAATGTTAAACTTGGTAGTAAAAAGATGCTGAATTTTGAGTCAACCAGCATTAGGGCACACAACAGCGATCAGAATGCCATGCAAAAACGCTGTAGGGAAAATATACCTGCATGGATATTGCAGTTATACTAGACATAGCAGTAGATAATTTAACACTAACGAAGGAAGCAAAGATTACTCAGTAATTACGTTGTCATATCGATGCCAACCCTGCAAATGTCAGCAATTAAATGTTTGTCTCGGTCGAAAGTTGCAAAAATTGAATGGCTAGTCTTATCTTCTTCTTCGCGTTTACCAGCTGTACACTCTGGCGGAAAGTGTGCATCAGTTTTAAAGATCCCATTTTCTTGAATACAGACTGTTGGTTACTTGCCTCTCCGGCAGATTCACTCAAGACTTCAAAGGAAGCTCCCCAATAAGTCGGCTCTTACGACATGCTTTTGGGGAGGCAGTGGGTCTATTCTTGTTTTCCCCACAATGGGACCCCGGAACCCACACAGGGGAGTCCTAATATGAAAGCTAAAAATTTTTCTTTTCTTTTTCTCACAGGTGCTGAAATTTGCATTGCAACTCCTGGTCGCTTGATTGATTTTCTAGCTGCAGGTAAAACCAACCTCAGGCGCACCACATACCTTGTCTTGGATGAAGCTGACAGGATGTTGGACATGGGGTTCGAACCTCAGATTAGGAAGATTCTAGAACAGATCAGGGTAGGTATCTGTTGCAAGTTATGTTTTTAGTTAAATTTAGAGGCAACTGAGATGTGATTCTTGAGAAGAATGTTAATACCTTGGACTGCCAAAATTACTAACATTGAATCCTGGGAAGGTAGAACATTTTATACAGCAGTGAGAAAAGGTTTTCTGGTTATGTGATGAGGAAAGTAGCACGGAAAATATCGTGACGACTGTAAAGATCACCGGTAGAAAAGACAGACTGAGAGAAATTATCTGTGATGATGATCTACTCTTCACATCTTTTGCAGCTTTACACCTGGAAATAAATTTTTGGTGTTGTGATAAATTGAAGCGTCATGAAAAATATATATATATATATATATGAAATATTAATGTTATATAATAAAAATTTACTGTGTGGCTTGTTCTCAGCCTGATCGCCAGACATTGATGTGGAGTGCCACGTGGCCCAAGGAAGTTCGTCAGCTGGCAGAGGAATTCTTGAACGACTACATCCAGGTGAACACAGGCTCTCTGCAGCTGACAGCCAACCACAGCATCCTGCAGATTGTTGACGTCTGCCAGGATCATGAGAAGGAGGAGAAGTAAGTCTGCGCTATTATTGAAACACGGCTCGTAGATTACTTATCATCATGACATTTAATTTTTGCTTTCTGGAGACAGGAACAGAGGCACCTGTGTCGATGTATAATGCCTGTGATGGCATCTGTTCTTAAGTTTAAGCAACCACTAAATCTTAGGTGTAGTACTTTAAATCACCTTCTGCTTCTTAGTGCAATGGTGTTCCTACTGTCGGGTTATATAATTTCTCAGTCTCTGGTGATTTAGTGAACTCTGGAATGATTTTTACTTGAGCATGCTTTCCGAAGAGGTAAATTGTGTGTTGGCAAGTGAGCTGTATTTTTACTGCCTTTTCGACTAGCCTGATCAGATCAGCTTTTCATTTATGGATTTTTGCGGTCAATGCTTCTCATGGCTAGACGGCTGATCAGCATTTCATGGCTTCTCTGTACTGGCCTGATGTGGGACCTGAGACACATGACGGCACAGACATAATGTAATTACATCTTCAGATGGAAGAAGAAATATATCCCTAGAAGTAACATAGATTGGCTAGTCTTGGGGATCTGACTACTTCTTCTGTCTTTATATTTTTAGTTCTTGTTAATGTGTATTGTAAACAACTGTTATCTTTGGTTTCAGATTAGTGAAGTTGTTGAATGAGATCATGCAGGAGAAGGAGAACAAGACAATTATATTTGTGGACACAAAACGCAAGGCGGACGATATAGCCAAGAGAATGAAGAGAGACGGGTAAGTGGCTTGTGACAAATAGTGAACTCTTTATTTCATCTTGATCTGCAAATTCAACTCTTCCAAGACTGAGTTTGTATTGTATCCTGAAAATATTTATCCCAGTAAACAATCTGATTTTTCTAGCCCTTCAGAAAAAACCCAATGCCTCGAGTGCCGGAGGTACCAGGTAGATGGGTCGCATGTGTGTATTCTTGCGCAGTTTGAAAAATTTAAAAAAAAAAGTAACCTAGCGGCGCTGCCCAGGCAACCACTGGGAGCAACAAAAAAAAAATATCAACTATTTTAAGGTATCGCAGGTGCAACAAAATTCATGCACTGCGATAGGATCGAACTCTTCTTGAGTTAGGGGTAGAACGGAGCACTCATACATTAGACTCATAAGAAAGTGCTCCATGCATTCTTGTTTATATTTTCAATGTTTTTAATGTACAGATAAAATGTCAGTTATATTTAAATTCGCCTTACAATCCTTTTTCCGCCTCCACAATAGATGGCCAGTCATAAGCATTCACGGAGATAAATCACAGCAAGAAAGAGATTGGGCACTGAATGGTAAGTAATATCTTGATAAAATTGTCAGGTCGCAATGTCACTAATTAGTAAGGTAGTGTTGTGGCAAAGCTCTTGTATAATGCTGTAGCACACAGAACTGATTGCAGATTCGTCTTGTTCCCCATTGGTAAACTGCTCTTGTACCAGAGCTTGAAGTTTCCATGTGCCATCCTATGGCTTCTTTGCACGCTGACAGTTACTGTTAGTTGCGTCTTTGAAGGGAGCATCCCCAGTTTAGGGTAGGTGAAATGGTCAGCATGTGGTGTAAGCTAATTATTGTGCATATGTTGAACACTTCCCTTAGGTGTCATTTTTCTTTGCTTGTTTTAAAACATATTTTGGACGTGTAATTATTGAAATGCATATTATTGTGTACACAATAATTTTTTTGTTGTTGCAGACTTTCGTAATGCAGAAATCCTATATTGATTGCCACAGACGTTGCATCACGAGGTCTAGGTAGGTTGATCTGAAGATAAAGCTAGTGTTGATTGCATCATAATGTCATTATCTGTCCTGCATACTTACAATGCTGTAAAAATGTTACCGCACTGCCTGATGGATAATAGACGAGATGGATCATGTTTTAATTCTAACAATTCATTTTTTTAACAACAGCATGTAAAACTTTATAAATGTGTATTTAAAAATATGTGCAGAAATGTAACACCAAACAGGTATAGGACTAAAAAAAGCATCGAGTGGCATGGTAACCCACCACCTATCCAATGTTGGACTAATTAGGGGTTTCCTGAGAAGTAAGACCCGTTGCACCCAACGTTCTTGAACATATCTAGAAGTTGACTTACAGGTGCTTGGTCAATACACCATGAGGGATAGCTGCCATGTATCTTCATACCACTTTCTTGTGCCTTGGTATACTGTATGTAAAGCAGACTACTAGATCAGTGCTCATTTGCATTTAAACTGAACCCAAAATAGATTGACCATTGATTTATAGCACTTATTCTGGTTATACTTATACCTTTCAAATGCTGTGAAGCTTAAAACATTGACACACACAGTTACAAAGGAATTATAGGCAACAGTAATTGGGACTGATCCTCAAATAGTGCTCGAAAAGAACTGATACATTATAGTTACACATAGAAGTTGAAGTGAAAGGATAAATAAGGGAGTTAATTTAGATGCAGCCATTTTTTAACAGATTAAACCAAATCATGTGGACAGACATCCAGCACATGCTAAAGATTGAGAGAAAATAATGCTGAAGTTCAGTAGTCACAGTCGTTTGTATATATCAAGCATTTATTTATGGCATATGTATATTTTTTTTTAAAACTACACGTGTGAGCTGTGAGCTTCACATGTTAACTCAGCAGACCATACAATCAACTTTCTTTTGTTTTTCTTCCAATCCTAGTTGATATAAAGAGGAGTGAATGACGGCCACGAGCTGCCTTGTTGAACCTCACACAATCGCTGTGGGCACTGACAAGGAGTGGCGTGTTTAATGATCTCGAAGCCGGCGCCAGTTCTTATGCTTCCTTGGGAGCCTAGGACTGGCCAGGTAGTGCACACCGGGCGTAAGTACTGCGTGGCAATTATATCTGGGGTGGTGAGAGGTAGTAGCTTGGCGACAGGCAATAGCTGCAGCATTCAGGCACATATTAATTTTTTATTTATACAGTACATGATTTTTTTTTCTTTCTTTTTTTTTCTAACAGTACGTCTCATCTAAAATCTTTTTCTATGAGAGGTATTATTGTAAGTGCTGCTGCTTGGGGGATAGTAAGGTCACACCACCTGATAATTTCTGACAAGTATTGCCACCAGTCAGTAGAAACGCTTGGGGAGGCACTGTAATCGAGAGATTTCTACGCTATCTCTATGTTAAGACACAGTTAACTTAGTTTTAGGATAGATGTAGGTCTATTTTATCCACTATTAAATATTTTCTGATCGTATTCTCACTTGTGACAGTGGGACTATATTGTACATTTTTGTGTGGGTTTAGTCCTGCAGTCACATGTGAGACTTGAGGATGAGTTCTAACTTAGTCTTAATATTGACAGATGTTGAGGACATCAAGTTTGTCATCAACTTTGATTATCCCAACTGCTCAGAGGATTACGTGCACAGGATTGGGCGTACGGGACGTGCCACCAAAACAGGGACAGCGTACACATTCTTTACACAGCGCAATGCCAAACAGGCGCCAGACCTTGTGAATGTTCTACGGGAGGCCAAACAGGTCATCAGTCCCAAGTTGCTTCAGTTGGAAGAGGGCTCAAGATTCATGAGAGGAGGTGAGTAGTCACTCTGTTTTGATCAGCTGTTCGTCCATCTCGTTCCAGGACTTGGGGGTTTTACATGTCTGGTTTATTTTCATGGGCACTGCTAGTTTTTTGTCTGTCTGGCTGATGTACTTTGTTGTCTGACTTGGAAACACTCCGACTCGTACACTGGCAGATGCACTTTATCTTGGAGAAACTGACTCGTACACTGGCAGATGCACTTTGTCTGACCTGGAAACACTCTGGGAGTGGGTCTGTTTTTTCCCTCTTCATTGTGATAGTGAGAAACTTCCAGTACTGTAAGAATTGTATTAACCCTTTCAATATGAGAACTCTATATTCCTAATGCACAACGCCAATAATATAATCACTAACAAATGTGCACTTAATCTACCTATACATAACAAATAACATTTCCGAACAATTTTCTCAAAACTAAACAGCAGAGATTGGAAAAAGCAGAAGACCCTATTATGCTGTCTAAATACCATCCATAAAAAGTCATATGAAAGCATTCAATTGAATACATGCCTGGTATCTTAAATTTAAAGTAACCCTTCAGTGTGAAGGGGAAAACGCCTCCACGTAGCCTAACATATTTATACAAGAACAAATTTGATGTTTTTTACAATGGTATGGTACCAGCTTGAGCTTATCTTCGCGAATGTTCTTTATTCAAGTAATTATTTTTAAGTGGTTTCTAGTTGACAATAATACATATGTTTAATTCACAGGACGTGGTGGTAGTCGCTGGAGGGGTGGCAGTGGTGGTGGAAACCGTTTCAGCAGTGGTGGTGGTGGCAGCAGTTACAGCAGTGGTGGTGGATTTAAATCAAACAGCTACGGCAGTGGGTCACAGAACAGTTACAGCAATGGCGGCGGATTCAAATCCCAAAATGGCTTCAGTAGTTCCAACAGTTACGGCTCCTCACAGAATGGATCATCCAGTGGAGGATTCAAGGGACAGTGGAACCAGGCTGGCTCTGGTGTCACTGCCTCCTCCCTATCTGCTGTGCCACCCACAACCTTCTAGTGGGCTATGAATGGCGTCAGTATCTGGGACCATTGTTTTTTTTTTTTGCCTGATCTCCACGTTGTCTTTTGTGAGATTATATTTTTACCGACATTGTCAGCCCTGTTTTTGAGGGTCCGTATATGCTCACATTTTTAGGTTTCTGCCTCTCTTAGATGTCTCATTTTGTATATTTTTTTAAACTGACGAAATATTTTAGGGTAACGTGATGTGATGAGGGGAAAAAAAGAAATGTTCATGAATTTAGACGCCATGTAGTATATTGTGAATGTTTCTTGTTGGTAAAGCTGTTGTGTGATTAAACTTGACAATTTCCAACATGCCTTTGTATTCTTTTGTAGCAGAACATTTGTGCAGTAGAATGTTTTAATTTTGTTACAAGTCTACAATATATTGACTAAAATTGAGAATATGTGGGGGTGACTGCAGTCAAGCTAATACTAGGAATTCCGGAGAGATGTGGCTTTAAAAGCATCTTCTCGTTGTTACGTTGGTCTTCTTTGCGTTCACCAGCTGTACACTGGTGGAAAGTTCTGGTTGTTCGTCCACACCTGAACTGCAGTCCTGCTCCAGGACCTGAGTGTTGAGTGTGCATCAGTTTTACAGATTGATTCACTTGAATGCAGACTGTTGGTTCCTTGCCTCTCAGGCAGATGCACTCCTACTTCAAAGGCAGCTACCAAATAGTCGACTCTTACGACATGCATTTTTGTAGGCAGTGGGTCTGTTCTTGTTTTGCCCCGGATCCAACACTGGGAGTTAACATTTGTGTAGTTCACTTAGTTTGAAAAATGCTTCTCGAGCGAAACGTTGTGTTGTTTTGTTCGTTTTTCTGCTTCCCCATTTTGTTGAGCTTTTTAGTCCAATTTCTCCGGAATTAATATATTGACTACCAAAGCTCTGTGAGTGGGACACCAAGAATAGGCCTACTGTCGTAAGCCAGGACTGAGATCTTCCTTCAAAGCTGAAGTACATCTGCCTGAGATTCTAGTAACCAAGTCTGCGTGCAAATGAGCTAGACCTGTGATATGGATGTACACGCAACACTCATGTTCTAAAACAGGACTAGTCAAGAAGTGGATAAACTGCGGAAGCCACACGGGATTGTCTGTGACAAGTTACTGAGAGACAGATCTTAACACGATAGCTGTTCAGGTACCTGTCTTAAATGATTGTAGACACATAGGTCACGTCTGGTGGAAGATATATCACAACAGAACTATTTCAGTGGGACAAGAACTCTTGCATATAGAGCCCTGGGGAGATAATGAAGCTAATGTGAGGTACTGAAGAATCCGTTTAATTCCCTGGACCTCGGAAAGAAAAAACAGCCCAGCTGTTTTAAATACAAATGTTGGTCATAGTAACAAGTGAAGTCGGGAGATGTGAACCAGAGTCATCGGTTATAATCCATAAGTGCTCTGTCACCAACAGCTAAGAAACTGGTCGCCGACAGCGACGTTCTTCCATTTGCTCCAGTGTTAACTTGTACCCATTTCCTAGAGTGAACCCCGGGCATTTTATGGCAATGAAACGAACGCCATTGAGATTGTTAAGAGCCTTCTCACGTGTCATGATACATGCTGTTGATCGCCCACGCCGGTTGGCAAAGCATACTGCTGAGTAAATCGGCCATCCATAAAACTTCTGCATATTTCTGCATTTTTAAAATTTAAACACTGGGTCAATGGCTGGCTTCCTGTGATATCACCATCCCGGCCGCCTTTACTTCTAAGAAATTGCCCATTTTAGGTTGCGTCGACATGGCAGCCAAGGCACTATTCTTTGAGATCACCATTACTTTCGTCTTTCTATTGATCGCACTGAGGCCCATTTTATTACTTTCCACCACCACCACCGCGTCTATCAGTTCCTATGTTGGACCATGTAGGTTATGTTCACTGTATCATGAAGGCGAATCAGGTGATAGTACACAGCCTTGTCTTACTGCCCTCTTTATGCTCTGAAAAGTCCCACCTGGTTATTAATTCTTGTAGCTGCTTTTTGCTGCCAATACATGTTCTTTGAGTTGAGTCAAGAATAGATGTCACAGCAGTCGGTGCATTCCCATGCACTCCTCTTCTTGAGGGGCAGATTGATCACCACAATCTGGTGATTGATGCAGTTGGGGGTGACGAGAGGTTCTGGCCACGGCCATCTTTAGATATAAATGGAGATGGCCGTGGTTCTGGCAGATGCTCAGAGGAAAGGTAAGACGAACGTTTAATCAGAATGATGGCTGCTCAAGATGGAGACGGAGCGATTATAGGAATGCCCCGATGTTGGTTCTTGCATCAAATCAGATCTTGAGCAGAGTTGCAATACTGACGGTACCGGTCACAATCTTGCCTTTCCTCTGAGTGTAGTGAGCCGGCCAGATGCCTCATTCTCTCCAGGCCATAATCTTCTACTTCTACTGATTCTGTTGCTTGTCCCCAAAGGAGCTTAACCACATCCGCCTTATCAATTCACCACCCAGTGGTGCAGATTCAGTCAGTCTATCTGCAAGTTCATTACCCANAAAAATTTTTTTAGTTGAAAAATAATCTATTTTAATTTCACAGGAGTGGTGTGTCCGGGAGGGGTGGCATGGTGGGGGAAACCCGTTTCCAGTGGGGGGGGTCAGCTTACAGCGGGGGGTGGTTTAAAAAAAACAGCTACGGCAGGGGTCACAGAACGTTACGCAATGGCGGCGGATTCAATCCCAAAATGGTTCATAGTTCCAACAGTTCGGCTCCTCAAAAATGGATCATCCAGTGGGATTCAGGACAGTGGAACCAGGCTGGCTCGGTTCACTGCCCCCTCCCTTCTGCTGTCCCCCCAAAACTTTTATGGGCTCTGAATGGCGTCATGTCGGGGACCATTGTTTTTTTTTGGGTTTGGGTCGATCTCCCGTTGCTTTTGTGAGATTTTTTTTTTACCGTCTTGTCCCCCTTTTTTTTGAGGGTCCGTTATGCTCACATTTTTTGGGTTTTTTTTGCCCTTTTGTGTCCTTTTTATTTTTTTTTTAAACTGACAAATTTTGAGGGTAACGGTGTGGAGAAAAAAAACATGTTCATGACTTAAAAGCCCCTGTAATATTTTTAATGTTTCTTTGGAAGCTTTTTGTGTGAATAACTTGGAAATTTAAAACCCCTTTGCATTGTTTTGAAGCAAATTTTGAAATAGAGTTGATTTTTTTTAAAGTCTACAATATTTTACAAAAAGGGAAAAATAGGGGGGTAAAAGCTACTACAAAAATTCCGAGAAATTTGACAAAAAAGCCTCTTGTTTTTTTTTGGTAGTTCACTTATGTTTAAAAAAACTGCCCGCCGTGTTTGTTGTTTTTTCCGTTTTTTCTGTTTTTCCCCATTTTGTTGAGCTTTTTAAAAATTTTCTCTAAAATTAAATATGACTCCCAAAAGCCCTCTTAGCGAGGACTAAGCTTCCTTCGAAGTGAAGTCATTGCATACCTGTTATGGATAAAATGCGGTTCTGGAACAACATCACAAAGTGCGACGACATATATAACGTAGCTGGTCAGGTGCCTGTCCTAATTGATAGTAGGCACATAGGTCACGTGTGGGGGAAGATGTATCACAACATAATTGCACGTTGCAATTATTTCAGGAGGGTGGTACAAGAACTCGTCATGTAGTGCCCTAGTGATGTACAAAAGCGGCCCAGCTGTTTTAAAATACAAATGATGGAAAAAGGTGAAGTCAGGAGATGTGAACCATCGAAATCGGTTATAAACCATAAGGGCTCTGCCACCAGTACGAACAGACGTTCCTCAATTTGCTCCAGTGTTAGTTAACTGGTACCCATTATCTAGAGGCTATGTAAACCCCGGGCATGCTGTTGGTCGCCTACGCAAATTGCTGAGTAAATCGACCATACATAAAAACTTTTCTGCATATTTGCTTTTTTAAACACTGGGTCATTCACTGGCTCATTTTAGGTTGCGTTGACATGGCAGCCAATGCACTATTCTTTTCTTTGAGATCACCATTACTTTCGTTTTTCTATTATATTGAGGCCTATTTTATCACTTTCCACCACCACCGTATCTATCAGTTCCTGTGCTGCAGCCTAACGTAGGTTCACTGTATCATGAAGGCGAATCACATCCTTGTCTTACTGCCCTCTTTGTTATGAAATGTTCCCACCTGGTTATTAATTCTTGTAGCTGCTGTTTCCTGCCAATACATGTTCTTTGAGTTGAGTCAAGAATTGAAATCACAGCAGTCGGTGCATTCCCATGCATGCTCCGTCCTCTTCTTGAGGAGCAGATGGATCACCACAGTCTGGTGAGATTGATGCCGTTGGGGGGTGAGGAGATGTTCTGGCAGATGCTCGAGGCTCAGGAAAGGCGAGACGGACGTTTAATCAGAATGCTACTGGCACTGTTAGTATCGGAGCAACTTTTATCTGGCTTCTAAAGATGGGGATGGAGCGCTTGTGGGAATGCCCTGAGTGCTGTGATGTCGGTTCTTGAATCAAATCAAATCTTGTCTTTTCTCTGAGTGTAGTGAGCCAGCCAGACCCTCTGGTTACACTCAGATGCCTCATTCTCTCCAGGCCATAATCTTCTATCTCTACTGATACCGTTGCTTGTCCCCAAAGAGGCCTTAACCACATCCGCCTTGTCATGTTTCAATTCACCACCTATTGGTGCAGATCCAGCCAGTCTGTCTGCAAGTTCATTACCCACAACGCCGGCATTGCTTGGAGATACGAGTTCTTTATAATTCACAAATCTGTTCCATCAATGTTTAACTATTCCAATAGTTTGATTGTTTCTTCATGTTTCACACAATCAATTGCTTTCGTATAGTCAATGAGACAAAAGTAAAGATCGATTTTTTTTGGTTACTTCTATAGCTTTCTAAAAGAGTTAGGAATGTATGTGGTATTGTTGGTACCTTTCCCTTCTACAAATCCACATTGCTATTTACTTCTGGTTACATTTCCACTACATAGAGCTTTTGAAAACTAATCCCCGTGTGGGTTGAGGGGAAAGTTTCATACGTTTGAAAAATGGCGTGAGGTTAAATGTTAATGAACATAAAATTGAATGAATTCAAGACGGGGTGAAACGGTAAGAAATGTGTGCAATCCGAAGATTCTCACACTAGTTCGGACCGCTAATGAACGAGAGAGACGACGTTACCTGCTGACAAGAGAAGACAGTTATATAACAAGTGAGTAAATGGCAAAGGATGTATTTTTATAATGGTACGGTGCGTCGCAGGTCGGCCCAGCCTAAAGTGGGTACCAGGATGTATGTCCTGGGGAGGTAAAGACGACATTACCTACATAGTGCCGCTTAGTATGTAAAAAGATGGGTGCTTTTCCCTTATGCCTCCTAAGGCGTGAAAAAGGATCTTTACCACTTTCAAATAGTAGAGGCTTGTCCTGGTATGTTCTTGATGCCACCGTACGCGAAAGAGCAAATGATCTGAGCTCTTGATTAAAGGTGAAGTGGGTTATCTTGCCATTGCTAAGCACGGTGATAAACATTTTCATTGACACGCGCATTCACATGTGGAGGGAAATAAATTAACGTTGCCATTCAACTGCGGGTCCTCGAGTGTGAAGTTGCGACAGTTGACTTAGCTGGCGTTTTCTGTCTGTCGTTGGGGTTAGCATTTGTTCATTCATTCATTCAGTAGCATGTCCCTCGCGGAACCTCGCTGCCATAACAACCCTCCGGAAAACCTTCCTATCATGAGCAAGATGTCCTGCGTCTGATACACCCATCTGGAGATCATCTGCCACATCCTGCACCCATCTTCTCCTTGGCCTTCCTCTTCCTCTCTTCCCAGGCATATACCCCTCCATTATTGTTCTCTCTAGACTTCCATGACGTTTCAAGTGACCAAAATATTTCAATTTTCTTTGTTTTATTGTCTTTACTAGCCAACCCTCTTCAATATTCAGCTCTTGAAGTATTGATGCATTTGTTCTTTTCTTTACCCAAGATATTCTTAGAACCTGTCTGTAACATTTATATTCAAATGCATTTATGCGCTTTTCCGCTTGTTTAGTAAGTGTTTAGCATTTGTTACCACTGCGAATAAAGATCACCCGTGGAGAGGTCCCGGAAAGTCCTATCTATCTTCTTTTACCCCACCAGGACATCACACATACAAATAGGCTCGCACAGACTCATACACATTCACTCAATGTCATTATATGTCACTCTCTTCTTCCGTTGTGTCCTGTGCAAACTCTTAATTGAGTCAACTGACATCACAGCATTCAAGGCATTCCCATGCGTGCTCCGTCCTCGTCTGCAGCAGCCAGCGCAGAGTTCCAATACCAATGGTACCGGTCGTAATCTGGTTATATGTCCGTCTTGCCTTTTTCCTGAGTGTAGTGGGCCGGCCAGACCATTTATTACACCCAGGTGCCTCATTCTCTCCAGACCATAATCTTGTTTCGTTTCTGACACCATTACTCGAGTTTACGGTGCAAACTCTCTGTTATTATGGATAGTGGCCCGTCCAGCACATTCAGTCTTTACCATCAGTATTCATGTTATTCTCTGTTCGTTTTTTTTAGGCTTATACACAAAAACACTTACTTATACTTTACACCAGTGATTCCAAAACTGTGCACCGGGAAGCCGCGACCTCTTCACATAAGCGCATAGGGCTTAAAATTGTAATCGAAAATGTAATTGAAAAAAGGCGCCGCAGCCAAGATAAGTTTGGGAAGCACTGCTTTACACATTGTCCGGTGACCATAATGTTTCTAGCTAATTTCTATCAGAAATGAACAAAATAATATGCTTTTTAACTGCATCAGGGGAAGAAAAACAGCACTCAGGACACTCCCATGAGTAATCTGCCCCTGTCGTCAGCAGTAAGTGAAGGCTCCAATTCTAGTGGCACCAGCAACTATTCGCGCTTTTCCCTAAGTCAGTGGCTCTCAACTGTCCTAATACCGTGACCCTTAAATACAGTTCCTCATGCTGTGGCGCCCCTTTCCTTCCAAAAAAATTTCTATATCACGTTAACGAATATGTGTTTTCCGATGTTCTTAAAAAACACTTGTGAAAGTGTCGGTCAGACCTTCTCCCCCCCCCCCACCCCCCCCCACCCCCCCCCCCCCCCCCCCCCCCCCCCCCGCCCCCCCCCCCCCCCCCCCCCCCCCCACCCCCCCCCCCCCCCCCCTACTACTACAATATTTTTGATTTGGTCTGGCATGTACATTGTGACAACTGCCATTACTTGAACTTTGAACTCTCACTGGGGTCAACACACAAATATCTGGCAGCGCCGGTACTGATTAATAAAAACGCGCGTAAATCATACTAACTTTCTTTCAACCGTATCCTCATTGTGCTGACTTCGCTGACATATGTTTTCAGAACTATGCTGATAAATGAATCATCAAAAGTTGAAGTATCAGTCGCAATGTTTTTAATTTGTCATTGCGCAATTTCAAACTGTGAGCATTTGATCGATTTGTAAAAAATCTTGGACAAGTTCAATTTGAAAAGTGTGGTGTAGAAAGTATTACTAGTATAGTTTAGGATCAGAAGGACCTTTTAATCAGCAAACAGTTAGGCTTGAAGAATTTGGCTGTAATTGGTACTGATAATGCCTCAGTGATGGTTGGTATAAACAATGGCGTTTATGCCAAGTTAAAGGAAGCTAACCCATCGTTTATACTTATAAAACGTATGCGTCATTCATTGCAGCTAGCATTATCACATGCTTCATCTAAATATTTACCAAGGAATTTGGAATACCTTATTGCTGAAACACTTTACTGGTTTTCCAAATCATTTGTCAGACAACAGCAATACAATACATTATATACAGCCTTGAATGATGGTTTCACACCACCGAAAATTCTGTCAGATTGCAAAACTAGATAGTTATCAATTTAACCAGCTGTTGAAAGAATTATGAAGCAATGGCTGAAGACACACTTTGAAATAACAAGACAAAGGGAAAAGTGCTACACAGCTGAAATACTATATGGAATGTACAGTGATGAAAAAAATTTGTCATTCATTCTCTTTTTATAACCTATTCTAATGGAAGTGCAAAAAGTTAATAAACTGTTCGAATCTAAACTTGTTGATAAAGTTAAATTACTTGATGATCTCACCTTGCTATTTCACTCGATAAAAGACTGGTGTTGCCAACTTCTAAAGCTGATTTGCTCACTTGCACTATAGAGAGCTATTTGGCTCCTAAGCCACACCTTGGATATTAAATCGAATCAAAAATTGATGGTTTAAAAACAAAAGGACTGTTAACAGAGAATGAAGAGAACAACTAAAGAAAACGCTGTCAAGATTTCCTTATCTCATTATTGAAGCAGAGACTTCCTGAAAATCTAGATGTTTTGACAAAAATTTCACTTTTCTCTGTGAGCAACATTCTTCAGCCAATAAAGGACATACCTAAATATTGTAAAGTTATGACATTTTTAGGGGCTACTGATAATAGTGTCGCGGAAGCAGAATATCAGTTAACCAAAATAAAGTTAGCTGAATGGACAAACAAAACAGAAATAAAGCGTTTTGGAGTGAAGTGAGACAATTTAAAGATGCCTCATCAAACAGTCCATTGTGTAAGCTCTTTAAAGTGCCATGTCTGCCATGATACTACCCCACTCAAATGCTGGCGTAGAAAGAGTTTTCAGTTCTAGGAATTATATCAAATCTAACCTAAAAAAACAGGATGAAATTTGACCTCTCAAATACTATCGTGCCATTAACATTCGGCCTGATGAGACTAGAGAAATAAGCCTACTGTTCCACTTATAAAGAAATTTGAACAGCTAAAGCATACCAGGGTCATTTTGGATCTGAAGCTTCAACTTCATTATCCAAGCTAAGTTTATCCTGTGGATCTTGTGAGGCAGACATCAGTGAAGGTGAGGACATGATTATGTAGGGTAAGTCATAACAAAAGCTATGTAATTTTTTAATTTTTCAATTTGGATGTTTTTTATAGATCTTTTCCACGCAGATTTAGATCTTTTTAGATATTTTTGGACACCGTTTTGGATATTTTTTGTCAAAGAAAAGTGGCAATACTGTCGCCGAGTCATTCCCCTCATATCAAAGTAATCTTTTTGTGGCTCGGCACTGCTCAATCTCTCCCATTTTAAAGTATTTACCTGTGAAAGGAAACAAGGCCTGACGTTTACTGATTTTTCCCACCGTTTTTTTTTTAAATCCTAAAAAAGGAAATAGTCCCTTTGCCAGCTCACCTCTTACAAGGACTAATACCTACGCGCCGGATTATATTTTGTCATTTTCAGCAGTTCGCAACAAGTAGTTCTTGTTGTCTCACTTGTCACCGAGTCATTGTCTCCGTTACGTTTTGGTCAGAAAGTAAAAAGATCCCTTTTCACACCTTGGTGTGTATTTGTTATATAGTTACAGCTAGTTGTGTATCCTTTACAGGACCATTGCAGAACCTTCTTCATCTTATTTCGTTCGCTTGGAATAGATTATATCTGCAATGTTGTCACTAGTATGAACTTCGCTGTCTTTTATAATTCTTTTGTAACTGCAGAACAAACCCAGCACTTGTTTGACTGTTGTGGTTTTTCTAGGTAAACTTACGTCCAGTAGTTTGCCATTTTTCTGGATGGTCGGCTTCTAGATACCACTGTCGAAACCAACACAAGACCGGCAGTCGGGATCGACCCCGGCATTACAGAGCGCGTTCGCAACGCTTAATCCATAGACGCCGAACTACAATTTAGTAATAGACCTATTTTTTTTTTTTTTTTACCAATCAACACTCGGTGGGTGAACTGGTCACCCCGGGACTTGCCTGGTACCAATTTAACACTGGGTCGACCGGGAAGTCAAGGTTATTTTTGGAGATACAAAAAAAAAGTTCTGCTCCGTTCAATCAGAAGCCAGTAGCTCCGGATCTGCAGGCAAGCGTCTAGCCGAAACTCGTACAGAAAGTAAAAGTCCAGGACCTTTTTCACGCCATTGTCGCTTATGCCATATGATGCTACGAACTCTGTAGCTACATCGACGATCGTCAACTTTCTCTGTTAAAAAAAAAAAAAAACTGTATTCGTGGACTGAACGACACGCCCGTAAGACTAATGGCGACATCTTTCTTAAGGGGTGCCTAGTTGGTCCTGTCCTAATTACACTTGTTACCAATGCGATGCGCACACGACATTTGGAGGTGACAGGTTCGATTCCCGGCACGGTAACTATAGCCTTCGATTTGTATGTTGTCTATTGTGACCTTCTACCTGTATACTTCTTTTTATGATTACCAACAAATTCATTGTCTGACTATTTATTGCATATATAATATGTCTACGGCCTCAAGTGTCCCCCCTCTGTCTATTTATGTGAAGCATTGTGAAACTTAGACACGACCTACAGAACGTGAGAAAGTCTACATTCGGTAAGTGGTGCTTCTATTTCCTAGTATAGTTCATGGTGGGAGTCGCCATGCGAAGCGGCTAGACGCTCGCGAGCGGATCGGAAAGTCATGGGTTCGCTCCCAGATGGAGCCGGACTTACAAACAAAATTACCTTGACTCCCAGGTCGACCCAGCCTTGAGTGGGTACCGGGTGCAGTCCCTGAAGTAAAGGCGGTCGGCGTGATGCCGATCACATCACCTACCTTGAGCCGATTGGTCTATAAAAAGTATAGGTCCAGCCCCTATCTTGAGCCGATTGGTCTATACAAAGTATAGGTCCAGCCCCTACCTTGAGCCGATTGGTCTATACAAAGTATAGGTCCAGCCCCTACCTTGAGCCGATTGGTCTATACAAAGTATAGGTCCAGCCCCTACCTTGAGCCGATTGGTCTATACAAAGTTTAGGTCCAGCCCCTACCTTGAGTTGATTGGTCTATACAAAGTATAGGTCCAGCCCTATCTGCCCCATACGCCTAAAGGCGGGGAAAAGAAACCTTTACTTTACTTATAGTTCCTGGTAGCGAGAAAGAGAATTCTCGAGAGCTAAATAAATCATGTCCTGATATAGGGAAGTGAATCATGGAGAATCGGTTAATCAATCAGCAGGTCCTTAACAGAATGCGGCTGTGATCACGGAAAGCATGACAGCCTCTCTTTCTCTAGCCACTTCTCCAGCTCTATGTGCTTTCATGGGTGGAACACTTGAGTTAACGGGCTCCGTTGTGGGAGAATAGACCTACTGCTCCTAAAGAGCATGTCGTAGGAGGCGACTAATCAGATGTGTGTTCTCTGCAAAGTAGTAAGCGTATCTGCCAAATATGCGAGAGACCAACAGTCTGCATACAAAATAAGCCAGATCTGTAAAACGGGTGTACACAATAAAAATCAAGTTTTGGAGCAATACCAAAGTTCAGAAGTGGACAAACAGCCAGAACTTTCCATTAAGTTTACAGCCAGTGAGCGCGAAGAAGAAGAAGAATCAGTGGATCTGTGACTCAGATGTTAATGAAATCGTTTCACAGCCGAATCCTCGATGTGTCAGGGTTCGATTCCCGCGGTGGACGGTTTGGAATCAGACCGTTGTCGTGATTCTCAGCTTATAGTATGAGCGCCGTACCGCATAATATTCACAAATATAAGATAACAGGTGTCATCATAACTGCAGACTGGGATAGTAGATAATTTATGATGCTCACACGATTGCGTGACTTATGAGTTAAGTATGGTCAAGCACGACTATGCCGCCTTTGAATCCGAGATAGGAGACATTTTAACCAACTCCTCATGGGAACAGTAAGTCGAGGTACACTGGGGTGGCTTCTTTATCTGAGGACTGAGCACCCCCGGGGATGCCCAATGTGCAGTAGTGTCGACTGTCATAATATAAAGATTTAACAGAGAACATTTGTTTTAAATTTAAATAATTTCATGTACGCCTAGGTGGTTTTATGTAATTATGTAGTAATAGTTTGCACAACACTATCCTGTTCATCTGGATTGTAATTGGAATATCAAGTGTTAATCGAATTGTCAGTGTGTGTTTATAAATATGTATATATTTGTTAGAACAGGACAGGCAAAAACTGCATTTTATAAAATGAAAAACATCTTGTGCAATATATCCTTGTCATTGAGAGCTAGAAAAAGAATTCGTGCCTGCTACATACATCCAGTTTTAACATATGGCTGTGAATCCTGGACAATCGGTAGGCAGGCCAAACAATTTCTGGATGCTTCGGAGATGTGGTTTTACAGAAGAATGCTTAGAATACCTTGTACAGCCAAAAAGAGCAACCAAGAGGTTTTGAAAGAGGCGGGAGCCCGAAGACAACTTATCACAGACATCAGAAGGAGACAGTCATCATTTTTCGGCCATGTTATGAGAAGAGGGAAAATAGAACATGTTGTGACCACTGGAAAGATATGTGGAAGGAGAGATAGAGGAAGACAGCGAGAGAAGATGCTTGACAGTCTTGTTGCATGGCATGGAGGTGTGTCGGCACACAAACTGATACATGCTGCAGGAGATCGTAGATTATGGAGAGGCATGATCGCCCACGCCAGTCGGCAAGGCACCTGATGATGATGATATATTTTGTATCTTCTGCTTTTTCTTCAGCATTCCGAGTCTTTGGGGTTCATTGCTGCAGATATCACCCGCCTCCAATTCATCTCCCTGGTTGGCCTTCTCTTTCCAGTTGGTGACACTAAGTGTTTGCCGGTCTGCCTGGACATTATCTCCCCATCGTCTTCTTGGTCTGCCTCGTGGTCTACAACCATTCGTCTCCCTGTTGTATACAGTTTTTACTTCTCTGTCATCTGACGTTCTTACAACATGCCCAACCCATTTCAGTCGATTAGCTCTCGTGATGCCAGTGATCAGTGGTGATTTAAACAGATTATGAATGTAGTTGTTGCTTCTCATTCACCATTCCCCGCTGTTTGATAAATTTGTTATACATAGTATCATTATTTAATTATGTAATGTTGGCCTAGTCTGAAGGCAACGAGCAGTGGAATCACTCCGCGACATGCAACACCTCGTGCGCAGTGCTGCCGAATTTTTTCGGGAAATAGAACATTTTTGTGAGTGAACACGTCAAAAGGTAC
This sequence comes from Candidula unifasciata, assembly GCA_905116865.2. Lineage (NCBI taxonomy): Eukaryota > Metazoa > Mollusca > Gastropoda > Stylommatophora > Geomitridae > Candidula > Candidula unifasciata. The sequence goes on along the minus strand of CAJHNH020001512.1, from coordinate 124,420 downwards.
AAAAATGCTAATTTAAAAAAAAAAAAAAATGTCAAAGCGTCGGTGAACACACACACATGCATATTTGATAAGAATAAAACTCTGTGTCAGTTACATCATTGATGTATTACAATTTTTTTTAAAATCTGTGGCGGCTATCAGTTCGTGCAAATAATGACATGGAGCAATAAATTTAGTCTCATCAATTCATTTATCGTTGAGGTCTTCAAAGACAGTGATTTAAAAAAAAAGACCCCAATATTGTCAAACAGAGACAACATTCTTTCTGCAGCTGCAGAGGAATGAGGTAATGCAGACGAAAGTTTCTTATTTTTTCCACCTCTCCAGTGAATTTAGTTGATCTTGCACAATCAGGTGGAGTCGCCGTGGCGTAGCGGCTAGACGCTCGCGTGCGGATCGGAAGGTCGCGGATTCGCTCCCTGGAGGAGCCAAACTTTCTTCAGAAATTACCTTGACTTCCAGGTCGCCCCAGCCTTGAGTGGGTACCAGGTGCAGTCCCTGGAAGTAAAGGCGGGCGGCGTGATGTTGACCACGTCACCCATCTTGTGCTCATTGGTCTATACAAATATAGGTCTAGCCCTATACGCCTAAAGGCATGGAAAAGGGTCCTTTACTTTGCACTATCAGGCCCCTCCATTCTTGATTTATCTATTTCTAATGTTCTTCTTTGACAAGGCTGGGAAATGTAATGACCAATGACTGCCTTTGGTCTCCCTTCAGTAACACTTTGGATCCAGTATACAACGCAAACATTTAAATTGCTGTGATGTAAAATTTCTTAAAGTAGCAAAACATGGTATCAAAATTACAGTTTTGCTCGTCAAATTTTATCAAATTTGTACGAAAGTACCAACTTGGGCAGCCCTGCTCGTGCACCCACGCTCTCCACGTGTCTGGCTGTACCTGAACTCACCGGGGACCTGAAAGGTTTCTAGTCTGTCCTCAGTCGTTGTCCAAGTTGCATCACGAAATGTCGCAGCGAAAAGACTTTGCTCCAAGAAACAGGCATGGTGGCGGGTAAGCATATACATGATATATTCTACAACTGAAACTTTTTATGTAAAGTAAAGATTACGATTATCTTTTTAGCGTTTTTTAATGTTGTGTAATAAATTGGGATCTTCATTGCCGTTGGATTTGGATAGCCATGTTGTTCCGTACAGAGTAATTTTCTCGTCCTTTTTGTTATTAGATTTGTGAAAATGATCCTTTAGTTTTTGCCACTGTCTTTTGTTAGTATCTAGTTTAAGCCGCCAGTTTAACGATAACGGATAATGAGGGCATGCTTGGTTATGTGATGGGTTAAGTTTAAACAGTCACAACAGCGTCTTTAATGATCAGTCCACATTTAAAAAAAAATCTTTTAGCCTCTTGGTGTTTTGTTGTCATATTGTGCACACTTGCAACACCTTTAACTCATTCATTGTCACTAGATGGCTGAGCCACGTTTCTTTGTTTCTAAGTGAATTTACTACAGATATTGTTTTTATAGTTCTTCTAATGATTAGAGATTTGATTAATCTCGTCTGCTTTTGTACATAGCCTTTATTAAACATATCATATTGCATCAAAGGGTAATATAGTATTATACACTATATTAGTGTGTTTAAAACAGAGACATTTTAATTAAAGTGGCTATTCGACCAATGAGTGGTAATGTAATGTTTTGAATTAGCTTTTTATAACAGCAGTGACTTGTATAGAATAAAGTATAATAAATAATGTATTGCTTTTTTCGGCTCTCCTTTCAATGCCGTCCAGCTCTCGTCCGGTATTGAAAGGAGAGCCCTTTTTTCATCCATGTCTCTTGATGATAAATTGATCCATCAAGATTTTTAATTTCCAATTCTATATAGCTATGTTTTTGTTGTTGTTACCTAGCCATTCCTTCTGTGATGCAGGCAGCGGGACAAATAACAAATATCTGACAGTTTGGCATTAACGTTTTTGCTTGATTTAGCATGCTAGCATTGATTAGTTTTGCACTCTGAAAACTGCTTAACCGTTTACCATGAGACTTTTTTTTCCTTTTTTTGGTTTCCAAATTGTTGTTGTATCCTTTCTGTCACGAAGATTAATTTTAGTGGCTATCCTCCGAATAACAGTCCTGAATTATCAAGACGGAAAATATACCCTAACAGGGCCTCGGTCACGTGCCAATTGCCCACTTCCGTCACCTTAAATTGCACACTTCCGCCATTGTCGAGAGTATCCACCACATGAGCGGCGTGGATTAGGGCTAAACTACATGGCTGGGACTCGAGAGCAGCAGCTTCCTTCATTTTATTTGCTCATGAGAAAAGAAAAAGACCGAACAGTGTGGGTTCTCGGGCCACATTTTGGGGACAATTGGCTGTCCCCTAGCAAGTCAGCTAATTACAAATATCAGAGTGCATCTGCGTCTGCAAGGAATCAAATAACCCAGATGTGCAAGCGAAACTGCCTTGGAGCAAGAATACAAGTCCAGCAGTTGATGAATCATAATTCTCCACTGAGTTTACAGCCAGTGAATGTGAAGAGAAGACATCACTGCACCCAGGACGTGCTCTATCCTCTTCCTTAGTAAGAGTTTCTATACTTGATGGTGCCAGTTGCGACTTGTCTCCTAGTTTTACCCCCTGTGCATCAGCAGATATATCAGCCCACTTATTGCTGCATACACTGGAATAGCCTGGCACACCCAGACGTCTGAGGCAGAAGATCTATGATATGCGGATCTGTTTTCAAGTGATGTTCTAATGTATGACACCAGAAATCGTGTAACCCTGCCAGGATCCTAGAACGAGCAACCAACACTCTGTGACACATAGTACCACTATTCAAATGATAATGTCCTGGGTACAAGTCGCAGAAACCCCGCTCAACCATTAGGTTATGTTAGGACTCTTGACTACAATTGGGGTGGGGCTTTTAAGTAATGACAAATTGTGTTCTACATTTGGACGGGAGAATTGTACCATAAATCTTTTGTTTCTGCAAGTTAATCATATTGTCGTTACTGTTTCTAGATATGGCGGCTCACAGGGCGGATTCAGAGGCCGCAGTGGTTTCCGCAACAACTTCCAAAGATCAGATTCTGGTGGAAGGATGGGGAAGCCCAAGTGGGAAATGTCTTCCATGCATGCCCTTGAAAAGAAAAACTTCTTTGAGGCGCTGCCAAAGTTTGAAAAGAACTTCTACGTGGAGCATCCAGCAGTAACCAGCAGATCTCAGGTAAAAGAACCTATTGTAATTTCTTCTTTTCTTTGTGTTTATTTATTGACTGTGAGCCCCGGTGGAAAGTCTGGTTGTTCATCCATTTAGGCTTTATGCCTGAGTTTTGCGTGTATGTCTGTTTTACTGGCTTATTTTTGTTCAGTTGCTTGTTTCTTGCCGTTGAGGCAGATACACTTCGACTTAAAAGTTCCAGTTACTTGACTCTTACAACATACCTTTGCGTAGGTAGTGGTCTGTTCATGTTTTCCCCACAATGGGGCTCTGTGATGTTGTCATTTTATTACTGACATGGTTTCTAGAAAGAAGCATGAAAATTGAAACTCGGATGCAGATGGACGTCTAGGGAAAGATGGATTGAAGTCACTGACAGCCAAAGATGTCACATCATACCAAGCAGCTAGGAGGCTCCCTGTCTGTCTGTTAAACTGCGACTCCTAGCAACACACAGCAGATATTGACAAGTCATCCCTTTATGGGTTTCAGGTTGGAGCCTTATTGTGGGGGAAGGGGGGGGGGGGGTCATGGGGCACTGGGTTGAAATGAATTCTGTCCGTATTCCATAGTCGTGGATTTCAAGCTGTACGATAGACATGGCTAATAAGACACCTTTTTTGGGGGTGCCTAGTTGACCATGTATCTTAGTGCACTTGTATTCATGGCGAGGCGCAGACGCCGTCTGGAGGTGACAGGTTCAATTCCCGGCACTGTAACTATAGCTTTCGATTTTTATGTTGTCTAGTGTGTTCTTCTATCTTTCTACTTCTTTCTATGAGTGCCGTTCACAATACTTTCTGTTACTTGATTAATTCTCTCTGAACAAGCATGTTGTGAATGTTGATTTGGGTTTTTTCTTCAAAGTCTTCGTCTGAGAAGCGAAGAATCAGTACGTGCTGGAAAGAAGCGTAGACAGCGCAGATATCATCACTGTACCAGTCTCTGATGCTATTGCATGACATGGGAATAAAGCATCGTGAAGTACATCTCTGCCGCCTTTGAGGCCGAGATAGGAGACATTCTAACCAACCTCTCATGGGAACAGTTAGTAGAAGTACCTTGGAGTGGCTGCTGCATTGGAGGACTGAGCAGGAATGCCCAATATGCAATGACGACGATTGTGATAACATAGAGCCAACATCCTGCATAAAAATAAGCTAGGTCCGTAAAATAGATGTACGTACAAAACTCCAAGTTCTGGGAAAAGACAAATGGGTCAGTAGTTGGTGAACGCTAAGTAGACAAAAAGCAAAAGTTTCTAAATTGTAAAGGAACCATTTTTAGTCCTTGAGGTTTATTAGGTATATGGTGCCAATCCATATTTTTTATACTATAGCATGGAATAGGCATACCAAAAATGACCTTGACTCCCAGGTTGATTTATTTTGTACATACTAAAATCTATTTGCTGTTTGGCTTTACAGGATGAAGTAAAAATGTTCCATGATGACAAACAGATCACCGTGTGTGGAACTGATGTTCCTAATCCAATCTTCACTTTTGAAGAGGGCAATTTCCCAGGTAACCACAGTAATTGCTAACTATTGTCATGCAGATAAGAGTGGCTGGTCATGTTTTTCCATCTTCCTGAATCTATTTTTTGTGAGAATTCCCCCTCCACCGCCCTGCTCCACACCCATAGTATTGAATCCTTGTCACTACAAGTGTTACCGAACTGTTTTGGCAATTTTTCACCCAAGTGCTTTTTCAAGGCTGTTATTTGTCATTTTATAGAATGCCAGATGGCACACATATTCCCGCTGAAAATAGGTCAAAATATACAGGGTTATTCAAAACGATAGATACACCTTTATTTATTTATATTTCCTTAAGCATACATTACAAATTAAAAATGCACATACAAGAAAGGACAGTTTGAAGTTTATGAACTTACAGTAGAGGTTGAAGATGTTCAGTGTGACCGCTGTCTATTGCTCGGCAAACATCTAAACGGAAGCCCAACTAATCTCACACACAAAGCAGCATCTTTTGCAAAACCGAGTTTACTGCAGCTGTGATATGGTTCTGCAGGTTGGCAACTGAGCTCTAGTGATAGTATACAAAACTTAAGATCTTTCCCTGCTGTCCTGTATGTATGTATATACATCATCATCGTGAGCCCTGCCAACTGGCGTAGGCACTTATGCATCTCCACAGTTCACAATTCCTGATTGCTTGGAACAGCTCTCTTGATGATATCCCTCTATGCCATCGTTTCAGCCCATCCAGCATGATCTCTCTGGGTCTGCCTATAGCCCTTTTCCCACTGATCTTTCTAGTTGTCACGATTTTTCCAGTCTCTCTCTTCTCATTATGTGGCCAAAGAACAGTGTCTCTTTCTTAATGTTGTATTTAGAGATCTACTTTCATTAGCTTATTTCAAGCAATCATTGTTAGTTACTCGACTGTCCAAGGTATTTGTAATATTCATTTCAGAAACCACATCTGTTGCTTCCTTATTTGTTCACTGACATTCCAAGATTCGCTGGCATACAGCAGAACAGGTTCTATGTAACATTTTAGCACTCTTTTGTATATTCATATTCAATTTATATTCAAGGAAATATGCATGACTGAAAGTGTATTCTTAATTTTGAATAATCCTGTATTACTTTTCATGCTACTACATTCATGTGATCTCAATGTTCAGATGTGATTTTCTCAAAACAAGGATTTAACTCATTCAAACTTATTTCAAAATAACTTAATTTCTTTATGAAACATCTAAGCCTCTGTTTCAGATGAACTAATAGAGATGAAGCCTTATTAGAAATTTGTTTAAACAGTCTTACGATGAATCTTCGGACCCAACAAGGATGCCAGCAGTGTTGAATGCAGAGGGAAAAGCAGCAACAAAATTCATAATCTGTTTATACCACCATTGATCACTGGCATCATGAGGGCTAATAGATTTAAATGGCTGAAGCATATTGAATGTCGGATAACAGAGGTAAAAACTGTATACTTAAGGGAGGTGATTGGTCGTAGACCACAAGACAGACCAAGAAAATGGAGATATAATATCTAGACAGACTACAAACACTTGGTAGCACCAAGCAGAGAGATTAGTGGAGGCAGGTAATGCAGCAATGAACCTCAAGGGCTTGGAATGCTAAAGAAGAAATTATGGCATATTGCCAGTGATATATGTAAGCAGTGAAGAAAGCTGGTATAATGACACCATATGCCAGTTTGTCTAAAATTATGTATGTTAAACTTGTTCTAGTCTTTTGAAGTAGAAGTAAATCTTTTTTTTTTAACCTTTCTTCCTTGTATTTCTGATTTATAATAAGGCTAAATCTGTCAAGCTTATAAACAATCCCTATTGTTGCGATAGGTGACATTTCAGAAACTGAAAAGTATTCCCACTGTAAATTTAAATAATGCAGAAAAATTAACATATAATGAATCCTTTTTGCTGAAATACAAAAACGAGATAATTTAAGGACAGGTTTGCCGATTAGTTTTTGAATGATTGTCTTATCTGATTGTCCACTCATCGGATGTTGCATTTCCTGTGGACAGCCTAACTTGTCAGTGATAAGGTGATTGTATTTCAGTGAGAAGAATTCATACGTTGATTTGACTTTGCAGTAATGCACCTGACAAGCTGCAGCATAATATGCCAGGAAGTAAATTATACGGTGTATTATATCCGTATTATTAAAAGGTTCTATTGTCTCCAGAATTAAACAAATTCTCCATTGATACACATGTGTGTATGAACGGTTTCGCTGCCTGAGCTACTCAGTTTAGTGCTTGGTGCAGCCATGTGAGCTTCATTTTTCATTTGAAATGCCTTCAATTGTGCAGCCATTGTGTCATGGTATAGAGTAGTGTGGTATGTGAAATACCTTATGTAGTAAATTTACGTGTGTATAGCCAGCTTATCGGGTCTGACTAATCACTTCAATAAACTGCATTTCTGGTGGTGACTGTTGGCTTTGGCATCTCTATCATCTGCCATATGCATTTGCTGCAAGCACATGTTTCTGGATTGTGCCGGGACTGTTTGTTGACCAGTTTTTTTTTTTTTTTTATGTGACAGTTAGGGACATTTCATTTGATTTTTCACAGGAACAGCAAAGTTTGGGGAAACCTGATTGCAGTGAAGCTGAAACCTCCACTAAGACTTTTGTATCTGTTTAGGAGCAGTGCTTACCTTTCTCTGATTACTAAGATTGCTGCCTGTATTTATGAGCAGGGGCTAGATGTTTGTTTTTCTGGTTTCACAGACTACATCATGGACCACATCAAGAAGACCAGCTGGCTGACCCCCACAGCCATACAGTGTCAGGCCTGGCCGATTGCACTGTCTGGGAGGAACTTGGTTGGAATTGCACAGACTGGATCTGGGAAAACTTTAGGGGTACATTTACATTTTGTGCCATTTCATGTGAACATTGTTGGCTATCCTTCGAATAACGGGCACTGAAGATGGCGGCAGCAAAATATCCGTTTGAGCCGCAGTCACGTGTCATTTGCGCACTTCCGGCTATTTAAGTTGCGGTTTTCAGGCGACTATCGCCACCGCCACATGGCCCTCACGCCGCTCATGCGGCGTGGATTGGGGCTAAACTAGATGTCTAGGACTCACGAGCAAAGCTGCAGGAGATGCGGAAGCTGCTGCTCGTGAGTCCTAGCCATCTAGTTTAGTCCCAATCCATGCTGCATTAGCGGCGTGGTGGCCGCAGCGGTTGTTGGCGGAAAACCGAAAATTAAGTAGCCTGAAGTGCGCAATTGACACGTGACTGCGGCTCGAACGGATATTTTGCGGCCGCCATCTTTAGTGCCCGTTTTTCAAAGGATAGCCATATTGTTTTATATTTGTGACATAGATGGCGCTTTACAGTTTTGTACAGCTTCCTCCATAATAAATTGTAAGGCTTGTTAGCTAAATTTTAATATATACATTGGAATATATCATTCTTTGTGTGGGTTCTGTGACTCTGGGGATGGGGGGCAGCATCTGGTCAAAGTAAGACTAATTACGGGCCCATAAGAGTGCATCATGCTTGATAGGTGATCAACCAAGCCTCTGCTTATACATGGGTCCAGATCTGTAGAAATGGATGTGCATGCAAAACTCAGGTTCTAGAATAAGTCAAAAAGTGAATGCAAAACCAGAGCTCTCTGCCAGACTTTACAGCCAGTGAAGGCGAAGAAGACAAAATATAAATATGTTGTGGTCATTTGCAAAATGGCTTCCATTAATGATTGTCTAAACTTTTCCACTCCTTATGTTTTTAGAGTAAAGCCTTTAAATGTTGCAAAATTTTTTGGCTTGTCGCCACCGCCGAATTGTGGACATCTGGGGACGACTATACCACCACCGCTGAGAGTATCTCCCATGCCGCTATGCGCAGCGTGGATTGGGGTTAAACTAGATGGCTAGGACTCACGAGCAAATAAAATGAAAGAAGCTTCAGAAGATGTGGTAGCTGCTGCTTATGAGTCCCAGCCATCTAGTTTAGCCCCAATCCACGCGGCGCGTAAGGGTGTTGGAGAAACTCGGTGGTGGCGGAAGTCGCCCGAAGTGCACAATTTAGGTCGCTGGAAGTCCACAATTGACATGTGACTGAGGCCCTATTAGGGTATATTTTCGGCCTCGATAATTTGGGACAGTTATTCGGAGGATAGCCCACTAAGGATATTCTCAAGTTATGAGTCAAAGGTCATTACTGTGTTTTTTTTCTTCAAACTTGTCTAAGCTTATGTCATACTTAAAGATTATTTGTGTAGGTCATTGAAATCACTTAGTAAATGTGGGAGTAGATTGCTCTATAAAACTACAGGGAAGAATGAAACAGTACATCACAAGAACAGGGATTAGCAAATGAGATGTTAATATAAAACCGAGACAGAATAATGGTTTCCCAAATCACTTTAAATATCTGCAATGACAGGCTACACAATAAAATTACTATAATTGATTGAGAATAAACTAAAATATATTTAACTTGACAATCTATACTCCTACAGTTATACAAGTAATACATAAGCTAGGTAATTTTAATTACCGCACATATTGACGTAAATATTCATTAATCATAACAAAAAACCTAACAATCATCACAGGGTCAATGAAAACTGCACGGATCATAGTCACAGAAATTTCCTGCAATGCGGACATTGTTCTATAGAAGAGACACTAAAACTATGATCCATATAAAGTTTAATAGTGTGCAGTTACACCCAATAAATGCAATATTAGATGATCTGGCATTGGGACGTCTCAAGCTTAGCGGCTGTGTCCATTTGGGATAAGACCTGAAAGACATTATCAGGCAGATCTACCCATGAGAACAACTCTGCTGAAACCTACCCTATACGCTACCTTGAAAAGCAAGTCAGCAATGCAATACAGATGACTTCCAGTCAGTGGACTCTGCTAGAGATGAGTCCAGTGTCCTTCAAAAATAAACAGCTGCTCAAAGCATGATCCTAAAGAAATATTCCGAACAGTTGTGGACACATGCTTACACAGACTGATCAGCAACCATTGGGGTTAAAAATGGGAGTGCTGACATCTTTATCACATACCCAGATAACCACCGAAACGCAAAGTATATACATACACCTACTGGTAAATTCTGTCCCAACCACACATCAGAGATCGTAGCACTAGAGCATGCTGCTAAAATGTTACACAACACCAGTTCTGACGGCCACCAAGTGGTCATATTCACAGATGTGCTATCGGTGCTTCTAGCTCTCAAGAGTGGCAAACTCCCTTACCTAAGATCTGAACTTGGCAAGGTGGCTGCCCAAAAAGTGTAGTGTACTTCAGTAGGTGCCATCTCACTGTGACGTACCATGGAACGTAAGCAGAGTCTGGCCAGAGATGACCACCACTTACTTGACAGGCATGGGCAGGTCATTATTCTACGCCTCAGGACATAACATAGCAAACATAACAAGCATATGCACAGGCTTCATCTAAGTCGTTTACCATTGTGCCATTGTGGGCTCTTTATGCAGATTACAGAACATGTCCTGCAAGATTGTACCTTGTAATTCCCATTCAGAAGAAAATACTGGCCCAGTGAGTCAACATTGCACTTAAAGTTGTATGGAACTCGAAGGAAATACCTAAAAACAGTCAAGTTAATCACAGGAGCTTGTCTGTTGGTGTAAATCATAAAGTGAACGCAAGAAGAGGAAGAATAGCAAATATAAAATCCTAACATCGCACAGTCCGTGGTGACAGCATGAGCCATGTGACCTTAAATTGTCAGGCTCAAAGACCCCACCCCTGTCTGCACAGCAAAAGTTGTAAATACTGGCAGTTTTATAAATATCAATCACTGAAATAGAACAAATAAAGAAAAAAGCTATCTGTATCCCAGTTACAACCTGGATGGGTTGAACAGGGTATTGTTTAAATTACTATTTAGTAAATATTTTTTATACTGTTTTCTGTTAACAGTTTATGCTGCCTGCTATTATTCATGTGAACCACCAGCCTTATCTGCAACGTGGTGATGGACCCATCGTAAGTACATCCATGATTTATCTAATCCCTCGATGCAACATGCTTGACTTATGCTTACCTAATGTATTTCTCTAAGTGCGATGCACTTTTTTTCTCTAGAAGTATAGGTGTAAAAACAGTGTGCGTCCCATACAGTGGAGGTATATTATTATTTGTTCCAAATGTCTGGTCCAAAAATCAAGGTAGGTTTGCCTTATACACTGTATATAACGTCACACTATCCAGTATGAGAATAGAGATGGAGGTGGTAATGGTAGCTTGAGAGATTCACAGTCCAATGTCTGGTCATTGTAATGGGCTCTGATCATGCTGCGGAAAATAAACTGCCATTCTACACTTGATAACTCAGATCAGGAGAATACCAGGAAAATTATGTGCAGAAATTCAGGTGTGCGGTGCAGTGATCAAGCTGATAGATTGGCTGCTGCCACTACTACATTAAGTGGTGATCTACATGGACCTAGCCAGTAAAATGTGATCATTTAAAATGGGAATTCACTGAGCCAAATTCAGAATTGCCAGCCTGGGTGCAGGCCATATAGACAAATCTTCACAATCCCATACTCAAACAAATGCCAAGATCTTGTGATCTATAAATTTGCTGACCAGAGAGAAAGTTCATCCCCTTATATATATATTTTTGTTGTTTACCAAAGCCCTTCAGTGGTATTTTGTAATGTCTGAAGTTGTCAGCAACACGTTTCACTAACAGGCTTGAAGTTTTTGTCACATCAGTTTCTTTTTATACATTTTTTTAAGATGTTGATTTTTTATATTTCTTTCTGCAAACAAACATATGTTTTTATGTTCTGCTGCTTTGTGAACTCAAGGACCTGATTATATAGTAAAGTCGGGAGATGTGAACCAGTGTCATTACACACGGTTATAAACCATAAGTGCTCTGCCACCAGTACGGACAGCTAATAAGAAACTTGTTCACCTGTGTCGCTGTCCGCACCCAACTCCGTAGCTACGGGGACGGTCCCCCATTTACCCCAGAGTGTTAACTCTTGTACCCATTACCTAGACACTGGGTGAACCCTGAAAATTGCCAAGTTTCGAACACCAGCTGTGTGCTGCAGCGTGTCGCAGCTGGATTTTAAAGCGAGTATCCTATCAACTGCACTAACGCAGCCCCTGATTATATAGTAATTTTAGATTTTACACCAGCCTTGCAAGCCAATAAAAATTGCTTGGTGGGCCAGTTTTGGTTCATGGGCCATAGTTCGCCCAAATCTGCTTCAGACGTCAATAAATAACTGCTGTAGAGCTAGAGCTATCTTTCCTCTCCCAGCTCACAAACTATAGCAGCTGGCGAAATATATTATGTAACCAGCTATGATACCACACTGTATGTTCAAATTGGTAAATTGGTGTCAGGAAATGGTTTCATATGTAGGTTTTGGGTCCAAAATTTTTTAGGAGAAAGAATAGAACCATCTCCCCCTTTACAAATGTCATGAAAGCTTACCAGTTAAGGGTATGCTGAAATCAGATGTGTTAGGCTGAATCACTGACATTTCTTCACTGGTGACTCCTACGAAACTTTTCTGGTACCGAAAGAGCAAAGTGGACAAGAATATATTAAAATTTCAAATAATTATTCACCCAAGGCATTGCAATAGAATTGTGATGATGAAATACCTCAAAGCAATGGCAAGAAGTATATTATGTAAGCAGCTATAATACAACACTGTATATACAGACTGGCCTAGTTTAGTTTAAGGGTATGTTTCCCCATGTGGGTTCTGGGGCCCTTTTTTTAGGAAAAAGAAGAGACCTATCCCCCTCCCCCCCCCCCCCCCCCCCTCTGCTTTAGGCGTGAATGCAGAAGGAAGTAGGTTCCACCATTTCATCACAATTCTATTGCAGTGCCATACTCTTTCAGTATTAAGGGGTTTTGTATGAGATGCCAGTGAAGAAATGTTAGTGATTACAATTCATTAGTGCACTACTTTCAGCGCAGTAATATAACAGCAATAAGGATTATTGGAGAAGCCAGATTTAAAAAGTTGAGTCAAGAACTGACATAACAGCACTTAGGGAATTCCTATGTGTGTTCCGTTTTCATCTTCAGCAGCCAGCGCAGAGTTCCAATACTGATGGTATCGATCGTAATCTGGTTATATGTCCGTCTTGCCTTTCCTCTGAGTGTAGTAAACCCCTCTGGTTACACCCAGGGGCCTCAATTCTCTCTAGGCCACAATCTTATTTCGCTTCTGACTCCATTGCTTTTCCCCAAAGTTTTCTGACCACATCTGCCTTGTCACGTATCATCAGTTCACCACAGAGTGGTGCACATCCAGCCAGTCTGTCTTCCTTTTGATTCCCCACCACACCGGCATTGCCTGAAGAAAAGAAACAAATTATGCCCACTACCCGTGACCTTCCCAGTGAAGCTTGCCACTATGCTTGAAGCATCTGTCTTCCCATTTTTTTAGCCCCAGAGTCTGTTAAATTATGATGTGTGTGCATCTTGTTCTCTAGCCACCGGAAAGCTGCCCAAAAAATATGAGTATATTAAACTAAGGAGAGTATTCAGCAGACGGTTTCCAACATCATGCTCTGTTTGGTACTCTGAGTAAATAATTATCATCTTATGCAGGTGCTTGTCCTTGTACCCACAAGGGAGCTGGCCCAGCAGGTGCTAGAGCTGGCTAATGCCTTTGGTGAAGTGTCTAGGATCCGAACAGCTTGTGTCTATGGTGGTTCTCCTAAGGGTCCACAACTGCGGGATCTTGAAAGAGGTAATATATATTCTAGCAATATAGGGGTAATATAGGTGCAGTTAGGCACTGTCTTTTGAAGGTGAGGTTAGATTGCGGCATGGTAACTATAGCTGTCATATCTAGCAAGTCCGGTGTTTCTTCTATTTATTTAGTGAGTCCCAATAAATACTTGGCTTTTGTTTATTATAAAATCTGAATTAGCATTTCTGTTGAGCTATGGTAATGTAGTTAGTGTGAATTCTAACCTGCACAGTGGCCTCGTTTCATTTACTAGCAATGTTCATATTGCTGAGATGAATTGACCTTATATGGTGCAGGTGGGTTTGAACTTCCCTGCCCTTATAAGGAAAGCAGTGAGCTGGATAACATCTTGTCATTCACGCGTAAAAGGGCAACAATTTAATATTGCATGTTAGTATGAACCTCAGCATCCGGTGGCTAATAGTACCAGTCTTATTTTGATTAACAAGTCCTCTGATGGGCTTTGTGTGTGTACTGTTTGTTACTATGCCATTCTCAACTCACAAGTCTATCATATCCAAGTGATTGATGTGGATTCACTGCCTCCACCCTTCTCATTTCTCAGAGGGCATTATTCATAGGTTGACCATCGGTAGGGATAGCAGATCTAGCCAACCTATCAACTTTTTCATTTTAATCAACGCCTGTGTATTTAGGGACGAAAAACAAGGTGACTCCATGCACATCGAACTTCTGTAATGATTCAATTTAAGCCATTGCCTTTGCACCGTCATGGAGAAGGTGCCGTTGGCTTTTTCGACTGTTCTACTGAGCATGCTGTTGTAATATTGTGTGTGTATTGGGTAAATTGTCCTTCATATGTTTCCATATATATGGAACATGCTGAACATAAAATGGGATGAGTTTATGAGGGCGAAGAAGTAAATGTCTGGGCAACAAACTGGGAAATAAAAGGGTTGAGAAAGCAAGGACATCCAAAAGAAACCCAAAAATAAATTTTTGTGAGAGGCCAAAGGTGCTTGACAGAAATCTGCCCACGATAGTGAAGGCATTGCAAGGATGGAATACCAGCCGTCTGTGACCTATATTGACACAGCATGACAGTGATGGTGATATCACCACTAAAATGTACTAGATGATGGTTAGTGATTGCACATGACAGCTAGATGGTAAGTGCCTTGCAATTCATGTCATTTATATATTACAGTTGGCATGGATTTTTATCATTGTATGGGGCATCACAGGTCGACCCAGCCTAAAATGGGTACCAGGAGGGCTGTCCTGGGGAAGTAAAGATGGCCGGCATAATGCTCACCACATTACCCACCCAATGCCGACTGGTCTGTAAGAATATGGGACGCTTTTCCCATATGCCTGATGTGCCTAAGGCGTGTAAAGGGATCTTTATATATTACAGTTAGGGTTATTTGTACTCATATATTAGGTGATGGCTGGATAGTTTTTGTTTTGTTTTGCGTAATAAATTTTCCAAATGCAGGGCCCAATGAACTCTTTCAGCCCCAAACAGCGTATGATGCCTCCATGTTATATGTTCGAATTCTTGTCATGGTTGGTCACAGCATACTAAGAAATCTGGCTTCCCCAGTATTTAGCATCTTTGAAAGCGAACCGCTCGTGGTTTTTCCTGTTGGTTTTTATTCTTAATGGCCGTCTTGGGTAAAACCTTCTGGTACTGAATGAGTTTTGGGGAGGGGGGGGGGGCACAAGCTAATTTTCCCTCTTTCTTTCAAAGTTGGAGTGCTTCAACCTTAGACGTAAGGAACCATCAACAGATTGTATTAATGCATGTCAAACTCAAGTTCTATACAAGATTAAAATCCAGAAGTGGATGAATAAACTTTCCACAGGAGTTTACTACAGGTGAACGCAAAAAGGCAAAGATAAATATTGAAATTAACAGCAGTAAAAACATGGATAATGCAATGGTACAGACTTGGAGTACTGTCTGCTGGCCTCTCCAAAACATAGATAATGCAATGGTACAGACTTGGAGTACTGTCTGCTGGCCTCTCCAAAACATAGATAATGCAATGGTACAGACTTGGAGTACTGTCTGCTGGCCTCTCCAAAACATAGATAATGCAATGGTACAGACTTGGAGTACTGTCTGCTGGCCTCTCCAAAACATAGATAATGCAATGGTACAGACTTGGAGTACTGTCTGCTGGCCTCTCCAAAACATAGATAATGCAATGGTACAGACTTGGAGTACTGTCTGCTGGCCTCTCCAAAACATTTCAAGGTTTGAAAGAGGAAATGAAAAAAGGATCTAAACCAAGAAAGCCCTTGATGACGAATTTTGGTGCCTGGGCTGGCCGTAAACTTTGCATCTTAACTGGGGAAAGTGGTCACAGTCTACAGTGATTTGTTTAGTAACCCAGTGATACTGGGTTTTACAAAATGGCGGCCAAGGAACACATCATTTGTTCATAGGTTCCTTCCTAGAAAGAAGCCCAATTAAGGTGTGATGCACCATTTTTTTTGTCTCTTTTTACTACCCATTGGACCAGTGTTACTAAACCCACTGGGACTCAAAAGTTGAAAAAGCGTTATGTATGTGACTTTGAAATAAATGGGTTAATGGAATATACTGTCATTTTAAGTCGGGAATTCATCTGCCTGAGAGGCAAGGAACCAACAGTCTTCATGCAAATGAGTCAGATCTGTCAAATGGATGCACATGCAACACTCAGGTTCTGAAACAGGACTGCAGTCCAGAAGTGGACAAACCAGGATTTTTCTGCCGGAGTTAACAGCCGGTAAAAGTGAAAAAGAAACTATACTTACAAAAAATTGCATCTCTGAAAAACAAAAGAAATTTGGTGCAGCCCTAAGCTGTAGATGATTTTTTCTTAGTCTGTGTCGAGCATTGGTAGACATGTCTATCCACAACCTGTCTCATGTACTTTCAATCAACTCTGACTTATTTAACTTATACCTAAATCCAGTGCTGGCAAGATGATCAGTGTAAATGAGATGACAGCTAAAACTAATATCTGTGTGTACATTGGAACACCAGAGTAATGCCACATGCTATTTCCTCTATCCTCACAGGTGCTGAAATTTGTATTGCAACTCCAGGCCGCTTGATTGATTTTCTAGCTGCCAATAAAATGAATCTCAGGCGTACCACGTATCTCATCTTGGATGAGGCTGACAGGATGTTGGACATGGGGTTCGAACCTCAGATTAGGAAGATTTTGGAGCAAGTCAGGGTGTGTATCTGTTACCTTCATTCAAAAGGACAATATGTTTTGTATAATGATAATCTTAATTGTTGGAAAATTGATGCGTACTTAGTGAGCAGAGAATTACCAAACACAGAAAGGGGGGGGGGGATAGATCTAAGAGAAACCATGAGATCATTGCTGAAAGAGGCTTAAGTTGTCCTTTTTTTGAGATGATTGCACACAATAGAATAGAAAGAATTGACTGAATATAAAGGCACAGTAGGATGATGTTTGTGACGGAGAGGTGAAGCTTTATTACAAATTTGAGACCAGTCCTATGACAGATCTCTGAATCCATCAGAGATAAAACACAGAAGAACGGAGAGTGAGAAACAGCAACAAAATTCATAAACCGTTCAAAAATTAGTTGGCCTTCAGAGAAAATGGTAGATATAAAACAGGAACTGTGCACAGAAAAGTTAATGAGTGGCTTAAGAAGTCTGGAGAGAGAAAATACAGGCAGACATAAGACACTTGGGGTCACCAGCTGGAAAGAGAAGACATAAAAGAGATGAATGGATGTGGGTGATATCTGCAGCATGTACCTGAAAGCCTCAGACTGCTGAAGTATGATTTTTTTAATGACACCCACACTGACTAGTCTAGTATACAATTTGGTTCTTTTGTAATATCCGACCCCCAGGGTGACGTTACAGGACAGTCCAACATTTTAGAGGGTGGTAAGACTGGGTGTCCCGGCTTTCTGATGCTGTTAACGACCCCCAAAACATCTAGAACTGGCCCCAACCCACCTACGTCTCACGAGAGTGGGCAGCTTAGGTCAATCGACTGCATGCTGCCTATCCACCACCCCCTGAAATATTAGACTGTCCTGTGGATTTTCCCAGTTTGGGGTAGGATATTAAGAAAGCACCTATAATTTTTAACAATTTAGTAAATTTACTTAAAATACTAATTATGCAAATGGTGCAAGAAATTGAATGACAGTGGCTTCTGAGGAGGTGCTGCAGAATTGCCGTAACAACTGTCGGCACAAGTTGGGCATCTGGCTCAGCAGAGCCAGCAGGAACTTCAGATCTTGTTTGTGATCCGGATGGGATGGAGTTCCCAGCATGGCTAAAGGACAATTTGGTATATGCCTGCAAAATTTATTGAAAAGTAAGGTTAGTCGGAAGGCAATGCTAGAAGCACTAAAAGAGTGCAGGAAAAGGCATATGGTTAAAAAAAAAGATGAATTAGCACTCAGGGCTATCCCACAAACATCCATTCCCATCTTCAGCAGCAAGTGTAGGGTTCCAGTTCTGATGGTAAATAAAAAAAAAGCATCTGTCTGTCCTTTACCATAAATTTTGAACATCGGCAGGATCAACTGTACCCATTCGCCATTCAAGCAAGTGCTAAAGAAAACTGTTAGCAACTTTAATGTATACCTTAGCAACTTTAATGTATACCTTAGCAAGGGAATAAAAAAAAAAAAAAAAAAAAAAAAAAGGGTGTAGTGAAAGCTCCGTTCTTCTTCTAACCCGAGTCTGAAGAAGCTCAGCACAGTGCACAGGCTCTGTAGTGCTGGCGAGGATCCTGAAATACTTTGGGAAGATTTTTAGCTCTAAATTTTGTCGGGGCAATGCCGTTAGGCTACTCTTTTCGAATTCGAACCGCCAAGGGATTTTTTATGTGCACACCGGGGTCCGATTTCGCTACCCAGAGACCAGGGGTAATTACTTGGAAGTCCAAGTCCACTTAAAAAAATCCGAGCCTTTAGGGAGGGGGGATTGAACCCGGAACCTCTAGCACCTCTTGCTGGCAGGTTAATATCTGAACATCTTAGAAAGGCGTTGGCAACAGTTTTCTCAAATCACATGCTCTGGTTATGGAAGATGTAACTTAACTCGGGTCTTGCTAGTCACACTGTCTGTCACCTTAAGCTGCGATTCCCAAGCACTATGTGACACAGTTAGCTAGAATGCTGGCAGGGTGCCAAAAACAACAAAATGTGCAGAGATAAGGCCATTGTTGTTAAAATATGTTAATTTTTGTTTGTAGCCAGATCGGCAGACACAGATGTGGAGTGCTACTTGGCCAAAGGAAGTTCGCCAGCTGGCAGAGGAATTTTTGAACGACTACATCCAGGTGAACACTGGGGCTCTGCAGCTGACAGCCAATCACAACATCCTGCAGATTGTTGACGTCTGCATGCACTATGAAAAGGATGAGAAGTAAGTTTTGTCGGAATAGTTGCTTATGCTCTCAGCAAATTTTTTTTTTTTACTTTTTTTTAAAGGTTTTGTTTTGCTAGCGCAAAGTTATTTCTCCTAGGAAGAAAGACTAGGAATAAAGAAGCACCCCCCTCATTATCTGACTAGAATATGACTAGGTCATGAAATAATGAGAATGCAGGTGTCAAAAGCAGCGAGAGAGCAGTCGCACTGGCTGGCAGTGTGGCTATCAGGAATGGGCCATGTATGGACAGGAGAGATATCAATGCCATACGAGAGTCTAAACTGAGAAACCGACTTTGTTTCAAGGAAAATGAATTCTAACGACTAGATTGCATACACTGGGTGTACCAATTTTAGCAGCAAGACAAGAAAACCATGCGGGAGCCACCAGTCATTACATCATCCAGAACAGAATTATAGTTGTTAGCCTAAAAACACGTGGAGACGCAGGAGATCGGGCACTGATGAGATGCACTTGACAATGCCAGTCAGATGTGCTGAATAGTTCTTCTCTCCCCCCCCCCCCCCCCCCCCCTCCCTATTGAAGTGATATACTATTCCTTTTATCTCGCTGGGTAGGCAGGAGGTTTATATGTGTACAGGCTTTTAGGCAAATGATAGCATTCAAAGTTCTTGTCCAGTGTGTGCATGGGATTTAAGCCCCATTACTTTGGGGGGGACCTGGTCTTTTCTGATTTGCACTTGTTTAAACTGCTGCTGCTGGTTGCATCATGTGCCGCTCCCTGACAAAAGGATGAGTATGAATAGGAACATGTGTAGGTACCTCTCATGTTGGGGATTAAGGCCAGAAGTCTTCAGTGATATCTTTAGATTGCCTCTGAAAGATTCCATGTGTTCACTGTGAGAGTGTTTTTCCTTTATGTAGTTCACCAGAGAAGATTTTTACACAGACTGTATGCCTGTTGTAATTGAGATTAACTAATTTTGTAGATGCTGGGTAGGCTAGTTCTTTTGAGGATAATGGTATTAGGGATTTAAAAAAAAAAAAATTGCTGTTTGATGTTAAAAGCTTCCTAAGACTGTAATTGACATGATTTATCCTTTTATTTTGGTGCTGGTAAACATCTTGTTTGGGAATGCAAAAATGTGTCACTGCAGGACAGGTTTCCATTGGCATTAGAACCAGCTGCACACATGACAGTAACGCACATAGTATGTTGAGAAATGTTTTCTCCAGGGCATACAGATGTGTTGGAAAACTAAACAGGCAGACAAATTAGCTGCTTTCCTACTAGTTAGTAGTAAATTAATGCATGTCAAGTAAGCTGTGGTCAGAGCCCCACAGGAGCAAGTGAACAGTCCAGAGACACAAATAGATCAGTCACGGTCTGGAGAGAATGAGGCAGCGTGAGTGGCCAAGGATTTGGACGACACTCAACAATCAGAAAAAAGGCAGGACATGCACTGGTCAGACAGCTGCTGGCACCATAAGAAATGTAACTGCAATGAATACTGATTACTGAAAATGAGAGAGCACTTTCAGGAATATCCTTAGTGCTGTGATGTCAGTTCTCAACTCTTATGAAAACCTAGACCTCACTGGGTCTCTTTTTGGCTATTTATGGGGCAGTATCCTCGTCTCCAGTGTTAAATTTGTGTAAAACACGTCTAGTCTTTGTAGAATAAATAGTTCCCAGCTGGAAATGCTTCTTGAAAGGTAAGTTAAAAAAGGGAGCTGATTACTTCAGTTCAGTTGTTAGGAATATAGATGTGTACATTGCTCTGTATAAAGTGTACATTTACTAGGACTGAAATACATATACAGAATAAAGAATGACTGTGCCATCTTTGAAGAAGTTTTCCCCTCAAAATAAAATCGAGGAAAATAATCAATGATTGCATGCTAAGGAAACATATATCTACCATGTTAATGACACAGTGTTAGTAAGATTGTATAATTATTCATAGTACAGATGCTGTCATTCACAACTCAAATCAGAACAAAATTGGAAACAATACAAATTACATATTGGTCATTTAAATATAAAATAACAAATATGTACTATGAGAACTCAATTAACACTATATCCCAGAAAAAGCACTACAACGACATGTACAAAATTTGATTTTGCAAGAGAGAGAGAGAGAGAGAGAGAAAGAAAGACATAATCAACTTAACATCAAAGCCAGTAACTACTAAAGGATTGCCCTTTTTTAAATGTGAAAGAAGCAAACACGTGTTTTCTTTTCCACTTCAGACTTGCTAAATTGTTGAATGAGATCATGCAAGAGAAGGAGAACAAGACAATTATATTTGTGGAAACAAAACGAAAGGCAGACGAAATAGCCAAGAGAATGAAGAGTGATGGGTAAGTAACTGATGTACTGTATGTATACTAATGAACAGTGTGAGCATAAATATTTCTAGACCTGGCAGCAGATCTTTGAACTCTTGAAACTACTTAAAATTAAATAGCATTAAAAGTCTATGGTAAAGCACCAGCAAGAAAATCAACATATTTTGAGAGCATGTATCTTTCCTGTAGCAACATACGGATGTGAATTGTGGACTGTCTCCCACTCAGGAAAGACAGTTCAGAATTTAGAGCTGAAATGCTATAGAAAGATATTCAGAATACAGTAGACCAACCGGAACACAAATGTTGACATCCTATAACATCTTAACATCAGGGAAAGATTGGCTCATAAACATTTTTTCTTGGAACTGTACAATTTTGGTCACATGATGTTCCACCAACAATTTGGAAAGAACAGTATTTGATGGTATAAATAGTTTTAGGAAAGGGGCAGATGCTGACCATCTTGAACACATAATCCTGATGTATGAGACACCTTGGGTGCAGAGCTCGTAGGAGCCCTTGAAGCCTTGGAAAATGCTTGGACAGCTTGCCCTTTCAAGGCCTTTTAAAGAAATGGGGAAAAGTTCAAAGGAGGCAAAAGTCCTTGAAATCCAATAGCAGTAACCTTAACAAAAAAGAAACAAAAAAGTTTTCTTGGAAACTGTAGAGCATTCAGTTTTGCTAATGTTAATAATGATCCTTCAATTTGCTCCTCACTGCAGCAAGTCTTTATTTGTGCTTAAATGCACGTGTTTGCATGAAGAAAGTACTGCATATGCCTGGTACACTCTAGAACAAGGCCAAAATAACTTGTCAAAAACTGTTATAAACATGTTGAATATGGCTACGAACCCTGTGGGTAGGAAAGTGCATGAGGTGGGAGACTGGTCAGAGACAAGTTTCTTTCAGGCAGACAGTAATAAAAGTGACATTCTGCGATGGATCTGCTGTGTTAATGAACTACCTAAAAACAGTAACTTAACACTTTTCATTTCTGTGAACTATTTAAATAATATATGCCAGTGAAAAACTATTGATCATTTTCCAGATTTTGTTTACAACAGGTTTTTTTTCTTTCTGACCAGTATGACTGTCAAAGACTTGGAAAAAAAAAAAAAAAAGGTGTAAATTTTAGTGTTTGAATATCACAGCAGGTGGATATAGAATTCAACATGTTGTAGTTAATGTGTTAATCATGAATTGTGTTCATCATTAATTTTAGCAATTAATAAAAAAAAATATATATCATTGGCAATTAATACATATTTTAACGTTAAACCCTGCAATGCAAAGTTTGTCAATTTCAGTGGTATAGCTCCACAGTATATACGATAAAATTCCAATTTTATCATGTGGCTGTTAATGTTAAATTTGTCATGAAATGAAGCCATTTTAATTTATTTGGAGTATACATATTTTAACTCTTTCAGGCCCATGAATTTTGACAGGCTTGGCTCACATTAATTTACCTTTACCCAAAAAAATGGCAATTGGGGGGGGGGGGGGGGGGGGGGCTCTTGAAAATAAAGGCAAGGCACATTTTGAATCTGATGGATATGTTTTTGTTTCAATCTTTTATAGTTAGTAGGAAATAATTCAATAGGTGTTATGTTTATAACGACAAAATTTTATCAGAAAAATCTTCACTTGCCATGTCTCTGCAGCCACAAGAGCAGAGAGTATCTGAATGTGAGAATAACAATTTAAAGTTGTTCAGTTTCCTAACAAATTCATCAGTATTGACACGTTTCTAGATTAGTTTATCAGTCAGACAATCCAAGTTCTCATAGATGCTAAACATAATTTCACAGAAAACAGTGCCAGAAAATTGGACCTATCATGGGTGATATCCAATACTTCGTAAATGAAATGGTTCCACCCGGATTTACCTCGTCAGAACGAACAGCTGACCGCTCAGCTGTTGCTGGTGTGTATTTACTGTCCGAATCACTCTGAAGTCAGTGTTTCATTATCAGAATCCATCTGACTTGAAACAGTTTCATAGCTTCAGCTACAGTCAGGAGCATTTTTGGGCCTGGGGTTGTGTTCAAGACTGGTAAATCACCACAGTGAATGGATTATTGATTTTAACAGTGTGGCAGTTTGTGTTAACATTTGCCATAAATGTTAACCATTCTTAATATCCTTCTCACCAAATGGGACGAGTAATTAATAGTTTTTGTTTCTGAACTAGATGGCCTGCCCTTTGTATCCATGGAGACAAGTCACAAGAAGATCGAGACTGGGCACTTAATAGTAAGTTTCTGAGAACTTTCGTAGGCTTGAATCTCCTATCTATACTTAATTTACCTCACATATTTATGGTGGAGTTAGAATGCAAAGCTTGCATCTGGGAGACCTGAAATTGAAAAAAAGATTGTCTTAAATACAAGGATAGTAGGTGTGGAATGTGTCTAAAACACCAGCATAAAATGTGCAGAATGTCTAAAATACAAGCATAAAAGGTGGAGAATGCCTAAAACACAAGCATGGATGATGCAGAATGTCTAAAACACAAGCATAAAAGGTGCAGAATGTCTAAAATACAAGCATAAAAGGTGAATGCCTAAAACACAAGCATGGAGGATGCAGAATGTCTAAAACACAAGCATGGAGGATGCAGAATGTCTAAAACACAAGCATGGAGGATGCAGAATGTCTAAAACACAAGCATGGAGGATGCAGAATGCCTAAAACACAAGCATGGAGGATGCAGAATGTCTAAAACACAAGCATGGAGGATGCAGAATGTCTAAAACACAAGCATGGAGGATGCAGAATGTCTAAAACACAAGCATAGAAGATGCAGAATGTCTAAAACACAAGCATAGAGGATGCAGAATGTCTAAAACACAAGCATGGAGGATGCAGAATGTCTAAAACACAAGCATGGAGGATGCAGAATGTCTAAAACACCAGCATAAAAGGTGAAGGTCTAAAACACAACGATAAAATGTCCTTATCTAAAATATAGACAAGAAAAGTGCAGAATATAACAGCCTAGGCCATGACCGTTCAACTGAGTCTACCCAAGAGGCCAAAATGTTGGAAAATGGGGATTGTTGTGGGCCTGAGACCTGAGCACCAGCATAAAAAATCACATACGTGATAGGCAGGTCATATGCTAGCTAGGCCTTTGTGGGCCAAATTCTGTCCCGTGGGCTACCATTTGAATAGCACTGACCTAGGAACTCCCCCCTCCGCCATCCCAGGAAATAAATGGTAGGATCATTATCTTTGATTTTACTTCTGCCCCCTTTGTTTTAGTCACTACATTGGGCCTAGATTATACTCTCTGTGACATGAGATTAATAAGCTGGCCAATTAGTGGGGGGGGGAAATTATGTGTAATCTGTGATGTAGTTTTAGATTTATGTAGAGAACTGACCACATCTGGAGACAGTTCCCCGTGTGGGTTCCAGGTCCCCGTTATAGGGAAAACAAGAATAGACCCACTGCCTACTCAAAAGCATGTCGTAAGAGTCGACTCATTGGGAGCTTCCTTCAAAGTTGGAGTGCATCTGCCTGAGAGGCAAGCAACCAGCGGTCTGCATACAAATTAGTCCAATCTTAAAATGGATGCACATGCAACACTCAGGTTCTGGAACAGGACTGCAGTCCAGAAGTGGATGAACTTTCTGCCAGAGTTTACAGCTGGTGAATGCAAAGAAGGAGACACTCTACATACTTTGTCATGACATTGGGTGGAGAAAATTGGAGTACATGGCGATGTTAGGATAGTTGGAGGGCAAAAAGAGGTAGAAGAAGACAGAATGCTGGACAGTAATGATGTCATGGTAAGTAAAATCGTCTTTGTCAGAACTTACTGACAGTAAATGAGACAGAGGGCTGTGGATACACATGACTGTTGGTCCCCACACGGCATGGATTGTGAGAAGAAAATAGGGAATAATATTGAATATGTTTTGTGATTGTCTTTGTTAATGTTGCAATAGCTTAAATTCTTATGTTTTTAAAAATGGCAGATTTTCGCAGTGGCAGAACTCCAATACTGATTGCTACAGACATTGCTTCACGAGGTTTGGGTAGGTGATCTAAATATTCTGCTATAGTATTATGGCCAAGTTATCATGATCACTTGTAGGACATGCTTGGTTGTGAACTAATTGTCTATGCACATATGTGTGTTCACATGTGTGCTTCAGGGTTTTGCTTCTTTTTTTAAGGACCCTTTTCTCACACGGTTAGGCATATAGGGCTTGATCTATATTTTAAAGATCAATCGGCACTAGGTGGGGGGGATAGGGTCAGCATTACGCCGACTGCCTTTGATTACCAAGACTTGTAACTGGTACCCATTTAAGGCTGGGACAGCCTAGGAGCCCAGGTAAGTTTTGAAACAGAAAAAAGTCCATCACCACCTGGATTTGAACCCACGAGCTTCTGATCCCCCAGGTGAGCATCTAGCTGCTACACGATAGTGGCTCTGCCTTTGGTTTTATTGCTTTTATCTGAATATATTTTGTAAAAGTAAAGGGCCCTTTTCTTGCCATCAGTCGTATGTTGCTGGCCCCATTTTGGTGTGTTGTGATTTTTAAAAAAATTAATAATTTGATAGAGTTGTACTTTAGAAAAAAAAAAAATTGACCTTGACTTCCAGGGTGACCTAGCCTTAAGTGGGTACCAGGTCCAGTCCCGGGAAGTAAAGGCGGCTGGCGTAATGCTGACCATATCACCCATCTTGTGCCGATGGTCAATGAAAATAAAGGTCTAGCCCTATATGCTATGTAAAGACTGAAGACATGGAAAAGGGACTTATTTAAAAATTTGATAAGTTCTGTTCACATGGGGCTTCTGGAAAGTTCCATTTAAAGGAAAAATAGACCAGCTGCCTTCCTAGCAAGCATGTCATAGGAGGCAGCTGATTAGGGTTTTCTCTGAATTAGATTGCATCACCCGAAGGCACACACACACAAAAAAAACATCAACAGCCTGCTTTCAAATAAACCAGATCTCTAAAACTGATAAGTACGTGAAACTCATTTTCTGGAACCAGAACTGGACGAACAACCAGAACTTTCCAGAGTTTACAGCTAGTGAACACTAAGAATTTTTAAAGAGCTATCTAGTTGAATTCCTGATATATGGAAGTGAATCATGGACAGTTAGCTGATTAGGGACTAATCATGGGGAAGCTGCAGATATGAGGTTTTATGTGTGAAGGGTAGCATCCTGGTCAAAATATTTGTGGAAAGAAACTGACTCACAAAGGGAACAGGTTACCCGCAGTACAGGTTACCCGCAGTGCCGGTTACCCACAGTGCCGGTTACCCACAGTGCCGGTTACCCGCACAGTGCAGGTTACCCGCAGTGCAGGTTACCCACAGTAGAAGACAATCTACATTCTTTGGTCATGTCATGAGGAGGAGACACCTGGAATAGATGGTAACAGTGGGAAAGTTGGAGGAGAAAGAGGGCAGAGGCAGACTTGGGAGAGATGGACATTTTCACTGGTCACAAAAGATCTTCTGTGTCAGAAGTGATTGCAAATACATAAGACAGAAGGCTGTGGATAGACTTGACTACCAATGCCCTGCAGCATTGACTGTAAGACACATGAGAAAGCTGACTTTTACATGTTGACACTTTGAATTTTTTTAAAGCTATTTACCTTTTTGACACTGTTTACTTTTTGACAGTACAGATAAATAGTTTACATAGCCAGATATTCAGTTGCTATTTAGGCATGCCGTTGTGGAATACATATTGACGTTTTAATGTTTGGAAGAAAACAAGTTTGTTAAAGGACATTTCATATATCTGGTACCTTCCGACCACTGGCATCACTAAGACATCCAAATAAATACAAGTATGAACAGAATATAAACAACAGATTCATACCAACACCCTGCTACCAGTGCCAGACTTGTAGATTATCAAAGGCCAACCTACCTAAAATTAAGACCTGTGAAATCAAGACACCCGAGGAAAGCTGCCAACTTAACTGTATAAGATGACATTAGCAATATTATCAGACATACAGTGGGAACAACACCCTGCAAGCAAATTCATTGGCAAACACAAGATCAAATGGTTTGGTCATCTAGAAAGAATGCAGCCAAAACTACCAACGCAGGCATTACACATGAAAAGATTTGATGTGGAAGCAAGAGATTGCACTAATGATAGCAGTTCTTAACCCGTGATCCACGACCCCTTTGGAGGAGAGGATGGATTGATGACATTCATCAAAGAACTTCCACATGGACAAGGAATGACAGTAACCATTGATGCCCATCAATCAATGGATCGCAAACTGTTCCACCTCATGCAGAAGTGGAAATGAATGATTATGATGATGGCAATTTAGTCATATGTGCTAGACCTTTTTTTCCCTCTTCTAGACTCTTGATAAATGATTTGATTAATATAATTCCAGCTGCCTTTACTTCCTAACATGTTTCCTGGTACACATTTAGGCGTCAGTTGTGGGTCGTGGATAGGTTCTGCAGAACTTTATCACCCCCCTGCTGCATCATGCCTGTTTTTCACTCAGTATTTTAGGAGCTTTTGTGAAATAGGCATGTTTAATTATGTCATTACACCCCCCCCCCCCCCCCCCCCCCTCCCATTTTTGGGGTTTTGTCTGTTGCAAACTATGACAAAAAGGATTGATGGAGGGGAAAAGAAAGGTACACACAAATACAAATAGTGTTCGGTTGTATTTGACCGTCTTTTCCGTCTGTCATCTTTCCATTTACACTTTTTATGTTAACTATTTTTTCTTTTCGTTTTTTTTTTTTACGTGAAATAGCAGACTATGCAATCAACTTTCTTTTATCTTTTCTTCCAATCCTAGTGATTTAAAGAGGAGTGATTGACGGCCACGAGCTGCTTTGTTGAACCTCACACAATCGCTGTGGGCACTGACGGAGTGCGTGTTTAATGATCTCGAAGCCGACGCCAGTTCTTATGCTTCCTTGGGAGCCTAGGACTGGTCAGGTAGTGCACACCGGGCGTAAGTACTGCGTGGCAATTATATTTGGGGTGGTGCAAGGTAGTAGCTTGGCGACAGGCAATAGCTGCAGCATTCAGGCACATATTATGTTAATAGATTACCATTTTGTTCTTCTAGAATGGTATGATGTACAGATATCAGTGCGCAAATATTCACTTTTTAAAATTTACCCCATATTTTTGCTGGGGAAAAAACTGATTGTAATTTAAGTGCTGCTGCTTGGGGATAGATAGACCACACCACCTGATCACTTCTGCCACCAGTCAGTAGAAACGCTTGCGGAGGCACTGGAATCGAGAGATTTTAACGCTATCTCTGTTAAAACCCATATTGTTTTTGTTTTTTAACACGTTTGTTTTACCAAGATAATGAAATTGTGATCAAGTCTGTATAAATTGTATAAAATGTATCTCTTTAAATTATATGGGGGGCGATTATTTTGATCCTATATTATTGTTATAAGTTTTGACTGCCTTCCCATGTGGGTCCCGAGGTCCTATTGTGGGAAAAACCAGAACAGACCCACTGCCTGCCCAAGCATGTCAGTCGCCTAATTGAGGGCTTTCTTTGAAGTTGGAGTGCATCACACGGAGCAGCAAGGAGCAACCAACAAACTGCACACAAATAAGCCAGTAAAATGGATGTACATACAAAACTCAGGCCCTGGCACAAGAAAAAGTCCAAATATGCAAACAGGTTTCTGCCTGAGCTTACAGTGGGTGAACGGAGAATAAAAATTGACTGCTGACACTTTTAAAAAAATTTTCAGCATCTGCTCTTGGATCATTTATTCAGTCCTGTAGTAGAAACAAGATAAAACTGTTCAGTTTTCATTATAATTTGACCTGATATTGTTTACAGATGTTGAAGACATCAAGTTTGTCATCAATTATGACTTTCCCAACTGCTCTGAGGATTATGTGCACAGGATTGGGCGTACGGGCCGTGCCACCAATACAGGGACAGCGTACACTTTCTTCACCAAACGCAATGCCAAACAGGCTTCAGATCTTGTGAATGTTCTGCGGGAGGCCAAGCAGATCATTAATCCAAAACTGCTCGAATTGGAAGAAGACAGCCAATACCTGAGAGCAGGTAAGTTACATTTGACGTAAGCTTTCTGTATTTTCTCATCCCTGTGTGGGTTCTGGGGCCCCATTCTGGGGGTGGGGGGTCAGAAGAAATAGACCCCCTTGCCCTCCTCTAACAAGCATCATAGTGCACCTGAATGAGATGCGAGGAATCAAATCTGCATACATCTCAGCCAGACTAAAGTCCAGAAGGGGACAAACAACCAGAACTTTACAGCTGGTGAATGCTAAGTAGCAATAGTATTATGTTTACCAGGAAGGCAAAGTTGGAAGTTGGATGTGTTGGACATAGTTACATCTTTGGATAAATGCAGTAGTAGTTTTATGTTTAGAAACTTCTACCATATTAGAGACTTTTAAACATTCCTTGTTCAAAATTACATTCAGAGCTCATCTTTTTTTTTACTTTTGTCCACCAGGATAACTATTCTTTTTATTCTCTCTGCCCTGTGGTTTTCAACTGAGACGACCACGGGCCTCTATGAATGAAGGCTGTAGTGTGATAGACGTCCTCCATGATCCATACAGCCTAGTTACCACTGAAAAGCCTAGCTGTTGAGACCTGGAATTTCCCTGCTTCATGTTAAAAGAGCATTCTGCGTTTCCACGTTGGCTGAGTCCCCTGTCTAGAATTTTTTGCATATGACCGCAGTCTTTTGTATTACATACTGTTGTATCACACCCTGTTGTATCACACGCTGTTGCATCATACAATTTAAATACAGTGGGAAGAAATGAATAGTAACACTCTAAATAAAAAAAGTTATTTCGGTTCTGTCAGTCTCTACTAGTTGTTCCTTTCACTCTCTGTGGGGGTTCCTGGGCCCCAGTGTGGGGAAAAACAAGAATATGGCCACTACCTCCCCAGCAGACATGGTGTAGGAGTTGACTAACTGGGAGCTTCCTACAAAGTCAGAGTACATCTGCGCGAGCGGCAAGCACCAACGAACTGCACACTAATAAACCATTAAAACTGACATACACACACAATCAGACCCTGACACTATCCAAATGGATTAACAATTAGGACTTTCCGCTGGAGCCTAAACCCATTGAACATAGTAGTTCCTTTCACTCTATATTTTCTGCTGCAATTTCTCTTGTACTTTTTAAATACATGGACTGACTTGACTAGCTTGATGGGTTCCAGCTGAATGTGCAGTTTGAAAAACTTGACAGGAATATTTGTTGTGGAAAAATATTAATAATGCACACAGGAAGGATCTCCCAACGCTGATTCCCTCTCTTGTTTGGTTGGATAGATCTATCTTGTACGGTTGGATAGATCTATCTTGTATGGTTGGATAGATCTATCTTGTACGGTTGGATAGATCTATCTTGTATGGTTGGATAGATCACTCTTGTACGGTTGGATAGATCACTCTTGTACGGTTGGATAGATCACTCTTGTACAGTTGGATAGATCTATCTTGTACGGTTGGATAGATTACTCTTGTACAGTTGGATAGATTACTCTTGTACAGTTGGATAGATTACTCTGGTACAGTTGGATAGATTACTCTGGTGCGGTTGGATAGATTACTCTGGTGCGGTTGGATAGATCACTCTGGTGCGGTTGGATAGATCACTCTGGTGCGGTTGGATAGATCACTCTGGTGCGGTTGGATAGATCACTCTGGTGCGGTTGGATAGATCACTCTGGTGCGGTTGGATAGATCACTCTGGTGCGGTTGGATAGATCACTCTGGTGCGGTTGGATAGAGTACTCTGGTACAGTTGGATAGAGTACTTTGGTGCGGTTGGATAGATCACTCTTGTGCAGTTGGATAGATCACTCTTGTGCGGTTGGATAGATCACTCTTGTGCGGTTGGATAGATCACTCTTGTGCGGTTGGATAGATCATTCTTGTGCGGTTGGATAGATCGCTCTTGTACGGTTGGATAGATCGCTCTTGTACGGTTGGATAGATTGCTCTTGTACGGTTGGATAGATTGCTCTTGTACGGTTGGATAGATCATTCTTGTACGGTTGGATAGATTGCTCTTGTACGGTTGGATAGATTGCTCTTGTACGGTTGGATAGATTGCTCTTGTACGGTTGGATAGATTGCTCTTGTACAGTTGGATAGATTGCTCTTGTACGGTTGGATAGATTGCTCTTGTACGGTTGGATAGATTGCTCTTGTACGGTTGGATAGATCGCTCTTGTACGGTTGGATAGATCGCTCTTGTACGGTTGGATAGATCGCTCTTGTACGGTTGGATAGATCGCTCTTGTACGGTTGGATAGATCTCTTGTACGGTTGGATAGATCGCTCTTGTAACTCTTGATTATTTAACTCATTTTTTCATTGTTTTTTAGTTGCCTCATTGTTCACTTGTTGCCATATTGTTGTTGAAGTACCCCTTTTTTGTAGTTACATTTTTTAGTGATATGCGTGAACGTTTCTTTTTCTCTTAAACCCTTTCTTTGTTTTATTTCCCCTGATTCTATGCTGTATACAGTGTGTATTTATTGATTCACAGGTAATAACCGTTGGAAAGGTTCCGACCGCGGAAGCCATGGTGGTAAAGGTGGAGGTAATTTCCATGGGGTTCCAACTAGCTTTTCTAGTGGCAGAAATCGTGACAGCTTCAGTTATCAAAACAACAAGAGCAATGATGACTTCAAATCAAAGAACTACAACTCCTCACAGAATAACTACAGCAGTAGCGGATACAAAGCACATGATGAGTACAACAGCTCCAGCAGCTACAGTTCATCGCAGAGCAAACCATTTCAGAATGGACCCTCTGGTGGAGGGTTCACTGGACAGTGGAACCAAATGGGAGTTACTGCGTCATCTTTGTCTGCCTTTCTACCACATTCTGGTAGATTCTAGAACATTTGTTACTGACTTAATCATAATTATTTTGAAATTTTTTTGTGTTTTTGATCTTGTAAATTTTTTGGGTGACACAGTTCTTGTCATTAAGTTCTTGCTGATAAAAATTTGTAAATATTTTCAAGCTAGCTTGTTTCCTTCTTAGACGACTAAGATTTATGAAGCCTCTTGAAATGAGAAACTGACAGTGAAGCCAAAAAAAAGGGGGGGGGGGGGTGGGGGGGGGGGGGGGGGGGCGAGTAGGGGTGTTGGATATAACACATAAAGTGAAATATGTTGGTCACTTTAAAAGTTATAACAGAAAAAAGGTTAAAAGCCGATGAACAAGAGGTAGACATAGATACAAGTGGAAGGATAACGTCAAGAAAGAGCAGCCTGAGTGTACAGCCAGGAAGAGATGGAAATGCAATGTCATGAACCTCCACTAGGAAGTTGCTAAAATTGTCTTCGCTTCCAAGCTCACTCCCTTCCCATAGACACCTGTGAGGCTTCCTTTGTTGTTTTGCCAGAGGAATTTTTCTATAAACACTCTGAGGCTTCCTATGTTGTCTTCCCACAGGAATTTCTTTCTGTAGGCTCCCGTGTTGTGTTCCAACTTGAATTTCTTCCTATAGATGCCTATGTTGCTTCCTGTGTTGTCTTCCCAGAAGAATCTCTTCCTGTAGACATCTGTGAGGCTTCCCATGTTATCTTCCCAAAGGAATCTCTTTCTGTAAACAAACCTGTGCGGCTTCTTGTGTTTGTAAACAAACCTGTGCAGCTTCTTGTGCTGTCTTGCCAGAAGAATCTCTTCCTGTAGACATCTGTGAGGCTTCCCATGTTGTCTTCCCAAAGGAATCTCTTCATGTAAACAAACCTGTGTGGTATCCTGTGTTGTCTTCCAACAGGAATCCTGTCCTATAGGTACCTGTGTGGCTTCCTATGTTTTCTTCCCAGGGGAATCTCTTCCTGTAGACATAAGACAACCTGTGTTTCTGAGAACCCAAAGCCAGTTACACTGTGCTCTTAGAGTACTGTAGGACACGTTATTTTGATTTCTGATGATTTTCTCTAGTTTATGTCTGTGCTGAAGCGTAAATTTCGTTCTTTTTGTGTGTTAACATTCTAACTACAGTAGTTAATATTTTTGTTAGCATTTCAATGGCGAGAAGTATCACTCCAGCTGCATGAATAATTTTTGTTTTATTTATAACATTTCAGTTACTGTAGTTCCGTTCATTTATTAACATTCAGAATCCTGATAATAGTTCAGTTTATTTATTTTTTGTGTGTGTTCAACATTCCAACATGGCTGTTTTTTTTTTTTACGGTTCCAACAGCAGTTGTTTATTAAAAATAAAAAAAAATAATTTCAACTCTTACAGTTGCAGTTTAACATTCAAACTCTTGTAGTTCAGTTTGTTATGTTAACATTCCAACTCCTGTAGTTCACTTTAACATTCAAACTCTTGTAGTTCAGTTTGCTTTAACATTTCAGCTCTTGGTAGTTCACATTTTTCTTTTGTCTGTTAACATTCTGTTTATCCAGTTCATTGTTACTTTGTCTCAGCCACGAGTTGAGAGTAGTATTTTGTTTATTTCTCACTAATGTTAAATTTGTAGTAATTTAGTTAATTTTTGACATTTTTACACCTTTGTTTTTAACTCAGCGCAATACAAGTAGCCAGACATAGTCTGTGATCTAGATGTTTCATATTTGTTAATTTTGTTTTTGAAAAAAATATCATGCAGCCAGCAAAAAGTTGGCATTTGTCATGAATGTTGAACTTTCTAATTTAATACTTGTTGCTGATGTGACTGAATCATGTGAACAGCCTGTTTTATGTTCAAGTTTAACATGTATGTAAGGGATCTTAGCATTGGCGATATATTTGTCCTTTATGTTCTGAAGAATCTTTTCATAAAACTTGATTTTCTTGCAACTAAATGTTGAATGTTGTTTCAACATTGATTTTAGTTATGTTGAATTAGGAATCAGCATCATAGCATTTTGGACACTCCCATAAAGGCTCCATGCCTATCTTAAGCAGCAAGTGAAAAGTTCAAATTCAGATGGCACCAGTAACTGTCTGTATATCACTCTTCCTTAAGCGTGGAGCATCGGCCAGATCCTCTGAACTCCTCGCAGCGCCATTCTTCTCAGACCATAATGATCTATGTCCCTCTACACTGTTCACTCACTCCCAAAGGGCCCTCACAACATCTAGCTTGTCAAAAATAAATTCACCACTTAAGGGGTGCAGAACTGGCCAGTCTATCTGGCTGCTCATTTCCCAACCCACTGGCATGACCTGCAGAAAATTTCCATAGGGTGCTAATTACCTTGAGCCTCTGAAGTGATGCTTGCCACTCTGCACTGAGCAAATTTGTTTTTAAAATAGGTTAATCAGTACTCAGCAGTTAATGGCTGTTTTTACATCTCAGATTATTTCCTCATTCTTCATTGACTGAATTATAGAATCAAGAAGTTCCATGACCGTACTCTGGACATTCAGTAACCAACAAAATTTGACATGCAACCTGATAAGTCTGCCTCTGTTTTCTCTTCAGTGTTGAATCTGCTAGAACTTCTGAACTCCCCATTGGATTAGTTTTTTGTGTGTGTATGGACTCTCCATTTGTTCTCTTGCACTGCCCATTTGATCACATAGAGCCTCCACCACATTTGCTTTAAAACCATAATGTACATAATCTTTTCATAATCTGATCTCCCCGTGTGGGTTCCGGGGCCCTATTATAGGGAAAACAAGAATAGACCCACTGCCTACCCAAAATCATGTCGCAAGAGTCGACTAATTGGGAGCTTCCTTCGAAGTCGGAGTGCATCTGCCTGAGAGGCAAGGAACCAAGAGTCTGCATATAGATTAGTCAGATCTGTTAAACGGATGCACACGCGACACTCAGGTTCTGGAACAGGACTGCAGTCCAGAAGTGGACGAACAACCAGAACTTTCCGCCGGAGTTAACAGCCGGTGAACGCCAAGAAGAATAATAATCTGATCGTCTGTTGAGAGGATTCTTTTTTGTATCAGTATCATCAGCAGCCTTTTCCCAATACTATCAACCCAAAAAACAAAAAACGATGTGAAGATTGTAAAAATAGGACAGAAGAGAATGGCTTAAGTTGAAAAAAGTGAGTAGAGAAAATAGAAATAATAATTAGGAAAATAATTAGTAATGAATTGAGGAATAAGTGGGTTAAGGAGATGAAGAGAAAGCAAAGGAAGAGGAATAGGGGAATAATAAAGGGGAGAAGGAGAAACAGAATAGGGGAAAAGAGAATTGAAAAAAGGCTTTAGAGGAGTAAAGAAAATATGAATAGAAAAATTACAAAACATAAAACGCACAGGAAAATGTGCAAGCTCTTACACAAAGAGGTGACAAAGGTATAATTGATCAATATTTTATTTGGAAAACACCATAAATTAAAAAAAATGTTAAAATATTTATCACAAATTCTATACATGATCACTATCTTTGATTGATCGCTCATCACAGATTTCAGTATGGTGATATGTTCTATGTATGTATCACATGCAACCCAAAGACATTCATGGTAATATTTGCAATAACAGTCACATACTACAGAATTAATCTATGTATGTGTATAGACATATGTACACTGGAATATATAATGTCGACCAGCATATGAAGAGTGGCTGGTCAAATGGTTAATGCTGGACTCTTCATGCTGGAGGCCAAGGTTTGAATCCTCAGTACGGTTTATGGTGGTTTTTCTCTGAAGGCCAAACAGTTGTAACCTGACCTGATAGTGGTTTTCTGTGAAGGCCAAACAGTTGTAACCTGACCTGATGGTGG
Organism: Candidula unifasciata; assembly: GCA_905116865.2. NCBI lineage: Eukaryota > Metazoa > Mollusca > Gastropoda > Stylommatophora > Geomitridae > Candidula > Candidula unifasciata. The sequence goes on along the minus strand of CAJHNH020001512.1, from coordinate 88,517 downwards.
TTTTTCTGTGAAGGCTAAACAGTTGTAACCTGACCTGCAGTCCATATTGACTGCATTTTACAGTAATATGTATTTGACACTGGCTTAAAACAGTTTTACTTCTGATGGTCTGAGTGACCCTTGTGATTTAAATGTTTTGTTTTTGTCATTGAGACTTTAAACAGAAGTGGAAAGCTCTGGTTGTTTGCTCACCTCTGGACTTGTCTTGTTCCAGAACAAGCATGCACATTTGTTCTACAGATCTGGCTTATTTGTATGCGGACTATTGGTTCCTTTACCCTCAATCTTCAGGTTCAAACCCCTCCCCCTTCCTGCCTACCCCGCAAAAGTAGTAAATACAGGCAGTCACAACAAGGGAGTAAAAATCAACCTTTAGACACGTCAGACACATCTGGTGGTGAACTTTGTCTTAACTCTTTGAGTCCCAAGGAACGCATCATACGTTCATAGATTCCTACCTAGAGGCCCAATGAACGCACGATGTGCCCATTTTATCTCTTTTGACTACCCTTTGGGACTGTGATGCTAAACCCCCCTGGGGCTCAGAGTTAAACTATCACACAGTGTATGCGAACCTGCTTGTGAATCATTCAGAGTGGACAGTTGTTTCTGTGTGTGATGTGTGGTGAATTTTCTCTACCATTTTGCAACTGTTGGACTAGTACTTTTTCTGTCGTTTTTTCCCCCCTTCTTTTCTTATGCCAGCATTTACCCCTCCCTCCACCTTTCTTTGACTGACCTTGAGAAGAGCTTTGTGGACAAGACTGCATACATGAATATATTTATTGCCTCTCATTTTTTACATTCTTGAATCGTACAAACTGTTTTGTAGTTTGTTGTTCTGCAACATTTCCTTTCAGTAACTGATACAAGTTGCTGAATGATGACAAAAGGTTCTTCTTCCAGCTGAAAGTTGTGGTTGTTTGTCCACTTCTGGACTTTAGTCCTGCTACAGAAACTTGAGTGTGCACATTTGTTTCATAATTCTGACTCATTTGCATGCAGACCCAATTAGTCTACTCTTAGGACATGCTTGTGGACAGGAGGTGGCTCTCATCTTGTTTTCCCCAGAATGGGGCCCAGGAACCCACATGCAGACGACAAAAGGTTGATATGCATATAGTGGATTTCTTGAAATTATGTCAATGTTCAAAACAAAATAATGATTTAGCCTCATGAAGTATATACAGTATCAACATAAATATACACGAGGCGCATGCATGAGCCAAGCGTGCATGTTAGTGGGATAACTGTTTTAGTACAAGGGAGCTGTAAACTCATTTGTTTATTGTTTTTAACATCCACATTTCATTTTTCTTTGTTAGAATCGTTTTTTTTTAAAACTAAATCGTTTTGTCCCAAAACGGTATTTAGCACTAAATACTGTACGAAGTAAAGATGGATGTTGATGGATTTCTAAAAAAAAATATGGGTCGAGCACCATATATCTTCATCCATAAAGCCTCGCCGGGAGGAGTTATATGTAGTTTTGTATATACCAGATGACCTAATTGTGAGGTGCCGAGTTTGATCCCAGCTGTAGGAGATGACACTGCAGACCGCCTAGCGTTGGTTTTGACGGTGGTGTCGCGAGGCAGGGGCAGACTACTAAACCTAAAACAGCCAGAATATGCTGATGTTGGTTCTGCGATGTCCTGTAAAGGGCACACAACTAACCAACCAATCACTGATTGATAACCAACCGGTTAGGTCTAGGCTGGGAGCGGCTCGCAGAGATGCATATACACCAAGAAATAACCGAAGGGCAGATTGTAAACAAACAATTCAGTATAAAATTATAAAGTGTCTTTGGATGAATTGACCATAATGTTATCACAATTTCTTCATATTAACAATATAACTTGAAATGTACATCTGAGATTACACATTGTGAATGAGAATGTGAAGGCATACAACATAGACTAGACTCTTGGAAGACACAGCATGAAGGAATACAACTGTCGTAAACAGTAATAACTCGTTTAACAGCAATAACAAATGTACAATGTATTGAAAGTGATATTCTCTGTTATCAATATGCCCACATTCATATCTACTTTCTGGACAACAAACACTCTCCATATTGGTTTATTGGTTTCTTTAATCTTTCTTCTTTTAATTCCCCCTATGGAGCATAGCTCTCAACTAACTTACACTAAGTCATTCTGTCCTTCCCTGTTGCATGCCGCTCATCCCCTATGTCCTTCCCATCTTCTTTAGCCTGTTTTTTTTTTTTTTTTTGGTTTTTTTTTTTTTTTTTTTGTAGCTATTTCTTTAAAAATACAGGATGAGGTGGCCAACCACACACTCAATATTGAAGGTTTGAAAAATTGTAACGTTTTGATTTATTACAATTAGTGAGGTAATCAAATCTCACATTGGCTAAGTGCTGTCCGTGTGTGCAATTTGGTGCCCTTTTGGACGGGGGAATAGCAGTCCTGCCGCTACTCTTCAACTCATACATGTGTGTTACACAGTGTGCCTGTGTCTCAGCAAGTATGTGACATGGTGTCCGTGTTTATTTTGCTAAACAATTTTTTTTTTGTGATCCGGTTTTTCTGAATAAAAGTGACATCTGAAATGCAAGTTGACTCCATATTGTCTGTATACCTCAATTACTGCATAAAAGAGATTTGCCCAATATTTCGCATCCATTAGACCCATACACACAAACTCCCACCCCTTGGACAAAAGAAACTTGTCTCACCCCATGGACAAAAGAAACTTGTCTCACCCCTTAGACAAAAGAAACTTGTCTCGCCCCTTGGACAAAAGAAACTTGTCTCACCCCTTAGACAAAAGAAACTTGTCTCACCCCTTAGACAAAAGAAACTTGTTCTCACCCCTTAGACAAAAGAAACTTGTCTCACCCCTTAGACAAAAGAAACTTGTCTCACCCCTTAGACAAAAGAAACTTGTCTCACCCCTTAGACAAAAGAAACTTGTTCTCACCCCTTAGACAAAAGAAACTTGTTCTCACCCCTTAGACAAAAGAAACTTGTTCTCACCCCTTAGACAAAAGAAACTTGTTCTCACCCCTTAGACAAAGAAAACTTGTTCTCACCCCTTAACAAAAAAACTTGTTCTCACCCCTTAGACAAAAGAAACTTGTTCTCACCCCTTAGACAAAAGAAACTTGTTCTCACCCCTTAGACAAAAGAAACTTGTTCTCACCCCTTAGACAAAAGAAACTTGTTCTCACCCCTTAGACAAAAGAAACTTGTCTACCCCTTAGACAAAAGAAACTTGTTCTCACCCCTTAGACAAAAGAAACTTGTTCTCACCCCTTAGACAAAAGAAACTTGTTCTCACCCCTTAGACAAAAGAAACATGTTCTCACCCCTTAGACAAAAGAAACTTGTCTCACCCCTTAGACAAAAGAAACTTGTCTACCCCTTAGACAAAAGAACTTGTTCTCACCCCTTAACAAAAGAAAAAGTTGTCTCTTAGACAAAAGAACTTCACCCCTTAGACAAAAGAAACTTGTTCTCACCCTTATTGTCTCACCCCTTAACAAAGAAACCCCCTTAGACAAAAGAAACTTGTTCTCACCCCCCTTAGACAAAAGAAACTGCACACACCTATTGTCTCACCCCTTACAAATCACCTTAGACGTCATGTGCACACTTGTCCACCCCCTGAATCTCACCATTAGAAGGAAACTTGCCCTAACAATTTCACAAAAGAAACATTTCTTGTGCACACCTATTGTCTCACACAAACCACACGTCTTGTGCACACCTATTGTCTCACACGAATCACACAAATGAAGCCTGACCTAGCTGCTCCTCTGAAAACACAGAATCCAACATGGTGATGTAGACTTTGGCTTTCTGCAGCTGACTCTTCAGTTGAAGCAGCTTGTAGTCATCCCGCAGTACCTTCTTGTGTCCTTGCAATTTGAGAACCAAGCAGAAGCTGGCTAAAGATTCCTCTGTGTAGACAAAAACCCCTTTACCTTTATTCTGAACCATGGCACTTGAGGTGCCTGACGACTAAATTGATAATATCTCGTGAAGTTGTTTGTTCCGTGATGTGCAGCTTAATGTTCACATTTTTGTTCAGCCCGGTGTCGTACAAAGCATGGACCTTAATGATGGCATATGATGAGTCTTGTGGCGGTGGGGTCGATTCTGTTGGTGCAATATTTGATGATGATGATGACGTCGATGATGCTACAGAAAAAGAAGGTGAAGGCGAAACTTGAGAGATGTTCTGTAGTGGAGTGGCTAGCGATGAAACACATGATGTAGATGCCTCTTTGTCCATATTATCAGAAGCACCATCAGAGGTGATACTGAAAGAGCTAAGAGGATTCTCCTCACTAGTATCAGAAACGTCTGTACTGTTTGTATGGTCTTTCTCAGTGACCGAGTCCGAACTAGAGTTCTGTACGTACATGGAAGAAGATGAAGAATGGCGAAAATGGAGCATTTTGTTATTCACTTCACTGCTTATGCTGGATGATATCATGTTCTCATTGTCTCGTCTGCTACAGTTGTTGTTGGTTATCAGGTTGTTTGAAAATATGTGGGACAGATGAATGCCCGCTTTCTTTTCTCGGTTCCTTGCATAGGTTGTGATGTCACGAATCCAGCGGGCACACTTCCATATTCTGTCCAGATTTTGCTGAAGGTGTGTTGTGACCTCGACTTGTTCTTTGGCTTTACTGAGTTCTTCAGTTGAAAATGCCTGCATCAGACATGTGAACATGTTATCTCGGAAACAATGGCTTCTATCTTTAAATGAACTTAAATGAGGAGCTTTCATAGCACTAGGGAATTTGTGGAGGTCAAAAGAAATGTAGAGAAATACTAAACTTAAAATGTCAAATCAGTACTTTTGTATGGGGCGGAAACATGGAAAACAACTAAGGCAATTACTAATAAACTACAAACAACTAAGGCAATTACTAATAAACTACAAACATTCATTAACTGGTGCCTGCGCAGAACAGACGGAATTAAATGGAATGATAGAATCACTATTGTAGAGCTTTGGGAGAGAACTAAACAAGCTCCAGTGGACCAAGAGGTGAAGAAAAGACGCTGGCATTGGATAGGACACACATTGAGAAACTGGAGAACAATACAGCGTCTTTGCATTGGAATCCACAGGGGCATAGGAATAAAGAAAAGTAAAAAAAAAAAAACACATGGAGAAGGGAGCTGGAGAATGAAGTTAGAAAGATGGGGAGAGCTGCATGCTAACGACTTGGTGTGAGTTGGTCGAGGACCTAAGCTCCACTGGGGGCTAGAAAGGCAGAAGAAATTATAATTTGCAAAAACCCATTTTTAAAAAAACACATATATCTATATATATAATATATATATATATATATATATATATATATAATATATATATATATATATATATATATATTATATATATATATATATATATATATATATATATATATATATATATATATAATATATATAATATAAGTCAGATGGACAGTCAAGACCAGAGGAAAAATGACACTGTACACAGAAGCACAAGAAAGACAGACATAACTGACATACGAAAGACAGACAGACTGGATGATTGGATACAGAGGCACAAGAAAGACCAGGCATAAGACAGGCAGACTTGTCAGAGGATACAAAAAAAGAGAAAAGAAAAACAAACAGAATGGACACATGCAAGATATATTTTGATATTTCGCAACTGCAAATTCTCTTGCCTGCTTTCTTCTTCCTACTCACCCCCCCTGATTCACTTAACCCTTTTCTCCCCGAAAAACTGCCACTTCCGACAGGTGCCATTCCCCATAAGCATCACTTTTATGACTTGTCTAAAGTGACCTTTTCATAAGGTACATAGTTTATGCTATTGGCTGTTTCTATGTCTGCGCAAATGGTTGTGTCAGAATAGGATTACATTAAGTAACACCATATTGGGGGGGGGGGGGGGGGGGCTGAGGGGAGGGTCTTTTGAGCTAAATGGCTCTTTCAAAGTCAAGTTTATATTAGACTTAAGCCTCAGTGATAAAGGTCATGGGGTCAAGGAATCAATCAGTCACCCATTTTTTTTTTAAGGCCCCGGGAATGTGTCCCATTTAATGCTTCACCCAATCATATCTTTTGATTACTTTGTTCATATATCTTTAGAAAACATATTTAAATATACATAAATACACTTTTAATGAATTTTTTAGTGTCCTGTGTAAAAAAAAAAAAAAAATTTTATGGATTTTTCTGGATTCTTAAAATCAGATGGCTACTGGTACCATCAGAATTGAAACTCTTTGCTTGCTGCTGAAGATGGGGACTCCCGACTGCTGTGATGTGGGTTCTGTTCAACATTCTGGAATTCTAATGGGGTCACAACTTCTGTTTTTGTTAATTTTCTTTGGGCGAATGGGCGAAAGCATGCTTTTTTTTCTCCTGGCATGAGAGATGAGTGTAAAAAAAAAATGCTGGTACTGACCTCCCTGTGACCTTGCTGCGCCAACACTCCATCCATCTCCACTATGGCAGAAAGTCGAGCGTACATGGAGAAAAACTCTGGCAAGTAGGCATGCATGTGAACTGTAATAAAAATAAAAATGGACTAACTGTAAAGTCAGGGAATGACATTACATAATAAGAATCCAATCATATTTAAACAATTTTTCTCTATCTATGACAGTCAGGGGAGACTACCACATGAATTCAAGAACTGTCTTAAGTAAAGGTCCTTGTTTCCTTACCTTTAAGTGTAAAGGGCATATAGGGCTAGACCTATATTTAATAGACCAATCGGCACAAGATGGGTGATATGGTCAGCATCACGTCGGCCGCCTTTACTTCCCAGGACTGCACCCAGTACCATAGAGCTGTATGCTTTGTTTTCTTAACCACATTTTCACTTCACATTCAACTTCTGCATCATTGGCGAAATGTCTCCCGCAAAGGTGGGTTTTCAGTAAACCAGAAAAAAAAAAAGAGGAAATCGCTAGGGCCTAAGTCGAGGCTGCAAAGTGGATGTTCCAGAAGTTCCCACACTAGATTGTTAATTTTCCCCTGAGTTAGCCGAGCCGTACACTAGTAAGCAGGCCTGAATGTTTCCTTCCTTAATGAACATTTTTGTTTTTTAACCCAGCTATGCACATAAACAAGAATAGACCTACTGCCTACTCAACAGGCTTGTCGTAAAAATTGAATTAATTTTTTTGAGGGGGGGTGGGGGGTTGGCTCCTCCAAAGTCAGAGTCATCTGCCTGAGAGGCAAACATGCCAGTTCCGTAAGATGGATGTGCACGCAATACTCAGTTTCTGGAACAAGACTAAAGTCCAGAGGTTGACAAACACCAGAATTTTTCCGCCAGAGTTTAAAGCCAGTGAACACTTGAGATAATCGCAAGGGTCAAAGCAGACCATGAAAAGGGAACCTGTTCGAAACCAATGTCAAAAACATCAGAATGCTTTTCAAGTATGTACTTACTGGACTCAAAGATCTGCACAGGCAGAAAGCTGAAGTCTGCTCTCTTGGCAAGGCTGTCTGAATGTCCTGGGACTATACAGATGTCTTCGATGGAAGGCATCACCAGGATCATCGTAACTGAGGGAGACAGTTCGAGAACTTCCAGGTCGTATATTCGATGGCTTGCTATTGTATCTTCTGAGAGATCTGAAAAAAATACATATTTCAGTTAAGGACTTGAAATTTTTTTTTTTTTTTTTTACACCTGTGGCTCCCCACTATGTGGGTCACTGGACCCCAATGTAGAAAAAAAAAAATGGATCCACTGCATTAAAAAAAAAAAAAAAAACTATGGTGCTTCGGGCAAAGGATGCTGGACTCATATTTAGAGACCAACCTTCCCTGGTGGCTGATGTGGTCAACATTATTTTAGGCTAGGTCTTCTTCATCCTCTTTGCATTCACCAACTGTAAACTCCAGTGGAAAGTTCCGGTTGTTCATCTGCTTCTCAACTTCTATGTTGTTCCAAAACTTGAGTTTTATGTGCACATCCATATTACAGATCTAGTAAATTTTTTTTATGCAGACTGTTTGTTCCTCATATCTCAGGCAAATACACTCCGACTACAAATGAAATGCCCCCTAATCGGTCCACCTGTGTGACATGCTTGTCAGGGGGCAGCAGATCGATCTTCCCCCCTCCCCCACCTCCAATCGTATCACAAACATGCAAGTCATAAAGAACTCTTTTCCCATGCCTTTGGGCATAGTGGGCATCCAGTGCTAGTTAGTTAGTTGTGTATCCTTTTACAGGACACTGCAGAACCAACCCCAGAATGTTTTGGCTGTTGTGGTTTTTATAGACAAATTTCACGTCCAGTAATCAGCCCAAGCCACAGCCGCCAACATATAGTGATATTCAATAGACCAATGAGCATTTAGTGGGCGATGTCAGAAAAGATGACCGATAAGGGGTCTACTGGAGCCAAAATGCACAAATATCGCAGTCCAGCTTTAACAAGCACAAGACAATATGCCAACCACCTTTTTAAGGGTGAATGAAGTAGAAAAGGCAGAAGAGCTGATTCAGCAATGTTTGGTCTTCCATCCTTCGACCCAATGCCATGTGATGATGTATACATGTGTTTGTCATAGGGTACGTACATGTTTGTGTGTGCGCGTGTGTTTTTTATCAGAGAGTTATCCTTGGATGTCCTCACTTTCTCTCTCAATTTGTGTCTTTTATCTCTGGGTGTTGTGTTTTTAATCCCACCAGGTGGCAGTGGCCCACATGTTTGTCTAAGTTTGCCATCATGTTTGGGGAAAATCAGCGATTATCAATTTGTCTAGAAACATGTCTCATTGACAATTTGTCTACAAACAAGTCACATTAACAAACTGTGTACAAACTGTCTACAAACATGTCTCATTAACAAATTGTCTACAAAGATGTTTTAGTAACAAGTAACAATTTGTTTACAAACATGTCTCAATAAAAGGTTGTCTAAAACATGTCTGATGGACAATTTGCTTACAAACATGTTTCATTAACAATTAGTTTACAAACATGTAACAATTTGTCTACAAACATGTTTCATTAACAGTTTGTTTACAAACAGGTAATAATATGTCCATAAACATGTCTAATTAACAGTTAGTCTACAAAAAGTGACTACAGCGCTTACCAAGCTGTGTGAATATTTTCTTTGTAGCATCCATAAACAATTTGTGAAAGCTCTTCTGTGCGGGAGTCATGTTGTTATCACTGAATTTGCCATAACCACATTTTAGCAGCCACTCCCACTCCTCCCTACAGCAGACAAATGTAAGAAGCACAGTATTAGCACACATACACAAATTAAACTAATATAGATTTTGATAGGCAAATACAGCATCTATGAATTAAGAATGCAAAACAAAAAATATGAGAACCAACATGAAAAGACAGTAGTAATGTCAACAGGAAGAAAGATAAGAAATCTTTTCCAAGTCTTCAAGGCCTGTGGATCTAAACTTTTATTTTATTGACCAACTGGCACTTGATGGGTGATGTGGTCAATGCACGCTGGCCCCCTTTACTTCCCAGACCATATTTGGTACCCACTGACAGCAATCCTCTTACAGCATACAACAATCCCAGTCAGAAAAAAAGATACATCTTATAAAAAAAAAAGCACATTGATTCCAGTTCTATGCTACCAGTTCCAGACATGGTCACTCATGATTACAATTCTATGCTACCAGTTGCTGGTGGAACATGGTCCCTCATGATTACAATTCTATGCTACCAGTTCCAGACATGGTCACTCATGATTCCAATTCTATGCTACCTGTTCCAGACATGGTCACTCATGATTCCAATTATATGCTACCAGTTCCAGACATGGTCACTCATGATTACAATTCTATGCTACCAGTTCCAGACATGGTCACTCATGATTACAATTCTATGCTACCAGTTCCAGACATGGTCACTCATGATTACAATTCTATGCTACCAGTTCCAGACATGGTCACTCATGATTACAATTCTATGCTACCAGTTCCAGACATGGTCACTCCCAACAAATTATAAAAGAAAATCAACAAGTATGGAAAAGAGATGTCTGAGAAGGGCTGCAGGAGTGACCAGAAGAGATGAAATCAGGAATGAGGTCATAAGGGAACAGTCGGTAGACAACCAAAATATATCACCTAAGGCACCCGAGAAGCGCAAGACAAATGCAGAAAAACCACGACACTGGGCTAAAACCTGGTATTAGTTAGAGACGAAAGAAAAAGAAGAAGAAGAAATATTTTTTTTCACTGACTGACAATAAGAAGTGTTGCAGTTCCGCAGCGACTATTCACCAGTAGCCACTACTTTTAATCTAGCAAAAATTTAGCTAATGTATCTACAGCTTCCAAAACTTGACTTTAAAAAAAATTCCTATTTTATTCAATAACTCTCTTGTCATTCTCAGTCTTTTCAGAATTTGTGTATTTCTTCTTCTTCTTCTTCTTTCGTTCGCATGAAATAAATTGTCTATATCTGCAAAGCTGTCTCTAGTATGAATTTCACTGTCTTTTGTAATTCACTAAGCGGCCCGTAAAGTTTGACTTCCACAAGTGTCTCTTTTGGCCAAAGGTTTTGCCTGAAAGCATTGAATCTGGGACAGTCTTGAAGGATGTGATCTGTTGTTTCAGGTGCCAGTCCACAAGTACACATGGCTGATTGGCCAATCTTAAATTTGTTGTACATGTGGGAGCGAAGTCGATTGTGCCCTGTTCTAAGGCGAAGGATAATGACTTGCTCTGGTCTGTCCATAATATGGTAATCATCTTGTGCCAGTTCGGTGGCATTCTGATTGATTTGATCATTCTCTTCTTCTGTTGATAGTGGACTGGTATGTTAGGTTGTTCTTCAGTTGCACCTTCCTTAGCTAGTTTATCAGCTTTTTCGTTTCCGGGAACTCCACAGTGGGAAGGTATCCACTGCATTACTAATTTACAGCGGTTGCCTAGTTCGGATAATAGTGTCCGTATGCTTGGTAATTTTCCAGACTGGAGTGACTGAATTACTGCTTTTGCATCTGTCAGGAATACCACTGGTTGTGAAAAATACAATTTGTGTATTTGATTGTTTCAGTTTCCATGACTTTTTCTTATTCTAATTCAATAAAAATCTCAAAAGACAATTGGTTTTTTAATCGAATTTAGAAGAATCTATAATTTCAGTTGTTACCAAAAACCACAGACTAAGATCACTTGAGGTATAAAATGTTGAAATTTTTAAAACAATGACTGCGGATGTATAAATGATAGACTGACCTAGACACATTAGGACAGTCCCTAATCTTCACATGGGGCACACAGTTTGGGGTTCTGTTAGGTACCATAACTCTCAGGACTTCCACTGAGGCTTGAAGCTTGACATATCCTAGGTACAGTCCCCTTGGCAAGCAGATCCCACTGACTTGGTTGTACATAATCATTTCCTGTGCAGATGAGGACAAGTAATTTTATTTTATCATAAATTTTAAAGGAAAATTGCTATGACTATAAATGTATTAGGAAACAAAAAAGTAAAAGTTAGTTGTGTAACCCTTACAGCAGCAATTCTCAAACTTTTTTCGCTGTGGCACCCTTGTCAGGCTAAAATATTTTCCCGGCACACCTACCATTAGAGCAGTTGAATACTTAGGGAAGGAAAAAAACCGAAAGTGCAATTTAATATTTACTTGTCTTTAATGGGATGAATGAAACCGTTTGGATTAATTTTGCATTACATCTTTTTTTATTTTCGCGGCACCCAGTTTGAGAACCTCTGCCTTACAGGACATTGCAGAACAAAGTATATCATTTTATTTTTGCTGCTTGAGATTTCACTAGGCAAGTTTACATCCATTAGTTTGCCATTGCTTTCTCTTGATACCGCCATTTAAAAATGCAAGGCAGCGGCTGCTGCCCAATTGCCCTTGGCTGCTGTGCAATCTCCTCTTTCCTTCTTTTCTATTCATATTGTTATATACAGACTGTTTTTTTTTTCGTTTTTAGAAAAAGAATGTACCAAGTACTCAGCATAAAGTGTCTAAAAAGGTCCAAGTACTCAGCATAAAGTGTCTAAAAATGTACAAGTACTCAGCACAAAGTGTCTAAAAAGGTCCAAGTACTCAGCCCAAAGTGTCTAAAAAGGTCTGAGTACTCAGCACAAAGTGTCTAAAAAGGTCTGAGTACTCAGCACAAAGTGTCTAAAAAGGTCTGAGTACTCAGCACAAAATGTCTAAAAAGGTCCAAGTACTCAGCACAAAGTGTCTAAAAAGGTCCAAGTACTCAGCACAAAATGTCTAAAAAGGTCCAAGTACTCAGCACAAAGTGTCTAAAAAGGTCCAAGTACTCAGCACAAAGTGTCTAAAAAGGTCCAAGTACTCAGCACAAAGTGTCTAAAAAGGTCCAAGTACTCAGCACAAAGTGTCTAAAAATAGGTCTCAGTACTCACCACAGTGTATGAGGAGGTCTCAGTACTCATCACAAAGTGTCTAAAAAGGTCTCAGTACTCATCACAAAGTGTCTATTGCAATAGCACTGAAAAAGTGATGCCTTAAAAAGATGTCAGTACCGCATACTGCCAGGACAAAAACCTGGCTATATCTCCACATGTTCCTGCATCTTTACCTTTATTACCGCCTAAAATGGGTGTATGATCCCACATCTGAAATAACCAAGGATGATAAACCTACGATGAGAAATCTTAACGATAATTGTACTTACCGGCACAGCACTGACCAGAAGACTATGAGCATCTGTAGCATCCACCGTGGATAAACTTTGTCTCCGAGCCAACTTGCCAAACGTCACCCACTTACTGGATCCCAGGGTCACAAGTTTGGGGTCGCGGATCTGATTAACCACTGTGAATATAATGCTGCTGTTGTTGTCCCGGACTGGCCGATGGAAGAACTGTCCCAGATCTTGTACGCCCAGGCCAGTCTACACAAAATAATATTTATATATATATCAGTTCTTGTTATGCCTAGTGGCACATGAGGCTTCAGAAAGGACTTTTCATGCTTTCCTGTCCGGTGCAGTTTTCTATGTCAAAGATGCCGCACTCAGGTCACTTTCCATCGTTCGTCTCCATGTTGTTTTTGGGCGCCCCTGTTTTCTTTTTCCCTCTGGTGTCCATGTGAGAGCTGTTTTAACAGGTACATCAGGATTCATTCTCATTTATTCTCATAAAATAAGATTTAGCAGAAATTAAACAAGAATAGGCTGCCATGTTTTGTCATCTCATACAATCACCAGCATCCTGGATCAGGTCAGTGTTTTTGTCTTACCCCCATCCATATAGCTAAGGTATTTATTTTTCTTTCTCCTTAATCTCTTTCCATGAACCTCAATTTTTAAGGTGTAAAATCATGACTGGGAGAAGGTAGTTTGCCATTTCTTTCCTTCTTTTAAATGACCACATGGGTGAGGTGATGGTAGCCACGGTCTCTACACACTCAGACTGATTTCAGTATGTTTACCCCTTCAAGCATGTGCTTCAAAATTTTATGAAAAACTTCCTTTCGAACTATACTTACATGCAAACAGCAAAAGTACTTTATAAGGTTCATATACAAATGCAAACAGCAAAAGTGTTTTAAAAAGTCCATATAAAAAAAAATCCAAACAGCATAAGTGCTTTAAAAGGTTTATATAAAAAAATCCAAAATCCAAACAGCAAAAGTGCTTTAAAAGGTTTATATAAAAAAATCCAAACAGCAAAAGTGCTTTAAAAGGTTCATATAAAAAAATCCAAACAGCAAAAGTGCTTTAAAAGCAGCAAAAGTGTTTTAAAAGGTTTATATAAAAATGCAAACAGCAAAAGTGTTTTAAAAGGTCAACATATAAAAAAAAAAACGACAATCTGTACCTGCAAGGATACAATGGCCTGCAGCAGCTTACATCTGAAGGTTGAACCGGCACTGCTGGTCTTCTCCATGTCCTGCTTGAGTACCTTGATGTCCTCCCACATACAGGACACCTGTTGTACCAAGACACCATCAGGACATTATAGAAGAGGTACATGAAGACAGAGAGAAATCAAATTGGGTGATCTAAGTTGACATGGAGGAATATCATCATCAGAGTTTACAGAAAACAGCAAAGCCAACATCTTGAATGCCCACATATCCCTCGTGCCGGTTCCAGAATCCAATTTTGAGGAGGAAAAAAAAAGAGTTGACCCTTGCTCCCTAAGTAGTGACACCTTTACGTCTTTCCTATGATAGTTATATTGTGTTTTAGAGATGTAAATGAATCACATCATGGTGGCAGAGAGCGTGACAAGCAAAATCTGCCCATGTTAGGAAAGGACTTCCATAATTAGAGCGCAGGATTTCAGGACGATTGTTGCCATCACATGCAATTCATGTGCTTGTTCTCAGATGTAACGTTCTCAACGTTTCTGCAAGTAGTTATTTCTTTATTCCGATTCCAATCCTGATTTTCCACTTCCGTGTTAATTCGAGCCATATTATTTTGTTCCTTTGAAGTCGGAGTGCATCTGCCTGAGAGGCAAGGAACCAGCAGACTGCATACAAATGAGTCAGATCGGTAAAACAGATGAACACACAACACTCAGAACTTCTGAAACAGGACTGCAGTCCAAAAGTGGAAGAACAACCAGAACTTTCTACCAGAGTTTACAGCTGGTGAATATGAAGAAGAAAAAAAAAGATTTTGTTCCTACAAATCTACCTCAATATCTGTATCATTCTTGTCCCACTTGCACACATCTTTATATTAAAGTCCAGGCTGACCTCGGCATCTTCTACCCATTTGTAATTCACCACAGAGGATGTCCTTAGACACTCTACCACCTTACATCCTCCAAGTGTGACCCAGCCATCGGAGCCTTTGAGAAAATTGTTGTGATACCTGCTCTTTTAATTCTTCAGCAGTTGTGATCTTGTCTTGCCACTTGAAGCCAAGTTAAATGCTGCTGCTTCTTTTTCTTCTTCTGCCCCTTTAGCAGGCATGTAATAGGTAATGGAACTAAAAAAAACAAAACAGTCACAACTGTTTTACCACTTTTTTTTGGGTGATGTAGCCAGAGGGTCATGAGCCTGAGAATTTAGGACAGCATGGCTAGTGCTGTCGCCACGGACTGTGCAGGTTAGAATGTTTAATTTTTCCCCTGACAGAAAAACTCTATCACCTTACCTGGGGTGAACCCAGGTCTCCTGCATGAGAGCCTGACATTGCCACCTCTTGGCCAGCGGCCCCTCCTAAAGGGTTTGTTAAACTGCCAAAAAGTGCAGATTATGCAACCCAGCTGTAAACAACAACATAATGTCACGACTGCCCTATTAAGGCTGAATCCAGAGGAAGAATACCTGCCCCATCAAGTCTAATAAACGATGGTGTTAACAGGTAAGTGACACAAATGGAAGGTGTAAACAGGGGTTTTCAACCTTTTCCAGGTGGTGCTCCTTTAAATATATGGTTAACCACACCCCCCCCCCCCCCCCCCCCCCCCCACGCCACTCAAACCACTCAACTTTCTAAAACAAATGTGATTAAAAAAGAGAAGAGAAAATCCCAAAGACTATTATTAAACATTTCGAGAAAAACATCTATATAAATCAAAGGGTCAAATAATACAATGTCCAATCTTTAAAAAAAAATTAGTTGTTGTTATTGATCCAGTATCGCATGAACTTTCACCCTTTGGCCCAATGCCGTATAGTGGAATTTACATGTTTTCACAAGCTGTTCTTTTCCTCCGCTTGGTGTTCCACTTGTCTGGTCTCAGAGGGAGTAGCATTCTTCTAGTCTCATTGAGTTCTAGACACTCAAAGAGATCTTGGTCAACAGTTTCATAGAGGTATTTACATAGCTGGCACTCTGGGAGGTGTTGTGGCTGTATTCTGTTTAGATGCCCATTAAGTAAAATATATTGTATTCTGAGTCTGCAGATGGTGGCCTGGTCCCTCCTTGTAATATGGCTGATGCTGTCGTTAGGATCAGGGCCAGCCATATGTGTGTAAAATTACCTTCCAGTATCTCCCATTGCCCATCTGTTCAGCCAAGTCTCTTGTTTTATAGGTCTTATAAGTGCTTAAAAATAGTTTTAAAATATTTTTAAATTAAACTGAAAAAAAAAGTAACAGATTATCAACTCCTTCAGTACTACACAAGGCATCATGCTTTCCATGGTCACTCCTAAGAAATACAATGTTGTTGCTGTCTTCTATCACAGTCAGCAACTGAATTAACCCTTTGTATTTAAATTATTATTTGACCTACTTCTGCCTCATGGTGTTGTATGCTGAACTTCTCCAGACCAAAATATTTACTGTTTTTAAGCTCAGATGTCTGGGACAGAGAGAGTCAAAGTATCAACTAACTGGAAATGAGAGAGTCACAAGTACAAATGAACTCACTTTCAAAATGCCCCTTGATGCCCCTTTACAATTTCTCGTACTTCCTTGAGGGGGAGGAAAGAGGGTGCGCTCCCAAGTTTGAAAACCACTGGTGTAAACAATGAATCAGCTTACCTTTAGCAACCAGTAGAGATCATTTTGAATGGAGGGTCCAGAAAAAGTTTCATCAACTTCAATAATTGGCAGCTGCTCCTCCGAAGTCACCAATATCTTATCTTCACAGTAGAAGAGGCAGGCCATGTAAACACCCCTGTGTGACAGCCAAGGTTTACATTGTCAGTTGTGAGGTTCTGAACAAAGGATCAACATCACGGCACACCGGTAGTAACCCATAAGTGCTCTGTTCTTCTTCTAACTCAAGTCTGAGTCCGAAGAAGCTCAGCACAGTGCACAGGCTCTGTAGCACCGGTGAGGATCCTGAAATACTTTGGGTAGATTTTTAACTCCAAAATTTCATTGTCATCGTCTCTGTTATTATCCTTATTATTACATTATTAGGTGCTTCTTCTTTTTCTGTGTCTGCCCTTAAAAGAGCAGTTTAATAAATGAGTTAAGGTCAATTATTGAAAAATCCATCTTCATGGGACTTTTTAAAACCATTAAGTTTACTTTTTCTCAAGTAAAGTAAGTAAATAACCCTTTTCCACTCCTTCAGGTTTATTAGGCATATAGGGCTAGACCTAGATTTTATAGACATACTGGCACTAGGGATGGGGGGAGGGGATGAAGTCAACATCACACTGGCTGCCTTTACTTCTCAGGACTTTACCTGTTACTTGTTTGAGGCTGGATTTACCTGATTCATAAAAAAAAGAATCTGGGTCTGTCATGACCTGAAATGATGACCTCTGGATCCGCATGTGCGTCTAGCCGCTACACCACGACGGCTCCCTTATTTGTGATGTACTCTTTCTGTTTGATAAGCTTGTGTGTGTGTGTGCTCTAATCACTTTCAAATTATTGAGATAAACCATGTTGGATGTCCAAGGTTGTAAAGCCAAGCTATTCACCTTCCACCACACATGTCTACATAGAATTATCAAAATGTTCTGGCCAGAAACAATGTTAAACACTACATTACTTCACAAACAAAACCAAGAAGCTCTAGAAAATGGAAATGGCTTGGCCAAGTTATGAGAAACAGTTCTCACTTGGACACCAGAGGGAAAGAGAAAGAAGGAGCGTCCAAAAACAACATGGAGATGAATGATGGAAAGTGAACTGAATGCTGCATTTCTGACACCTGAGTGTTGCGTGTGCATAAGTTTTACAGATCTCATTCTCTTGAATACAGACTGTTGGTTCTTTGCCTCTCCAGCAGATGCCCTCCGACTTCAAAGGAAGCTCCCCAGTTAGTCAACTCTTACGGCATGCTTTTAGGGAGGCAGTGGGTCTATTCTTGTTTTCCTCATAATGGGGCCCCGGAACCCACACGGGGAATAAAGAGAAATGATGATGATGATGAAGGTTTTAATGCAACAACATACCTCTTTATCGTCTTTTGAAATTTTGGTGCAGAAACAAACAAGTTCTTGATGCTAATTCTTTTCTTCTGCATAGGTGACTCTGTTCCTTTATTTAAGATATCTGGAATGATAAATATTAACGTATCTTTACTGAATCATGAACTCATTATTATTATTATCCCCTTCCTGTCTTATCAGACAATAGTGTTCCACATTGTTAGAGGGAAGCACATAAATCCTAGCCCATGGTAATGACACTTCATCTTCTCCGTAGCAGAAAGCTTGGGGCATTGTAGTGACCAGTATTGTAGTGACCATGTGTACCTCATGCTGTATGATCCCTCTCTCAGCTTGCTTTGAAAACTCCAAAAGAAAGATAACAATCCCACTTGGAACCAATTCTGAACAAATTCATGCCCCAGTGAGTCAGTTGTGAAATCAACAAAATACTGGGCCTGTTACATCCAAAGGGCCCAGATACACATCCCTTGTGGGATGGGAGAGAACTGTGTTGTTTAGTGCTTTAGCAAGACACGACTAAAACACGACTAAACATAAAATGCACAAGCATAATACTATGTTAACCGTGCATACAAGTAAATCCAGCCTTATGCGGTGCATTGTTTGGGATCAAAATAGCTAAGACAATAAAGCTATAAAATATCTAAATAAAATAAGTAAAAATGTAAAATAAATCTAAACAGAACAAACAAGATGGAACCAAAACAATAATATTCAAACTACCTTTCATTTCTGCAGCCTCTGGTGGCCGTGACCTCTTAACTTGATGGTAAAGGGTGTACAGGGAGGCAACTTTGCCTTCTAATCTTGGAGGGATGTCTTCCACCTCTCGCCAACCTGGTCATAAATTTAGACGTTAGAATTTTGAAAAAATACTATGGCTGTTCAGTCCTTAAAGAACAAAAATGGGGATTTTGAGCTGACAGGCATTAGGCAGATTCTTAGGATAACACAGACAAAGAAGGTGAGAAACACTGACATCATAAAGGATCTGAGAGACAAAGAAGGTGAGAAACACTGACATCATAAAGGATCTGAACATCATGGAGGATTGGCTAGTAAACAGCATCTTCTCTAAGAAACTTAAATAATAATTCTTCTTCTTTCGTTCGCTTGAAATAGATTATCTATATCTGCAATAGAAACTGAAATACTTTGGCTACTTTAAGGGCCACAACGGACCGGTAACAAATTAATAGCAGAAGGCATGGTACCAGGAAAGAGTGATAGGGGCCAACCAGCACGAAGATGGGCACAGGATATAAGTGACATCTTGGGTTGGAAAGTGAACGAGGTGGGAGAGCTGCCGAAAGACTGAGTTTCTTTCGGGCAGATCATGATGGGGAGTGACGTTTTGCAAAGGACCTTCTACACGATGATTATGTCATATTGCTATAAAAAAAATATATATATATTTATTTATTATTTCTGTCCCAAACAACACGCAATGTGTGATCATGCAAAAATGAGAACCACAACCCTCCCACATGTTTCAGCATGATGGCTCAGTAGTCACACAGTGACTGACACCATAATTGTCCTTGCAATTAGGTTTAAAACACATTCAGTCCTAATCAACACAAGATGATTTACTGACTATTCTAATCAACACAAGATGATTTACTGACTATTTTCCAGATGTCTAAAACATCACATCAAGTGTCTTCTTATAGTTTTTGCTCACTGTATACTAAATATATCTGGCAACTACAGGGGCATCTTTCATTCAGCTTTTGAAAATAAATACCCTTTGAAAATACCCTTTGAAAATAAAGTTTGTTTGTTTGTTCGTTCACTATACACAGTTTTTATGGTTTGGCTGGCCAAGTGGTTATAGCATCAGGCTCTCACCGGGGGACCTGGATTTGACTCCAGTAAGGTGATGGAGCTTTTCTGTCAGGAGCGAAAATAAACATCCTAACCTGCACAGTTCATGGGGACAGCATCAGCCATAAATCCTAACTCTGACCCCCCCCCCCCCCCCACGTCTGCCCCAAATACACCGCTCCAAAAAGTGGTAAATACAGACAGTATTTTACAAGGACTCACTCGAGGGTACAGCCGAAGCAGGTTCACTGCTGGAGAAAGGCCCATAACCTTTCATGTTCCAGGCACAGACACGTACAAAATATGTGTCCCCCTTGGTTAGGTTTTTGAGGTTCACCTCCAAGCGAGACAGGTTTTCTGTGGTTGTCTCCCCTGACAGGGGCTGGTAATTCTCATTGTTGCTCCATTCAACTGTAAGCAACAAATATACAAACTAGTATTAATATCTGCTTGTGACTTAAAGGTGTATAGGTGTACAGGTTAGTTGTGTATCCTTTACAGGTCGTTGCAGAACCAACTCCAACAGCTCCGGGCTGTTGTGTGGTTTTTCTAGGCAAATTTACGTCCAGTAGTTTGCCATTGCTTTCTAAACGGTCAGCTTTCTTGATTCCACTGTCGAAACCAAAGCAAGGCGCATGACCCGCAGCTGGGATTGAACTCGCATCCCAGCATTACGAAGCGTTCCCATCGACTTAGCCACAGAGCTGACATAGGTGTATAGATAAAAGTAAAAATTAAGAAATTATAAGACTAGGACTGACCCAATTTATTAAATTTATTAAAGAGCAACTGATAAGATAGCTAAACAAGAATCTGACAAGAATCTTTGTATTTTTTAGCCAATTTAATGGATGCAGTGACTTTCTCTCTCTCTCTTGTTGTGCCCCACCAGGACATCACACAAGTGATAAACACCCAGTGACACAAAGTGCCACCATGCAGATGAGGACCACCCGTGGAGAGGTCCCAGAAACCCCTTTCAGCCATTCTTCTTCTCTTTATGGCTATATTCAGGGGCCCCGGCAGAAGCCAGGGTGGAGCTTCAAATAAAGAAAATTTTCACCCCACATGGGGATGAGTGCCCGCAACCAGTGACTGACTTCACCTCGTTCTATATGTGGTTACATGCCAATAACATGTTTCTTGTTAATGAGCTCAGGATCAACTATGTCCTCCCAATTAGTTGGGTTATCCTCATTGCACTCATGTCCATAGGTGCAATCGATCCGGACTCCTGTCCGATGGCTAATAGTCCAGTTCTATGTGTCATTAACAAGTCTTCTGGCGTGTTGGTGAAGCGCCTCGTTTTTTGCCCGATCTTAATTCCCAAGTTGGCCATTCTGGCGAGTGATGTGGATTTGCCATCAAAGTCCTCTATCCTTGACTTTCTCTGAGAGCATTGATAATTTTCCATAGGCTGACCGTCGGTAGTGATAGCGGATCCAGTCAACCTGTCAGCTCTTTTCATTTCCATCGACGCCTGCGTAACAACTAAAGTAATCCAGAAATAGCAAGTGAAAGCTTGAGGCAATATACAGATTTTAAAAAATGGTTACATACAGAAGATACAATACGGTCAATGTAAACTGACCTTTATACTTTGTGACCACTGCTCCATTGTGACTCTGAGGCTCAGAAAAAGTGACCAGGAGGGAAGAGTTGCTGGTCACTTCAAGTTTCACATTTGTTGGTGCTTCAGGGGATCCTGAATAAGAAAGGCAAAATTGAATATTTAAACACAGTACCAATAAAATTTAATGTTACAGATTATTAACTCTTTGAGTCAAAGGGGTTTTAGCATCACAGGCCCAGGGGGGTAGTAAACAGAGTCATAAAATCGGCGCATCTTGCGTTCATTGGGCTTCTAGGTAGAAACCCATGAACATATGATGTGTTCCTTGGGACTCAAAGAGTTAATAATGTAAACATAAATTTTATTTCTTCTTCTTTTTTGTCGCATTCACTGGCTGTAAACTTCGGCATAAAGTTCCTGTTGTTTGTCCACTGCTGGACTGCAGTCTTATTCAAGAACCTGAGTGTTGAGTGCACATTCATTTTATAGGTCTGACTTAGTTGTATGCAGACTGTTACCATCAGGCAGATGCACTCCAGTTGACTCTTACAACATGCTTTTTTGGGGAGGCAGAGTTTCTATTCTTATTTTTACCACAACGCGGCTTATTAGGTGTTGTGTTGTTTGTCCATCAAGAGTGATGAAGACCACATTTTCATCCATAGAAGTAATGATCAATGATAATGAGTAAGAAGGTGGCTGATTAGTCCAATATGAGCCCGGAAAGTTCTTGAGCAGTGCGGACAACAGACAGGGTTCTTTCTCTTTCTTTGGTGCTAGACGTATAATTTCTAGGCACCAATAAGCACTCAGTTGTAGCATATACCAGTGAAAGTTAGAGCTACTAAGGACATGAAACAAAACTTATGTGCATTTCTTTTAATTTAAATGCATTTTAAAAGAAATGTCAGGCACCAAATGGGATGAATTCAAGAGTAGTGAAGAAGATGACCTAAAACTGAGCACATCATGAGAATAAATGAGCAGAGAATCATTAAGCAGGCATCAGAGAATCACTAAGCAGGCATCAGAGAATCACTAAGCAGGCATTAACACGGGAAGTTAAAGAACTGAGGAAATCAGGTCATTAAAAAAAAAAACCCCACCCTAAAATGAGCGTTGATAAGAGAAGCCAAAGGTGCTCGACTAAATTCCATCCATGATATAAAAAGGAATGCACAAGATACAACAGAATGGAGGAATAGACTGTGAGCACTGTGTGACATATAATAGCACAGCAGGACAATGATGATGATGATGATGATGAATTATCACTCATTGTGATACTGGTTAATTTTAGACTATTTAAAGAATTGTTTTTTAAGACTATTTAAAGAATTGTTTTAGAAGACTATTTAAAGAATTGTTTTATAAGGCTATTTAAAGAACTGTTTCAAAGCACTGAGATATATGTTGCTAATCCCATATTTTTAGGATTTAGGGCCTCCTTGCTAGTTCTTCTTCTTCTTCACGTTCACCAGCTGTAAACTTTGGCAGAAAGTTCTGGTTGTTCATCCACTTTCGGACAGGAGTGTTGCGTGTGCATCCATTTGACAGATCCAACTCATTTGTATGCAGACTGCTGGTCCCTTGCCTCTCAGGCAGATTCACTTCGACTTTGAAGGAAGCTCCCAATTAGTCGACTCTTACGACATGCTTTTAATTAGGCTGTGGTTCTATTCTTGTTTTCCCTATAATAGGACCCCGGAACCCACACGAGGATCCTTGCTAGTGTGAACTCCATGAACAGTACAGGTTAAGATTTTTTATTTTTGCACTGACAACAAATTTCCATTCTCTGAGGACTGAACTCAGGCTTTCTGCAAGCAAGCTCAGAATTCTATCTGTCTGGTCAGCTGCTCAAGTGTAAGAGAGTAAAACGGTCATTTTTTTTCTTACTTACGTGCATGTTCGTAGCCTGCTTTCATTCTTTTTAGTAACTTGTGTCTGAATTCCCAATGACCCAGCAGTTTCTCATTTTCCTGCAAGACAACATTAAATCAACCATGTGACTTTAAACTCATCAAATGTCATCAATTTTTAACATGACACAGTTTCAATATTAAATTTTAACATTACATATGATTAATGGTAAAATAATGGTGATCCCCCATTTCCCCTGGGAATAGTGCTTAATTGTACAATAAAAGTCAAAAGCATTATTTTAGGACAAATACAGAAAATTAAGTATCTAGGTACGTGGTTAACATCCAATGGAAGATGTATCACAGAGATAAAGAACAGAATAGGACAGACCAAAACTGCAATTTTATAATATGAAGAACATTTTATGCAATAAATCCGTCTTTGGAGTTCGGAAAAGAATTCTCACATGCTGTACAGAGGTTTCACATGCTGTACAGAGGTTTCACATGCTGTACAGAGGTTTCACATGCTGTACAGAGGCAGGTCTAACACACGGCTGTAAATCCTGGACAAATGATAAACAAGCCGAAAATTTCTTGAGGTCTCAGAGATGTGATTACAGAAGAATCCTTAGAATTTTTTGTACAGCTAAAAAGAGCAATGCAGATATTTTGAAAGTGGTGAAGTCTCAAAGACAGCTTATCACAAACACCAGAAAAAGACAGTTACAATTTGTTTGGTCATGTTATCAGAAGAGGGAAATTGGAGCATGTTGTGACCACTAGAAAGATTTGTGGAAAGAGAGACAGAGAAAGACAATGTGAAAACATGCTTGACAGCTTTTTTGTCATGGCTTCAGTTGTGCCCTGTATATGCAGAACATTAGTGAAGTGTTGAAAACTGACCACGACAGTTTTCACGAGACTTACTTTCATCTGAGCTGGCGACACATTAGCATTGCCCGATGAAGCACTCAGCACCGTGGCAGTAAGATCGATGACCCTCTTCTCTGCTTCCGTCACTAGTGACTCAAGTCTGTGTAGTCGGCAG
Organism: Candidula unifasciata; assembly: GCA_905116865.2. Classification (NCBI taxonomy): domain Eukaryota; kingdom Metazoa; phylum Mollusca; class Gastropoda; order Stylommatophora; family Geomitridae; genus Candidula; species Candidula unifasciata. Next base: position 64,396 of record CAJHNH020001512.1, on the reverse strand, counting down.
TCACCTTTCTGAACTGTAGACATCAAAACGAGAATATATAGAACAGCATGCATTTGGAATAAACCGTATTTGGAAAAAAACTGTTTCGTGTTTTTCTTCTTCTCTTTCACCTTGTACCTCATCAAAGTGTCGGGGAGAGATGTAACATTCGTTGATGAGCTCTGTCAAGAGCACTATTAAGACTGATGTTCATTTCTGTAAGGCTGTTCCTTATGCCATCACCCCATCTTTTCCGAGGTCTTCTACTTGCTCTATACCCGTTGTAACATTTTAGTGTGGCTCGCTGTGGCAGATAGTACCAGGGCATTCTTGTTAGGTGTCCAAACCACTTCATTCTTTGATAACTTGTAAGACTGGCTTTATTCCAAGCATTTGTCTGATTTCGTATTCTGTCTTCCCTTGAAACTCCTGCAGCTCTTCTAAGGCTTTTCATCTGGGAATAAACTGTATTTGGAATAAAAGTAAAGGGCCCTAGTGCATGTGCTTACACGTATTGAAAATAGATTTTACTAAACCTGTATTTTACAAACCAATCACATTTGGCTGTCATTTTATATGGCTCTGAAACTTGGAACACAATTAAAAGAGATGAAGCCTTATTACAGGTTTTCAAAAACAGGATCTTACAACGAATCTTTGGACCCATTAAAGATTCAAACAGTGGAGAATGCAGAGTGAGAAGGAACAACAAAATTCATAATCTGTTCAAATCACCTTTGATCACTTGCATCATAAGAGCTAATAGACTGAAATGGTTGGGGCATATTGAAAGAATGTCAGATGACAGAGAAGTAAAAACTGTAAACACCAGAGAGATTAATGGTCGTAGACCACGAGCCAGACATATCTGCTTTATCATGCATCAGTATTCCACAAAGTTGTGCAGAGCCAGCCAGTCTGTCTGCCTGTTCATTTACCAACAAGTTTATAAAATACATGGCTCTTCTCCGAACTTGGTCCCGATATTATGGCGGCCATAAAATATCCTTACGGGGCTCAGGCATATGTAAAATGCGGACTTTCTGCCAAGGAACAAATCGCGCCAAAGCTAGGATTACTTGAAAATTTCAAGAGACGCAACATTGCAGACGATAGTAGCAGACGATAAAAGCGACCGTTGACAATTTCGAGTGTACCTGCAGATGATACAAGCAGACGATAATAGCGACTATTGACAATTTCGAGACATTACAGACGATAAAAGCGATATGGCGGGAGAGACCCTGTTAAAACATTTGTTTCGTTATTTGGAGCCGGCATATTTTTTATAGAACTGAGCCCAATAAGGATATTTTATGGCCGCCATAATATCGGGGGAGAGCCAAATACATATATAGACAAAATAAATTTGTTACGTACACAGGGGACTCTCTCTGGCACCTTTAGACAGCAACATCTTAGCCATAGGAATGTTATTGGTCATCACAGCAATATCCAGGGTGTCATGTTTTCTCCATTCAAACTGTGAGATGGACAGTTTGAATACACAATCATCATCATCATCAAAATCTGTGCAAAATCTGCTTAGCAATCAAGAATAGGCTATTAATGTTGGATACATAATATGTCAAAACAATCCACACAGGCACTTGTTCTCAAACTTTTCTGGCAAAGAATGGGACTACATAACCCATAAAGTCATCATTTTCTGACACAGAATGGGACAATATAACCCATAAAGTCATCATTTTCTGACACAGAATGGGACAATATAACTCATAAAGTCATCATTTCCTGACACAGAATAGGACAATATAGCCCATGAAGTCATCATTTCCTATCAGAGAATGGGACAATATAACCCATAAAGTCATAATTTCCTGTCACAGAATACACACACATAAATGAAGTATATCCATGTATCCATAATCCCAAAAGTCCACACACATACATGAAGTATATCCATGTATCCATAATCCCACCTGTTAATGTCCACACACAGAGCATCCAGTATGGCCTTGGTCAGATCCAAGTCTTGTTGTTCTACAGCATCAAACAGAGCTGAATCAAATGGACAAAAGAAGATCAGGAAACATTAATGAAAAAAACCCAATGTAATGGTAAAGAAACGCTTTTACATGGGTAGCATATTTGATTCTAGACTACATGCAGAGTAGCAAGCATCACTTCAGAGGTCCCCGGGTAGTTGGCTTCCTTTGGGTATCTTCTCTGGGTCATGGCCGGTGTGTTGGGAAATGAGCAGACAGATAGACTGGCCGTTTCTGCACCACTTGGTAGGGAACTGATGAATGACAGGCTAGATGTTGTGATGGACTTTTGGGAGTGAGTGAATTGTGCAGAGGCATAAATGGTCTGAGGAGTATGGTGCTTTGAGGGGGTACCAGGGGATCTGGCCGATGCTCAACACTCAAGGGAAAGGTGAGATGGATAAACAATCAGTTACTGGTGCCATCAGAATTTGTACTCTGCTGCTGAAGATGAAGATGGAGATGGAGAACCTATGGAAGTGGCCCAAGGGCTGCAAATGTCGATTATTCATTCAACATTAGGGTGTCAGCTGCTGTCTGAAGGTGCGTTGTGCGAACTAATTAATGTTTCTTATATTTCTTATGTCGTTATTTCCATATCTAGTGTGCTTGTAGATTAAATTACTGTGTGCTTACATGTTGTCTAAAAGTAAAAGTAAAGATCCCTTTTCAAGCCTTAGGCGCATCAGGTATATGGGAAGAGCATCCCAAATTTTTACAGACCAGTCGGCACTGGGTGGGTTATGTGGTCAGCATTACGTCGGCCGTCTTTACTTTCCCAGGACAGCCATCCTGGAACCCATTTGAGGCTGGGTAGACCTGCGAAATCCCATACCATGAAAAAAATCCACGCTATCCAGCAGTGGGTTTTGTTTGCAGCACGCTGGAATTACGAGTCGGACTCGCAACGCCTAAGCTACGTACGCCGCGTTGTCTAAAAGTGGGACACCAATATGAGCAGTTTGTAAAGCTCTGATCTAGTATAGACTTTGTCTGACTGTCTTCTTGTCACGTACCACTGAATCTTTCTTGTTATGACAATGTTCTTCAGTGCCTCTCTTCCCAATGCAAGCCCAATGCACTGTCTCTATCTTATAATTATCTATGTTTTGTTGTTGTTACAGGGGACCGCATTAGCTGCGTCTCGCTGCAGCCCACGGCCGGTGTTTGAAAGCTAACACTCTGGGGTAAATGAAGGAATGTGGCTACGGAGTTGCGTGAGGACGGCGACACAGGCTGACAGTTTCTTATCAGCTGTTTGTACTGGTAGCAGAGCACTTATGGTTTATAACCGTGTGCAATGGCGCTGGTTCCCATCTCCCGACTTTACCTTTACCTTTTTTCTAACTCTTCCCAGGAAATTACCGATACCTTTTCTGGCTGGCCAAGGTATGGTCTACCTGGCAAGGCTTTTGACTCATGAACTGAAGCTCTATCCACAGACTGTGTCATTCAGCTTACTAGTGCAGTTTTTACTGGGGATCAATCGCTGGAACTATGGAGTTTGTGCTTTGTGTGATGCAGGCAATTAGCCATTCTGGGAGAGAGACTGAGCTCTATGGTATAAGCTGGTGCAATAAGTCAGTCCTCTCAACTTTCATTTTAACTTCAGAGTTATCTTCTTTTTCTCTTCGTCCTGCCTACCCGTGCTTTCAGATGAGAAAGCCATAGATCTCTTGAGGTGTAATGCATGTCCCTTCCATACATCTTGGTTTCCATTGGAAAACCAGCTGGTCAAATCTGGGATCTCTCTACCATTAAAAAAATACTGCAAGCGCATATAAATTCTCAAACATACCTCGCTTTTCCTTCTCTAATTTTCGTTTCCCCAGCATCTGCCCATCACTGCCATCAATACTGGAACTCTTCTTTTTCTGGGAATCTGGTAAATATAACACCAAAAAAATATGCACTACATACTAAAAATGAATATAAAATTAAAGAAATATGGCCTCGCCTGGTCCAGTCATCGGGACTGCTGTTGCAAAACAATAAAAAAAAATTAAAAAAATGACGACACCTGATTGCCTAATTGTTTGGGTACTAAGAAGTAAATCATGTGTTGATGTATATCTAATTACACTTTTTTCTAGTATCAAGAATTAATGGCTTCAAGGACTGCGTATTAAAAATATTGTATATTGTGCCCCTTTTTCCTTACTGGAGCATAAGCTACCAACCTGTGAGCTGTGTTTTTCATGTGGAAGGCCTTTTATTTGTGCAGCGGATGAGTCATGGTATTCAATATGGCTGGTTGTCAGTTTATATGTGGGTTGGTGAAATACCGTATGTAATAACTGTATGTGTGTATAGCCAATGTACTGTGACCGAGTACTTTCATCAATGACAAACTGCATTGCTGGTGGCGATTGTTGGCTTCAGCACTTCTGTCAACTGCCATATGCATATACTGCCTGCGCATAATTGTGGATTGTGCGGGGACAAATTGTTTGTTCACCAGTTTCTCAAATGAGACAGTGAGGGATATTTCATTTGATTTTCACTGACACTAGAGCAGAGCAAGTATGGTGTCGAAACCACTTTATAAAATATAGGTCTAGCCCTATGTGCCCAAAATGCTTGAAGGTGTGGAAGAGTATACCTTATTGGGCGATGTAGCCGCATTTTCCTTCCTAGGACATTCCTGGTACACATTTTAGACCCGTTCAAATTAGGACCCAAGGTCAATTTTGAAAACCTTCAACTCAATATGGATTTGAACCCATGATACACAACAAAGACTCACTTGTTAACAGTTTTAGATCCCTTCTCATCTTGGGGCTGTAACTTTGCTCTTCCTTGTAGCTGAGGTAGGCAGGGGCACTGGGGGAGATGGACAGCCCAGACACAACATCCATCGCACTTTCTTCCGAGGAGGATGAGAACAACTTGAGGGCATGAGTATCTCCCCTGTGATAGGATAAAACAGGCATAAGCTCTACTTCAACAATCAGAACAGCACATCATTACATGTAGCAGTTAAAACTCAGAGACCACATCACGGAGAAGTTTACCAAATTACCTCTCCGCATACCGGCAACTATGAATCTCTTTGAAGAAAAACAAATTGATGGAAAATGCAATGGCATGGACATGTGACCAGATATACCTGCCTCTCTAAAATGATACTGAAGGGCTCTGTAAAGTGGAAGCGGAAAAGAGGTAGACCAAGATAGAACTGAAGACGGAATATGGCTCAATGGACAGGTTTAAAAAAAATGCATATATAAGCTAAATGGATCTGACCAAGAGAGAGGTCAATTAACAAGTCATCCCCTTTGTGGGATGCAATTTTTCTTTATTTTGAAGCCCCACCCTGGCTTTTGCCAGGGGCTGCAATATAGCCCGGCCATAAATATGGCCTAATGGCTGAATGAGGTTTCCGGGACCTCTCCATGGGTGATCCTCATCCGCATGATGGCACTTTGTGTCATTGGGTGTTTATCACTTGTGTGATGTCCTAGTGGGTTAAAATGAACAACAACTACTACTACTACTACTATCAAGAGAGGCCAGTGAATGCCACTTACCAGTCTAGGCTGATAGATCTGTTCCGGGAGGGTGATAGTGGTTCTTTCTTGTCTCTCATGACCAGCCGCCGAGAGAACTTCTGCAAATTCCCAGCACTTGATGATGTCTCCAGTCTGCAGAATCATAAATACAACATTTATCCTATCAACTTCATATGAAGTTTCACATAAGGGTCGGCGTCCATACTTGTGACACCATACCATACAAAGCATACATGGAAAGAGAAGAAGGACGTAGAGCACGGGGTAGACCAAGAACAAGATGGAAGGATAACATCAGAGAAACTCTACAAGAGCACGATGTGCCTATGGTCGAGGCAGCCAGAAGAGCTAGAAACAGAACCTTATATCTCCCTCGACACCCACAGCGGTAAAAGAGGAAGTGAAGAAGAAGAAGAAGAAGAAGTCCATACTTTACAGCATTTTTAGGGAGCACAGCATATACAGACATATCGAACACACTTTGTAATGTCGGGTTCGATCCCAGCTGTGGACAATTTGTCTTGCATTGGTTTTTACAGTGGTACTGAGAGCTGACCGTTGAGTAGGCAGTGGCAAACTACTGGTTGTGCAAAATTTGTTACATTGGCGACCGAGTAGCCCATTGGATGGCTGGTAGACGACTTCGTCACAGGCTGGGACAGTATTCGTGACCGGGTCACCTAATGGCTCGCCGGTAGACGTCTTTTTTGGTGACATGCAATGTTAAGTCATGTAATATGACGCATATAACATAGTCACAATTATAACCCAAAGCTCCCTCCCCCCCCCCCACCAGGAAATGTGACGATTTTGTTTTGTTTTGAGCAAAGCATCGGATCGAACTCAGGTATTTAGTTTAATTTATACAACAAATATTCATCATGGCACAAGCGTGTAATCTATAAGTGCTCCTTGCTACTTCTAACTCAACAATCTCAGCACATTGCACAAACTCTGTAGCACCGGTGAGGACAATTTGTCTTGCATTGGTTTTTACAGTGGTACTGAGAGCTGACCGTTGAGTAGGCAGTGGCAAACTACTGGTTGTGCAAAATTTGTTACATTGGCGACCGAGTAGCCCATTGGATGGCTGGTAGACGACTTCGTCACAGGCTGGCATTGGTTGTGCTCCTTTCTACTTCTAACTCAACAATCTCAGCACATTGCACAAACTCTGTAGCACCGGTGAGGACAATTTATCTTGCATTGGTTTTTACAGTGGTACTGAGAGCTGACCGTTGAGTAGGCAGTGGCAAACTACTGGTTGTGCAAAATTTGTTACATTGGCGACCGAGTAGCCCATTGGATGGCTGGTAGACGACTTCGTCACAGGCTGGGACAGTATTCGTGACCGGGTCACCTAATGGCTCGCCGGTAGACGTCTTTTTTGGTGACATGCAATGTTAAGTCATGTAATATGACGCATATAACATAGTCCCAATTATAACCCGGTAGACGTCTTTTTTGGTGACATGCAATGTTAAGTCATGTAATATGACGCATATAACATAGTCACAATTATAACCCAAAGCTCCCTCCCCCCCCCCCCACCAGGAAATGTGACGATTTTGTTTTGTTTTGAGCAAAGCATCGGATCGAACTCAGGTATTTAGTTTAATTTATACAACAAATAATCATCATGGCACAAGCGTGTAATCTATAAGTGCTCCTTTCTACTTCTAACTCAACAATCTCAGCACATTGCACAAACTCTGTAGCACCGGTGAGGATCCTGAAAGACTTTGGGTAGATTTTATCTCCAAATTTGGCCCGGGAAGCGTCGTTAAGCTACTCTTTTCGATTTCCACCTGCCAACAAAATTTTTTAAGTGCGCAAAAATACAGAAGGGCGTCCGATCTTACTACCCAGAGACCATGATATCAGCGTCTGCGGCGTGTTGAACACACTTCATAATGTCAGGGTACCGGCTTAGATCCTAGCTGAACGTTCTGCGTTGGTTTCGACAGTGACATCAACAGTCAGCCGTAGAGACAGCAACGGCAAGCTATTAAACATTAAAAACTTCCCTAGAAAAACTACAACAACCAAAAAATGTTGGGGTTGGTTCCGCAACGTCGTGTAAAGGATACGAAACTAATGTACTCAGGTAATTCCAATTCCAGTTGTCCAACAAAAATGTCAAATTTTGATCCTTTTTCAGCTGCCCGGAGGCCTGCTATATGAAGGAAGGTTCCTTGGCTATCTTTTTGGGGTTTCTATTATTTGTGGTGGTAGTCCGGTTCTTTGCTTCCTTAGTCCGGTGTGGTGCTTGGGGTTTTGGGGTCTGGTCTGGTCCAGTTCTCTTGGTATCAGTAACTGTGGGCTTTAGCTGATTGTTGCTGGTGCTTGGTTTACCTCGTGCTGGTCGCTGCGCTGGTGCCCTAGTGCCTGCTTGGTTGCCGTTCTGTAAAGCCAGGTCACGACTCTTCGACAATGTTCCTTTTCAGAACAACCAGGGCCGTCACAATCTTTTGTTGTGATCAGCCCGCCCCCCCCACCCCCACAGAGTGTGGAGAAGTAGTGGAGGTAAGATGGCTGCATATGCGAGAATTAATTTGCTCGAACACTCAGGTAATAAGCCCAGTTTCACTTTTATTGCAAACGGGTCACCCCACAGTCGCTCCGTTTATGTATCAAACCGCAGTCTCAGCAAAAAGTACACAAGCATTAAATGCATAAGGCAGTTGTCAGAAGTGCCAACTAAACAGTCCTTTTTTTCACATCTGTTTACTTATTTCGCCTCGAGTGCTAGAGGTTCTGGGTTCAATCTCCGTAAGGGCAGGGATTTTTTTTACGTGGACTAGTAATTCCCCCTGGTAGTGAAATCAGACGCCCGTGTGCATTGTGCGCACTTTAAAACATCTTTTGGCAGTTGGACTGACTGACTGACTGAATTTCTACCCCACCAGAACATCACACAAGCGATAAACACCCGATGACTCGATGAGCCACCATGTGGGTGAGGATCACCGTGGAGAGGTCCCAGAAACCGCGTCCAGCCTGTAGGCCATATTTATGGCCAGGCTATATTGCAGTCCCTGTCAAAAGCCAGAGTAGGGCTTCAAATAACAAAAATTTCATCCTAAAAAGGACGAGAAGTATGAATATATTGGCAGTTGGAAGTCGAAAAGAGTAGCATAACGACGCTGCTTGGTCAAAATTTGGAGTTAGCAATGTGTCACATGATCCTCGCCGGTGCTACAGAGCCTGTGCACGGTGCTGAGTTTTTTCGAACTCAGATTTGGGTTAGAAGAAGAACAAAGCAATTATGGGTTACATCAGTGTGCCGTGATGTTGATTCGTTGTTCAAAAACCTCAAATAATTTATGTTTCGTTTCTGACAATGATCCTCAAAATTAAAATACAAAATAAGGGGAATAACTAACAAAATACTGTTACTTTATAACGGTTACCTACCTTTTCTCGTTGGAAGCACTTCGCACCATGTTCTGTGAATTGAGAGAACGAATATGTTATGAATCATTTATTACGTAGGCATGCGTGTGTCTAATTGCTTTCTGTCATATAAATATATAAACATATCCTATATTTTTATGTTGGCTTGATGCTGAGGAAAGGAATCTGCAAGGTTTGCAGTTCTCTTCGTAAGTCAACTTTTTCTTTATTGCTCTCTCTGTCTGTATTCTCATCATCTTCTTTTTATGTTGATTTGAGAATAGACATTACAGCACTCGGGTTCATTTATTTTTATCCAGTCATGTCCTTGCGAGATGCAATTTTTCGTTGTTTAAAGCCTTACTCTGGCTCTTGCCAGGGGCCGCAATATAGCCCGGCCATAAATATGGTCTAATGGCTGAACGCGGTTTCTGGGACCTCTCCACGGTGATCCTTACCCACATGGTGGCACTGTTTATCTCTTGTGTGATGCCCTGGTGGGGTAAAAATCTACTACTACAGCACTCGGGCTCCAAAAGCGCTTCGTCTCCATCTTCAGCAGCAAATGAAGAGTTCCAATTCCGATGGCACCAAATAACTGTCTGATTGTATATCCGTCTCGTCTTTGCCTTGAGTGTTGAGCATCGACCAGATTCCCTGGCAACTCCTCGCAGCGCCATTCTCCTTAGACCAGGGTACCCAAGTAGTTGCTTGAGGAGAGTCAGTGTTTTTTAAAAATTCCATTACTTCTGAAGACAGTGGCACAAAGAAATATCATTAGTGAAATCGATCCAGAACACTAACAACTGAGATCTGTTGAGATGCATAAAAGACCACGTCAGCTCGCAAGGCACTTGATGATGATGATGATGCTTTCTCCACAAGGAAGGTCGGAGGTCATGTATCCATTGCTATGGGGATATTACGTGATGAGGACGCCTGTCTTTTCCACGTATCGACCGCTGCAGGAATCGAATCCTGCTAAACCTCGGGTACTGTATCGTGAAACGACTTTACTGACCTCGAAGCCACAGTGTAAAAACAATGAACCGTAATAGGACAATGAGATAAACGTATTAGACCTCGAGGAATCAATTATTCTCCTGAAGTGTTTTGTGTAATCCTTTCTACGCCATACGGCTTTACGTTGCATGCAGGAATGTCCCGGTGTGTATTGTCTACATAAGGCCTCAGCAGCATATGGCACTAGTGTCGGCACGTAAAGCGATTTTCAGCGGCAGGCTGGGTTAACTGGATTTAACAATTAAATATAAATCATCACGTAGCAGGAGCTTTGCAGAACGTCGCTCTCATCACGTTCGGCCTCTTGTACTTTCATATTCAAGGAGTCACTTTTATCTTTTGCCCATCTTCGTGTTGGTCGGCCCCTACCTCTCCTGGTACAATGCCTCCTGCTATTAATTTTTTCTCCAATCCGTGATGGCGCTTGATATGACCAAAATATTTCAGCTTCCGAGACAAGATGCTGTTTATTAGCCAATATTCCTTTTAAGATGTCAATATTTCTCATCTTCTTTGTCCAAGATATTCTGAGAATCTTTCTATAACATTTCAGCCCAAAAGCCACTATTCTCTTTCTTAAGGACTGAGAGATAGTCCACGACTCACATCCGTATGTAGCCACAGGGAAGATGCATGCTCTAAAAATTCTAATTTTTATCTCCTTGCTGGTGCTTAACCATATACTTTTAGGGATGTTCAATCTTTGCATTGCTAAGGCCATCCTCCTTTTAATTTCTGTAGAACAGTCTCCATTGCTGCTTATTATAGAGCCTAGATATTCAAAGTTTGTGACCTTTTCAATTTCTTCATCATTTATTGTTATTTTTGGGTGACAGCCAGTTTTATCTGTGGACATTATTTTCGTTTTCTTTAAATTCAAGAACAGATTTTGATCTTCACTGTGCTTTTGGACGGAAAATTTTAAATTTTCTATTCCCTTTACGCTGTTCGAAAGGAGGACTGTTTCATCTGCGTAGCGGAGTTCCAGAATAGGATTGCCACCAATTTTGAGCGGATCATAACTGTCACAAGTTGGTCATTTTTGACATTTCTCATTACATTTTCTGCGTATATATTGAATAGGTATGGTGAGAGAATGCACCCCTGCCTCACACCCTTTTGCACCTCGAACCAATCAGATGTTTCACCAGCTGCTCTGATGGCTGCTTGTTGTTCATGATTAATTGCACTAAATGAGCTGGAAACCCCACACTTTTAATAATAGTCCACAGTTGGTGGTGCTGGACACAATCAAATGCCTTGCTATAATCAATATATCTGCAATAGAAACTGAAATACTTTGGCCACATCAAGAGCAACAACGGACCGGTAATGATGTTCAGATGTTTCAAACTTTCAGTATTTCTTCTCTTCTTTCTCCATTTCTATTCTGAGAACCTTTCTATAGCATTTCGGCTTAAAAACCCCTACTTTCTTTCTTAAGAGTGTTTAAGTGTCTTAAAGACTGGGAGATAGTCCACGACCCACATCCCTATGTTGCGTACGACAGGGAAGATTTTCAGCATCTGTTCTCTCGGTCTCCCTCTGCTCCTGCTCTCTTCTACCTTCTACTGTCACGGTGTACTCCAGTTCTCTCACAAACAACGTAGAATGGCTCTTTCTGATGTGAGCAATCAATTCTCTTCGTAAGTCAGTTTCGTTCAAGATGTCTTCATTACTTTTATCTATCCAAGATATTCTTATCATTCGTCTACAAAACCGCATCTCCCCGGTTTCCTTCCACTTGGTTTCAGTAACTGTATAACCATTATGACAGATTTAGCTTGACACGACTCTCTGAGACCCAGACATATTACCTTGACAAAATAAGAGACTTCAGAACAACACAATACAACGAACAATTATGGAAATTGGAAGACCACAGAAGACCTACAGTTGTCAATTTCTTCTTCTCCTGCCTTAATCCGAAGATTAAATTGCACTTTTTTGCGATATTTTGCACTTTTGGTCAACACATCCGACTTCTACGGACGTTTATGTTTGCGTATTTGAAACAAGAGAAGCGGTATATCATAGACAAGCTCTCAAAACAAGAGGACGTGCCGATTATTAAAGAAAACATTCCGATTGTTGAGAGAGAGAGAGAGAGAGAGAGAGAGAGAGAGAGAGAGAGAGAGAGAGAGAGAGAGAGAAGAAAAGAGAAAACCGCCTATAAAAAGGACAACACCCCTCCATGCCGTGACAGAAGACTATCATGAATCGTCTTGACTAAAAAAATAATAATGGTACAGTAATGTGGAATTTGTACAAGCAAATAGAAGATCCATACATTTCACCCCAACACTTGGATAAAATAATTGGAAGAAGTAAAGAACAAGGACACCAAATGCTACCAGTGTGTCATGTTTGTCGAGCTGTCAACCTTCAAGAGTATTTCAGAAGAATACTACCAAAGTATTTTACAGAAACATTTCTAATGATTTAAAAACAAAAAATAGCAAAAGCCTCACTTGTGCCCCGTTTCCAACATCATCCCAGAGGGTGACGTCCACAGAAAGAAAACACTTCGCCACCCTCTGGGAGAGAGGCTGGTGTGGTCCCCCCGCCTACCGGACAACTACCAGAGTCTGTTTTATTATTATTAATTATTTTTTCACTTATTTACGTATGATCTACTTGTTTTGCTGTTGAAATATTACTTTTACTGAACATATTTTTACTTATTATATAGAAATAAATAAGTTGACTATCGTAGGTTTCGATCGCGGGTAAGAAGAGACTCGGATATTTGTAAACCGGCAAACGACGAATCCACTGAGCCACGCATGAGACCCGACCACCGGTCCTGTTTAGGCTACTTGTCTGACCTAGCGCTGATGTTTGTGACGTGGCTTGTTGTGTTGTGGTCAACAACAAACCAGTGAGTATACCTCGGGTTGACCGCTAGTGGGGGCAATGAAAGAAAATAATTTACTTGTGTGCGTCTCTGCGTCACCCTGCAATGCCCTTTTAATCTTTTACGAATTGTCTTCTTGTTCTGTATGCAACAGTTGAGTTTTAAACTTCATCATACAGTGCCTTGCCGACAGGGGTGAACGATCATGCCTCACCACATCTGGGATCTTCAACACCCCTTCATGCCATGACAAAAGGTTGTCAAGAATCGTCTCGTATTGTCTTCCATTGTTTCTACCCCCTTAATCAAAGAGCCACAGCTCATTCAAATTTCCTTCCCTCATTAAATATTTAGAAAAATAAAATGAGAATGTCTCGTTCTGATGTTTGTCACAAAAGATTGTGGTTAGGCATGACTGCCAGTGCCATTCTGCATCCACTTGCCAATGTCATACAGCATCCACTTGCCACTGTCATACAGCATCCACTTGCCAGTGTCATACAGCATCCACTTGCCAGTGTCATACAGCATCCACTTGCCAATGTCATACTGTATACACTTGTCAATGTCATACAACATCCACTTGCCAGTGTCATACAGCATCCACTTGCCAGTGTCATACAGCATCCACTTGCCAGTGTCATACAGCATCCACTTGCCAGTGTCATACAGCATCCACTTGCCAGTGTCATACAGCATCCACTTGCCAATGTCATACTGTATCCACTTGTCAATGTCATACAACATCCACTTGCCAGTGTCATACAGCATCCACTTGCCAGTGTCATACAGCATCCACTTGCCAGTGTCAAACAGCATCCACTTGCCAGTGTCATACAGCATCCACTTGCCAGTGTCATACAGCATCCACTTGCCAGTGTCATACAGCATCCACTTGCCAATGTCATACTGTATCCACTTGCCAATGTCATACTGTATCCACTTGCCAATGTCATACTGCATCCACTTGCCAATGTCATACTGTATCCACTTGCCATTGTCATACAGCATCCACTTGCCAATATCATACTGTATCCACTTGCCAATGTCATACTGTATCCACTTGCCAATGTCATACTGTATCCACTTGCCAATATCATACTGTATCCACTTGCCAATGTCATACTGTATCCACTTGCCAATGTCATACTGCATCCAACTGCCAATATCATACAGCATCCACTAGCAAATGTCATACTGTATCCACTTGGCAATATCATACTGCATCCGCTTGCCTTCGACTTTTCCCTCCGGTAGGATTTTCAAAATAGTTTTAGCTCTTTGAATTTATCTCTTTGAATGTGTCCAAAATATTTCAACTGCCCCCTTTTAAATGGACTACAATATGGGACGCAATTTGTTATTTTAAAGCCCCACTCCAGCTATCATTTTGGACCCTAATATAACCAAACAGTTAAACGGGGTTTCTAAAACCTGTGCGCGGGTGATTCTGATCCAAATTGTGGCACTTTGTATCACCGGGTGTTTATCGCTTGTCGTGCAGTCCTGAGGGAGTCGAACATCACTCACTAACAAATCCAGTTTCCCGGGCTTTCATGAACAGTTCAAGAGCAACATTGGAAGTCTGCACTTGTTTACCATGTTTTCAATGATAACATGCACAGTTCTTTCGCTTGAGGTGCACACAGAAAAGCCAGAATGGTGCGATATCTGGCATTTCATCAGGCCGGACACAGAGTCCTATGTTGATCCCTGGCTTATCGCCAGAGATTATTTTTGGCAATATTTGCAGGTAATGAAATAATGGATTTAGCTGTACCCGAACAGGAGAGCCGACGAAACACACGGATAAACAAAAACAAACATGGAATTGTGAATTGTGAGGGTTTTCTCTTTAGCAATGCGCGGCGCGCCTTCAAAGTGTGTGTTGCGGAGGGAAACGATTGGGGAAGAGGAGGGAGAGGGGAGGGGGGGGGGCGAGTATGACGAAATTATAAATTCATTGGAATGCGGTTAATTGCAGGACGATATCAAGAGTCTTCCCGTCGGCTTGTCTGATTGGGAACAAACGCCGGCGAACAACGCTTCATGTCACACACTTTGAGAAGCAGAAAATCTTCGAATGCAACAACACGTTACCAACACAGGCGCCGCTACATCTGAGGTGAATTGACACCATAGGAGGTAGACGAGAAGGTTATGGATCGATCACATTAAACACATTGTACACCTTTTCTCTGACTTACGCAATTAGGTCAAGATAATGCTCGCTCTGAGGATGTGATTATTTATACAGACGTAGTTTGTTGCATGAGAGCCTAGTATATGATACCACAACATCCAGCTTAAGAATGGAGATGGAGGCGGTCACTGCAGAGAACATGACACACATATCGTGTTTGTTACTGAATCAAAACGTATGCGGAGGAAGCTGAGCAGTGCAGAGTGGCATGCTTTGCTGCGAAGGTCACGGTTGAGGAGCACTGTCTGGATCTTGTTTCCGGGTTATGCCGGTGTTGGGAAATGAACAGGCGGACAGACTGGCTGGTTCTGCACAACTTGGTGGAATACTGATGCATAATAAGGCAGACGTGGTTAGGACCTTATGAGAACGCGTGTATAATTCGGAGGAGCAAATAGATCACCACAGTCTGGTGAGAGTGATGCAGCGGCAAGTGACGAGGGGTTCTGGCAGATGATCGACGCTCAGAAAAAAAGGCAAGAATGACGTTTAGTGCTACTTGCACCACTGGTATTGGAACTTCGCACTGGCTGCTAAAGATGGGGACGGAGCGCTTATGGGAATGCCCCGAGTGCTGTGATGTCAGTTCTTGAATCAACTCAACTCAGCTTACGAGCATTCATATTTACGATCTCACACGTACACAAACAAATAGTTAATAAAGAAAGGTAATTACAATAGTAAGGTCTAAAACCTCCCGGAACTGATGCTCAAGATTATACATTATGTACAATAATGATACCTACTTATATTGAATATTAGGGGGGAAAAGGGGGGGGGGAGGGGGGGGGGGGGGAATGAAACTAGTGTTGAAAAATAAAGATCTGACATACGATCTGTTCGACTTGCGATCTATTAGTTATAAGTCGAGGAAAAGGCACATTTTCGAGCTGAATGACAATGGGGTACCGGAACCAACCCAGGGATCTCTGTTATTATCGTTCCACATTGTTCTTGGTCTACCTTGTACTCCACGTCATTCTCCTATGTTATGGTGTCACACGGCATTCTCTCTACGTATGCAAACATTTTAATTTGATATCTTTGTATGTAAACTGCTGGACGTAAATTTGCCTAGGAAAACCACAACAGCCAGAAAGTGCTGGGGATTGTTCGGCAACGTCGTGTAAAGAATACGCAACTAATTTAATTATCTTCGTATGTAGTTTAGAATTTGTTCTGTGCCACTTTTCCCCTTTTGACGTCATTCCGGATTTTTATCTCCTATAATCACTTCTGCAGTTCTACTCATGACATCTCATTTCCATGATTCTTCTTCTTTGAAGTCCACGCCGTATGGTATTGATAGTCATGTCTATCCACAACCTTCTGTCTCCTGTACTTTTAAACAACTCTGACACAGATGATCTTTCATGCCATGATGTCACACTGTCCAGCATCTGTTCTCTCGGTCTCCCTCTGCCTCTCCTCCCCTCCAGCTTTCCTACCGTCACAGTGTACTCCAGTTTTCTCTTTCTCATGACCACATACTGTATATTGCCTTCTTATGATGTGGGCAATAAGATCTTTTCGTGGGCCATTCTTTCAAGACATTTGCATTACTCTTTTTATCTGTCCAGGGTTCCGTGATTACCAATTTTATGTTCTGGTTTATTAGGAGTGACCATGTCTGGCACTGGTAGTATAGCATGAGGACGAATATTCTTTGTATGAGATATCTCTGTGTGCTGATCGGGATTGTCTTATGGTAAGGGGCTAGCTGTCCCAATACTTAGTTTGCTGCACTGCATCGGATGTCAGTTCTTAGAGAGTTATTACAATAAAATGTGACGTGCAAGTCATCAAAGCGTTTTGATGTATATAATTCATGTCGTGTCTAGCGTTTCCGCTGATGTAATCATTACTGTTTGCAAGATGTTCATCTATGTCCACTCAATTTGGACCTTGTTCCCACCACAGATGGGAAAATAAGCCCCAGCCTAACACTGGAGTTACACATTTGCGCACGCTTCCGCAAACTAGGGGGGTAACTGATCCTATTTAAGCCCCCTCGGTCCTTACGCACACTGGCAATGTCAACAGTCTTTGCATCCTGAACGTTAGTGCGAGAGGCCAAACTAAGGTCTTCAGTACAGGTAAACAGAAGCACCTGCTGCAGGTGGAAACCGCAACTGCTGTATTTAGGTAAATCAGTAGCACAGTCCGTGGCGTGTGCACTACCCATGCCCTTTCACTCCTAAGAGACTGTTGCTTGCATGAATGAATTCCCCGTGTGGACGGTTGCTTGCCTGAATGAATTCCCCGTGTGGACAGCGGAAAAGAATAGACACCCCCCCCCCCCCCAACCCCCTAAAAATCCTGTGGTAAAAGATTAGGTCACGTGTTTCCTTGGAAGTCGGATTGCATATGCATGAGAGGCCAGAAAGCAACAGCTTGTTTACGAATAAGTCAGATCTGTTAAACGGATGTGCACGCAAAACTAACGTTCTGAAAGAAGACTAAAGCCCACAAGTGGGCGAACAACCAGAACTTTCCCCAGAACTTTCCGCTAAAGTTTACAGGTGGTGAGCACGAAAAAGAAAAAAGAAAAATGAATTGAAGAATGAATTAACAAAACTACACTCGGAACATTCCCAGACGTGCTCCGTCTCCTACTTCAGTAACCAACCAAGAGTCGACATGCTAATAGTAGCAGTTGTAGTCTGATACAAACTTCGCTTACTGCTACTTCAGTGTTACATATCTTCCAGAACCTCTACCACCCCGTCCCCCTTTTTTGTTGTTGCTGAAATAGTCTTTCAGTGGATAAATTCTCTGACTGTTCTACTGCAGTGTCCATTTGGGTTCAGTCAGCACATGTCACTTCAACCTCTTCAGTCTCTATAAGTGAGCTCAAAATCAATAAATACTTAGCTGATTTGCGCAATGAGTTCTCTTCGTGAGTCAAGTTTACTTGAAGACGTCTTCATTACTCTATGTCTGTTCCACCCTGCACCGTCCTAAACAACGGTAACTACAGGATGCAAAGCTCGCCGTCTGTTTTTTTTTTTTTTTTTAGTAATACAATAACTGCGACGCCTAGCGGCACAAGCAGATTTTGACAAAAGAAGAAAGAAGTAATACAATAGTGTCGGGTTCGATCCGAGCTGCGGGCGATTTGGCAGAAGATCGCCTTGCTTCGATTTCAACCATGGCATTGAAAGCTGACAGTTTAGTTGGCAATGGCTGACTACCAACCGTAAAATTTGCTTTTCGCTATCACAAACAGCCAAATAAATGCTGAAGCTAGTTCTGCAAAAGTCTCGTAAGAACACGCAGTTAAAAGGCAGTAAAAAGCGCTAAAGCTGGAGAAACAACAAAGGGCAAAAAAAGGGGGTTGGGGGGGGGGGGGGGGGGAAGCGACTATAAATTCAAGTACACATAACAGAATGAAGGCTTTGTGCGTTATATGCATCTAACATACTTGAAACTGACACATACACATAACACAACTGTAATTCTTTCATTTAAAACAAAGCAGTTAATTTAATATACTACCAGAAACGGTGAAGGATTTAGACATTAATAGCAAGCTACAAAAAAGCACCTGCGTGTCTGACATGGAAATGACAAAACGTTTAGCCAACTAGCGTGGCCATTATGCTTCTCCTTGTTTGCTGTTCTCTAATTTCCGTGGTTTGTATTGGGAACTGCAGATTCCGAAAATGGCGGGGCGCCTGTTGCCGGAGGACGGCTGATACCTTATGCGACTACTTGCGTGTGCTGCTTTTGATCGGTTGTAACTGCAACTTCCTTCGACGATGAGCTGTATTTCCAGTGCTAAACTATGAGTGCTGGCACCTTCGACGGCTGCCTTGTACATGTCTTGGTTTTGCCAAGACTAAAGTCTGTGTCAATGTTTGTTTCACAAAAGACAGTGGTGCAAATTCTGTGTGGTTTTCCTTGGCACAGAAACGGAGCAACTATGGGGAAACCCGTTTTCTATGAAGCTGCAACTGCGATTAACTGAATGGTTCTTCTTCTTCTTCTGCGTTCGACATCAGTCATGCTACACATTGAGTCCCGTCTGGGTCAAAAATAGGATTGTGCGTTTAAGGTCGCCACTAAATGGTTACAAATAGGAAGGTGTGCTTGAGGTCTTCGTATTTACTTGTTATTTAAAGGTAGTTTCCGGAGGCCAAATGTTCTCTTTCTGGCTGACGGACGTTTTCTAAGACATGCTCTGGAAGTTGTTTTAGTGCGCCACAGCTGAACGGGTCAGAGTCAGGGAAGACTCTATCGGTTTTGAGGTGCTCGGAGTCTACAGCATGACCTACTTTAGATCGAAAGTAGGTCATGGTCTTCAGTATCAAGGTCTGTTAAACGCTCGACTACAATCTGTTGCCAAATCTGTTTGGGTTAGTAAACTTGAAAAATTCGTATACTCGTATTATTGTTGTTATTATTATCGGGCTTAGTTGCTGCCTGCCGCTATGCTTTATTTTCCATTTGTTCCTAGGAATTATGACATATAGTTTCTCCTTACACGTTATCATCTACGGCTCTCATCGCCCTTCCTGTTTCCCAGCATTCTTACATGTCTTGTGTAATCTAGTTTTCTCTAGGATCTGTCTTTTTCTATTGTTTTTACTAGGATATGTCTTTTCCCATACAGTTTTCACTAGGATCTTCCCTTTTTCATAGTTTTCTCTCTAGGATCTTCTCTTTTCCATCGCGCTTTAACTAGGATCTTAGTTTTCATAGCGCCATTTCATGTCTAGGTAATCCCCCCCCCCCCTAGGTTTTCTTCGTTTTATCAAGTTTTTGTGTGTCTACCTCCGATCATACCTACATAAGGTACACTTTCATAAGGTACACTTTCATTTAGCTATATAATCTAGTTTTCCCTAGCACTTCCTCCTACCCTGCTCTTCTTGCTTTGAATCTTGAAGGCGCGCATGGTTAAAAACATGACATGCGTTTGCAATACTTCTCCGTTGCATCACAAAACGCCAATAACCAAACGGATTTTTCCGTGCTATTTTCAGACCAGCTCCTTCTTCTGTGAATTTATTTAAAATGTCAGGGCAGGCGAGAAAATCTGCGGAAATGCCTGACAGGTGGCTAAACAAAAGAATGCAGAAAGGATGACATGGACAGGTAAAACAATCTAAAATAACGTCACACTAGAGAGCAGGAAAAAATAGCACAATTACGTACATATGTTGAAAGAAACGATTGTGTATGTGAAATAACGTAACAACTGAGAAATGGAGAATTTACTAATAAAAGTTACCAAAGGATAAGAAACGGACCTACTGTGTGTATGTATTACTTCAAAGGGTGGCGTAGACGGGGAGAGATAAAATCAGGAATGAACTCAAACGAGATAAAGTCGGTACATAACCAATTCTAAATTACATACAGAGACAGCAAATCAAATGGTTTGCCCATTTGGAGAGAATGCCGCCCGATGCTATCCATACAAGGCATATACCAAAAGAGGAGATGGATGTAGAGCAAGAGGTAGACCAAGAACAAGATGGGAAGAGAAACTTTTCAGCACCACAATGTGTCTATAGTCGAAGCAGCCAGAAGAGCACGAAGCAGTACCTTTTATCTCACTCGAAGCCCGGCTCGCTAGCGTAGTTGGCTAAACCGGATTGCGCGGTGACCGGGTGATGAACTCCTTGTGGTCCGGGTTCACGCCCGGGGGTAGGCAGAAAAGCCACATTTCTCCCAGATTTACAGTATTTATCATGGAATCAAGGCCGAAAGGTTGCGATATCCATAATACCGAGCCTAAAGGTTAATAACTCATGGCTTCTGGATACTAAAATAAAATCTTTCTCGACACCGAAGCGGTAAAACAGGGCGTAAAGAAGAAGAAGAAGAAGTAGACGGGGAAGGGGAGAGGGTGTTTGAAGCCGTGGATTTAGGACCAGCCCGGCTAGCTCAATCGCCAAGGACTGCAAGCGTGTATCGTGTTTTTGGAAGGGCCTCATCAAGGATCAGAAACCTATATCAACAGGACAATGATTCTTCTTCTTCTTCGCATTCACCAGCCGTAAACTCAAGTGGAAATTTATGGTTGTTCGTCCACTTCTGGAATGTAGTCCTGTTTCAGAACCTGAGTGTTGCATGTGCATCTGTTATACAGATCTGACTTATCTGTATGCAGACTGCTGATTCCTTGCCTCTCCGTCAGATGTACTCCGACTTCGAAGGAAGCTTCCAATTAGTCTTATATAATTCCCCTCCCCACATCATAAAGCTATTCCAATAAATATCAGATTAACCAAACAAACAGACACACGAAATACGGCCTCACCTCTGATAAGCTTCTCAGAACCCGGGTCATTGCAGCAGATAAAACAATGCAGGGGTCTTCAATCGATACATGGTCGAATTTCATACATCCGCACTCGGAAATAATCTAATGTTTGTCCCAGACATTCACAACCGTCCAGCTTGTCTCCACACGGTTTTCATTTTCCTCCAAAACTTTCTGCTCACAGAAAAACCTTTAATGGAATCGGTTTTTAGCTTTTGTTTTTGCCGATATGTTCTACACTTGAGATTTTTGTTAAGAAATATTTGTTTCTGCTAGAAGACAGTTATGCTGTGAATAAAACCTCGTAATGTGAATATGCTTGCTGTTTGTTAATTTTTTTAAGATACCTGTGCTAATTATCTTTGTGCATTTTGAGCTGTCGTTGTTTTTGTAAAATACTCCAAATGATTAGCATTTCCTGTTATCGCGCGCTACTATGTCAGAACGACCGATGATAGACACTAAATCTGGCAGCGTTCTTTTCTGTCACGCGAACGTTTAGTTCCTCTTCTTGTTCTTGTTCTTCTTATTCTTATTCTCCTTCTTCTTCTTTTTTTTTTCTTCTTCTTCTTCTTCTTCTTCTTCTTCTTCTTCTTCTTCTTCTTCTTGTTCTTCTTGTTCTTCTTGTTCTTCTTGTTCTTCTTCTTCTTCTTGTTCTTGTTCTTCTTCTTCTTCTTGTTCTTCTTTTCTTCTTCTTCTTCTTCTTCTTCTTCTTTTTCATATTCTTTTTTCATATTCTTCTTCTTATTTTTCTTCTTATCCTTCTCCACCTCCTCCTCTTCCTCCTTCTTCCTCTTCTTCTTTTTTCTTCTTCTTTTTATTATTAATACTATTCCTCTTCTTCTTCTTCTTCTTCTTCTTCTTCTTGTTCTTCTTCTTCTTCTTCTTCTTCTTCTTCTTCTTCTTCTTCTTCTTCTTCTTGACGTTCACCAGCTGTAAAACTCTGGCGGAAAGTTTTGGTTGTTCCTCCACTTCTGGGCTGCAGTCCTGTTCCAGAACTTGAGCGTTGCGTTGCATCCGTCTGACTCATTTGTATGCAGACTGTTGGTTCCTTGCTTCTCAGGCATGCCGACTTCGAAGAAACTCCCAATTAGTCGACTCTAAAGACATGCTTTTGGGTAGGCAGTGGGTCTATTCTTGTTTTCCAAATAATAGGGCCCCGCAACTCACACGGGAAGAGGATTAGTTCAAAACTCTGTCTCGCTCTATTAAACTTGCTAGCCATCCAGGTCTCTTCGCTGTCTCTTAAGGTTTCCAGAAGATCCGTTTTTTACAAGTCCCTAAGTTTCCTGGCACGACGACGACGACGACGAAGAAGAAGAAGAACTAATCATTGATTCTGGTGATCTAGTGGGATGATGAAACATGATCGCCTAGAATTATCGGCAGAAAACATCATGGTGGTAATGATAATGGTTGAGATGACGACGTTAGTGCAGGAACACAAATTCGATGATGCCATCAGATTCTTTTCTGTTAAGTCACCACATCACGAGAGATTTAGAGAAATTCTTTAGTATGGGGGGGGGGGGGGGGGGGGGGGTTAGGGTTAGTAAAAAGTAAAGTCAATATCCCTTTACACGCCCTTAGGCGCATCGGGCTTATGGGAAGAGCACCCATATTTTTACAGACCAATCGGCACTCGGTGGGTAATGTGGTCAGCATTACGCCGGCCGTCTGTACCCAGGACAGCCCATCCTATTACCCATTTGAGGCTGGGTCGACCTGCGACGTCCCATACCACGATACAAATCCACGCAGCCAGCAGTGGGTTTCGATCGCGGTACGTTGGATTACGAGTCAGACTCGCAACGCCTTAGCCACGGACGCCGCTAGGGTTAGTAGTAGTCGCTATTCATTTAACATTAGCCCTAAAGCTAACCCCCCCCCCCCCCCCCAATCCCAACCATACTATGGGATTAACAGAAAAGAACCCTTCATCCCTACCCTCGAACGAAGCAACGATGAAACTATTGAGGTTCGTGGTTAGGGGTTTGAGGTTTGAACAGCGGATCAACATCATGGCACACGGGTAGTAACCCATAAGTGGTCCGTTCTTCTTCTAACTCAAGTCAGCGTCCATAGAAGCTCAGCACAGTGCACAGGCTCTGTAGCACCGGCGAGTATACTGAAAGATTTTGGGTAGATTTCTAACTCAAAATTTTTATACAGGAAGCCCTGTTTGGCTACTCTTTTGGTTTTTCAACTTCCAAGGGATTTTTTTTAAGTGCGCAGCAATGCACACGGATGTCTGAGCCCACTACCCAGAGACCATGGGGAAATTACTAGAAGTCCAAGTCCACGGGATTGAACCGGAACCTCTTGCACTCGAGGTGGGCAGCAAAGACCACGCAGCTCCCTCGATGAAACCGTTTTAATGTAATAAATGCGGCTCAGAAATGACTGAATACAGCTGAAAACAAAGTTTAAAGAACGCTCTTAAAAAAAAAAAAAATAGAAATCAAGCATGTTTATGGACAAACGTATCTTCCTGACAATTTCCGTCCTGGTACGACACAGTTGTCAGTCTCCTTGCGTGTCACAACTACCATGGAAACAGTGGAACTATTTGTCTGTCTAACAGATCGATTCATGCGCCGCCCAATATGTCACAAAGAATTGATGCATGATTCAATAAATGGGGTAAAATGCATTTATGGAAAGTACAACTAACAACAGTATTATTTATGAACTCCGTGCAACTAAGAACTCCACTTGAGTTTTTTGTTAAAAAATAAAATAAAACTGGATAAAGTTGTTTATAACTGCGTGAGATAAGCAATGAGTACGTTCAGCCAATATGACCCTAGCAACGGATTATGTTTGGTCTGCTACTGCCAATGTTTATATAGCAACGCTTCGTGTGTTGTTATCTCTTCTAAGTTTGGCCTGAGTATACAAAATAAATCTGACTAGACATTTTAACCATGGAGAGACCAGATTGCCCACATGAGACGGAGACAATTTACATTCTCTGGTCATTTAATGAGAAGGCAAAAACTGGAATATTACATCCTGACAGTCGGAAAGTTTAAAGTGGTAAATCAGAGAGAGAGAGAGAGAGAGAGAGAGAGAGAGAGAGAGAGAGAGAGAGAGAGAGCGCGAGAGAGAGAGAGAGAGAGAGAGAGAGAGCGGAGAGAGAGAGAGAGAGAGAGAGAGAGAGAGAGAGAGAGAGAGAGAGAGAGAGAGAGAGAGAGAGAGAGAGAGAGAGAGAGAGAAGATGCTCAACAATTTGACATCATGGCATAAGAGATCATCTGTGTCACAACTAAATGAAAATATGCAACAAAAAAGGTTATAGACAGACAACTGTAAACCCCACAAATCATCATCATCTTATGCCATGCCGGTCAGAGTAGGCTGTCAGGTTTTGCCATCTCCCACGATCACTAAAACCATGGATCAGTGACATGTTCTTGTCTCGCCTCATCCATCTGGACAGACCATCTAGTTTTCTCTTTGCCTTTCTTTTGTTTTCTTTCCATCGGTCATGCCAGTTGTCACAAAGTTCTCGAATCTTATCCTCCTCAGAATATTTCCGAAATATACTGAGTCGACATCGAAGTGTTTACGACTTTCATATGTCTTTATGAGGACTGTTTCATTTGTTGTTTTATCCCACCATATTATTCTCTGACATTTCTCAGAAATTACATCTTTGCCGCTTCAGCTTGTGCTTTTACTGTCCATGTTTCACATACATACAACAACATAGGTTTTAGATTACACTGTTCCCGGCTCGCTAGCGTAGTTGGCTAAACCGGACTGCGCAGTGACCGGGTGACGAACTCCTTGTGGTCCGGGTTCACGCACGGGGGTAGGCAGAAAAGCCACATTTCTCCCAGATTTACAGTATTTATCATGTAATCAAGGCCGAAGGGTTGCGGTATCCATAATACAGAGCCTAAGGGTTAAAAACTCATGGCTTCTGGATTTAAAAAAAAATTATACTGTAAAACACCCCAAATAAATTGGGGGGGGGGGGGGGGAGGGGGGCGACTTTCAGTGTGAAAACATGGTCACCCTATTTTAAAGATATCGATTGCCTAATTGAAAGTTGTTTATGTTCATATCGTTAGCCCGAGGTGGTGACGTCATGTGAAGCTGACGTCATCAAACCCAAGGCCCATATTGAAGACGGCCTTGGTATAGAAAACTGTGGCTGCTAATTCCGACCAAGGTCTGGCAAGTCTGCAGACAAGGACTTGGCGTTGAGTTAGTTGAGCAAGCAAGTTTGTATGGCTGAACATCAAGCATTAAGGCTTTGTCATTTTACCTCGGGTGAAGATGTTAGTTATCTTAGCGGATTTAGCGATAAGATCCCAGGCTGACACAGCGTAAAATGGGTAGAAGGAAATGTCTTGCAGAGTAAAGGTGGATAGTGTGATACTGACCACATCCCTTATCTAGAGTTAACTGGACAGATAGTTCATGAGTCACCATATGTCCCTATCCATAGAGTGACCATAATATCCTAAGGTGAAAACGAGACATACTAAACAAGCAAGTTTAACTCGAGACCCCTTTCTCTAGGTCACCAGGCTGAAAGGGTTAATTACTCACTGAACAATGGTACTAAAACCCCGAAACAATGTCGCACCAATTTGTGTGTATTCTTGTGTGTGTTTATGGTATTGAATGGTATTGTAAATTTATGTAATGTGCTGATGAAGGTCATCTAGCCGCAACATTCATTTGTCGTTTCTGTTTGTGATCACGTGAAGCTGACTGTACTTATTCCTAGATTAACTCTCTTACAGTATAATATCATAGACAGATATAAAACCGAAAGAAAAGTAGATTAGCGAACTTCACAGTATAACAAACACTAACGAAAGGTAAATGTTGCGGCTACAGAGCATTCATCAGCACATGCCGAAATAATACAAAAAACCCACAGTATCATGACGCACTTTATGCCCTATGAAAATGTTTATATCTGCCAAATATGGAGTAAACAATAAACGCACGATATGTTGAATAGAAGATGCTGAGCTCAAAACCTAACTAGAAAGACGTTTTTCTGGAAACCGTATGGAAAAGTAACAGAGGGAAGCATGAAAAGTAACAGAGGGAAGCATGAAAAGTAACAGAGGGAAGCATGAAAAGTAACAGAGGGAAGCAAAGAAAAGTAACAGAGGGAAGCATGAAAAAGTAACAGAGGGAAGCATGAAAAGTAACAGAGGGAAGCATGAAAAGTAACAGAGGGAAGCATGAAAAGTAACAGAGGGAAGCATGAAAAGTAACAGAGGGAAGCATGAAAAGTAACAGAGGGAAGCATGAAAAGTAACAGAGGGAAGCATGAAAAGTAACAGAGGGAAACATGAAAAGTACCAGAGGGAAAGCAATGAAAAGTAACCAGAGGAAGCATGAAAAGTAAGAACAGAGGGAAGCATGAAAAGTAGTAAGAAAAGCATGAAAAGTAAACAGAGGGAAAGCATGAAAAGTAACAGAGGGAAGCATGAAAAGTAACAGAGGGAAGCATGAAAAGTAACAGAGGGAAACATGAAAAGTAACAGAGGGAAACATGAAAAGTAACAGAGGGAAGCATGAAAAGTAACAGAGGGAAGCATGAAAAGTAACAGAGGGAAACATGAAAAGTAAACAGAGGGAAGCATGGTAACAGAGGGAAAACATGAAAAGTAACAGAGGGAAGCATGAAAAGTAACAGAGGGAAGCATGAAAAGTAACAGAGGGAAGCATAAAAAGTAACAGAGGGAAGCATGAAAAGTAACAGAGGGAAACATGAAAAGTAACAGAGGGAAGCATGAAAAGTAACAGAGGGAAGCATGAAAAGTAACAGAGGGAAGCATGAAAAGTAACAGAGGGAAGCATGAAAAGTAACAGAGGGAAAGCATGAAAATAAAAACAGAGGGAAGCATGAAAAGTAACAGAGGGAAGCATGAAAAGAACAGAGGGAAGCATGAAAAGTAACAGACGGAAGCATGAAAAGTAACAGAGGGAAGCATGAAAAGTAACAGAGGGAAGCATGAAAAGTAACAGAGGGAAGCATGAAAAGTAACAGAGGGAAGCATGAAAAGTAACAGAGGGAAGCATGAAAAGTAACAGAGGGAAGCATAAAAAGTAACAGAGGGAAGCATGAAAAGTAAAAGAGGGAAGCATGAAAAGTAACAGAGGGAAGCATGAAAAGTAACAGAGGGAAGCATGAAAAGTAACAGAGGGAAGCATAAAAAGACCGGGAGGAATAGAATAAGACACAATGTTGAATGTTGAATAAGGAATCGACATCTCAGCACTCGCGACACCCCTATAAGCGCTCCGTCCCCATCTTCAGCAGCAAGCGAAGACGTCCGATTCCGATGGCAGCAGTAACTGTCTGATTGTATATCCTTCTCGCCTTTCCCCTGAGTGTCGAGCGTCGACCAGATCCCCTTGTAACTCCTCGCAGTGCCATTCTCCCCGGACCGTAATGATCTAATTGTGCCTCCGCACTGTTCAATCGATCCCAGAGAGCCCTCACAACATCCTGCTTGTCACACATCAGTTCACTACCAAGCGGTGCAGAACCGGCCAGTCTATCTGCCTGCTCATTTCCAAACGCACCGGCATGGGACAATTCCAAAGGATGCTAACTACCCGGAAGAATAAGACACAGAGATTGACACTATTTGAAGTAAAGTAAATGGCAATTTTCATCTCATTGGCCGGGGATAGGATGCAAGTCTCATATTTTTATAGATCAAACGGCACTTGATGGTTGATTTGATCAGCATCCCGCTGACCGCCTTTAATTCTTCCTCTGCCGTCTAACCCCCAATAGAGCATAGGCCCTCAACCAACTCACGCCAATTCGTTATCGTTAGTTGCGTCTCCTTTACAGGACGTTGCAGAACCAACACAGTCTAGTAGTTTGCGATTGCTCTCTGGACGATCGGCCCCCTGATACCTCTGTCGAAACCAACGCAAGGCGCATGGCCTGCAGCTGGGATCGAACCCGGCACCCCGGCGTTCGCATCGACTTAGCCACAGAGCCGACCAAGTCGTTATATCCTTCGCTATTGCATGCAGCTCTCCAGATGTCCTCGCTTTCTTTTGAACTTCCTTCTCTAGCTCTCTTCTTCATGATTTGTCTTCTTTTATTTTTACGCCCCCAGGGGGTTCCAGAGCAAAGACATTCTAATTATATTGCTCTCAGTTTTTTCTCAACGTGTGCCCTATCCAACGCCAGCGTATTTTCTTCACCTCTTGGTTCACTGAAACTTGATTAGTTCTCTCCCAAAGCTCTTCATTAGTGATTCTATCATACCATTTAATTCCCTCTATTCTGCGCAGGCACCAGTTAATGAATGTTTGTAGTTTATTTGTAATTGCCTTAGTTTTTCTCCGTTTTTCTGCTCCCTACAACAGTACTGCTTTGACATTAGAATCACAAACTTTAGGTTCAGTATTTCTACTTATTTCTTTTTTTCTTTACTTAGCCCCCATTTTAGTCTGGGTCGACCGGGCCCCGAGGACATGCACAGACTGGATTCGAACCCAAAACTACTCGGCCGGAGTTGGAGCATCTAGACACTACGATACTGCGACACCCCTCCTGCACTTTACTACTCTAGAATTCTGTCTTGGGGAGCTCAACGCATTAACGTAAATACCAAGCAGCTCGCCAGGCGTTGGTTTAGTGCTAGTGATATTTACACATTTTTGTTAATCCCTCGTACCACAAGGCGCGCCGACATAGAGAAAACATTGGGTACTTCTGCCGCACCCCCCGCTCCCTCGCCAATTTCCTGGCCGTCATATATAATTGATGACTCAAGGCCCTAATCCTTGTTTAAGATTATAATAATATAATGTGCTAAACAGCAAAAAAAAAAAAAAAAAAATATTTTAAATAATATGAAATGCATAAACACGATGCCGTTTAGACTTTTGTGAACCGGTGTTCTGAGCAATATTCACTAGGGATCCATGGCGGATTTAAAAAAATTGCAGAATTCATGGTATCTGGAGGGGCAGGGGCCGACCAACACGGTGATGGGTACAGGATATAAGTGACTCCCTGAATATGAAAGCAAACGACCCACTGCCTACACACAAGCATGTCGTAAGAATCGTCTAATTTGGGAGCTTTCTTCGAAATCGGAGTGCATTTGCTTAAGAGGCAATTAACCGGCACACACAACACTCAGGTTCTGGAAACGGACTGCAGTTCAGAAGTGGACGAACAACCAGAACTTTCCGCTAGAGGTTACAGCTAGTGAAGAAGAAGAAGAAGAGAAGAAGAAGAAGAAGAAGAAGAAGAAGAAGAAGAAGAAGAAGAAGAAGAAGAAGAAGAAGAAGAAGAAGAAGAAGAAGAAGAAGAACAAGAACAAGAAGAAGAACAAGAAGAAGAAGAAAAGAAGAAGAAGAAGAAGAAGAAGAAGAAGAAGAAGAAGAAGAAGAAGAAGAAGAAGAAGAAGAAGAAGAAAGAAGAAGAAGAAACAGCTTATCAGTTAAAGTATAATCTTCACAAAATACAGCGAAATAAAAAAAAATAAAAATCTTTCCCTGGTACTTAAAACAGTTTATGTGTCTTAAAATTAGTTTAAACAAAAGTCTAAATGTCAACACCGAAATTCAATATTGTATAAACCACATTCCTAATCACATTCAGTTCCAGATAATAGCAAATGTGAATTACGTAAACCGTACTGGGAATTCACATATAATAGGAAATTATAACACTCCTAATGAATAAGTACAACAGACTGGAGAATTTATATTGTTCCAGTGGGCCGTGTGAATAAGTAACACACAACGGTCGAAACAAATGAGCCGAATCATGAACCGATTTCACAGCACTCCAGACATTCCCATACACGCCGCGTCTTCATTTTCAGCAGCTAGCGAAGATATTTTTAACTATTTTTTTTATTTTAATATCTGTTCTTTTTGATTTTAATACCAAAAGAACGCCTAGAAAATACACCTCAAAACGACTTTTTCACAAACGGATGACGCAAGAGGAAAACGACGAGCTTGTACCTGTTTCCAATGGCACACAGATTTCACACGCGAGGTAATCAACATCTGAACAAAACTCCACTGTTGGCTTCTAATGAGTACAAACTCCAGCCCTCCACGTTTATAGTGAAAGCTCCAGGTAACTGGAGGTAAACCTCACCGCCGCCAACGTTTGATGTGGGATCTTCAAACAGACCAGGCCGCGTGGATTGCCTGAAGGAGGAGTTCACGGTATGGTCGACAGATTGGCAGGCCGTGTTGTGAGCACCGCTACTGCACTGGCTTTAGTGTTAGAACTTCGATCACCGCTGCAACTTCTCTGCAATTGTTTTCTCTCTCTTCCTCCCCTCTCTATCTCTCTCTCCCTTCCTCACATTCTCTTTCTCTCTCTTCTTCTCTTATTCGCTCCATCTTTCTCATATATAAACATTTGTCTGTGTATGCGTGTGTATAATAAATGATACCTAGTGTGTATGCATGTATTTGTATGTGATATGCACATTTAAATGTATCAATTTACCATGGATGCTTGTGTATGTTTTACTTTATTTTTACACTAATTATTTTGTCATTAGAACAGAACATGCTTTATAGATAACACACAACTTTTCTTCTCCTTCTGTTAGGGTGGCGGTGGGTTTTACCCACAATGGGGTCCCAGAACCCACACTGGGAAGATAACATAGAAGAGGTGTGTGAAGGATCAATTTGGAAGGTTCGAAGAAAGACGCGCTTCCATGCTTTGTGTGAGATCCTTTGAAAACAAGGTTCGTTCGTTTTCTCTCACTGTGTTTCTACCTCCTCACGTACTCTGCCCCGCTTAATTAACCCCCGCGCTCCTTTTGTTTTTTAATGCGTGCACACTTTCACACTTGCTAACGAACATGCGTGAATGATCATCATCAACATAATCATCACCATAATCATCACCATCATCATCTTCATCATCATCATCAATCAACAGATCCTCTCCCTGCGGATTCAAAGGCGCCACTGGTGAAAAAAAAAAGGGGGGGGGGGGGTGACAGACCCACTGCCTCTCTAAGAAGAATATCGTAAAAGGCAAACTAACTTTGGATTTCCCACCCTCCTCACAATTAATCCAGAACTGTAAAGCAGATGTGCAGGCACAATTCAGGTTCTGGAATGAGACTAGAATCCAGAAGTGGACTAACAGCAAGAGCTTTCCGCAGGTATTTACAGCCGGTGAATGCAAAGAAAAAAAGAAGAAGCAACAGGCTCTTTATCAGAACGTCGCTCTCGTCACGGCACGCTTGAGTCTCCCTTCCTCAAACCAATTATCCAGCCCTATGTGCTTTTATATTCAATACATCTTCAGTGTCCTGTATCCACGTTCTCGGAGGTCTGCCTCTACCTCGGTTCCTGGAAACTCTACTCTCCATAACCGTTCTCTGCAGGTGGTCCCCATAAAGTTTTATATGGCCGAAACAGGTCAGCTTTCGGGACAGGATGCTGTTTATAAGCCAATTCTCTTCGATGCTCAAATGATGCAGGATGGCGGTGTTTTTATTCTTTTTACTACACGTTATCCATAATTATATGTTAAGCTGCCCCCATTCGAATAACGAGCGCAAGCTCTTTGTTGAAAACGAATAATTTTAAACATCAACCCAGACACTGACCTCGGATAGAATAAATAGTGATACCAGACTTTTCTAATGATATTTTCCTGTTTGTGTCTATCCTAACTTAGAATAACAGTAAACCATCGCTTCATTTTGAGTGTATATGTTAGCAGGGAAGACCTTATGTGTTTCCTGGCTAAAAATAACAAGGCAGCGTTTGGGTAAGAAAGACCGATGGGATCATGGAGAAAAATGACGGAAGTTATTTACCCAGCGCCGGAACATTACCCTAACCCAATGATAATCTTATCTGTCTGTTGTCTTCAAGTCCTCATATGTAAAGGATTAGTCGCGCATCAGTCATATCATGCTAAGCTCTGATGTTTATTCTTTCTTTTGTCGACCAATCTAGAAAGCATTTTTTTTTTCCTTCAGAAGAGGGAAGAATTAATAAGCAAACCCAGCATAGTTTTAAATAAAGCCAATCACGTTTTAGGCAAAATAGCACCACTTCTGAAATGGCATACGTGAATCTGAACACTAAAAGAACACTTTCCAACACAATATTCTTACCAACTCTATGCTATCAATGTCAAACATGGACACTATGTCTTCAGAAGACAGAAAGAAAATAGTTACGTCAGAAATGAAATGTTTATATAATATGCTAGGTGTAACGAGGAAAGATCGACGTAGATACGATAATATCAAGAGGAGAGTTGGCACAGAACCAGTACTGAACGTTATAGGTAGACAATAAATCAAATGGTTTGGTCATGTAACGAGACTGGCATTAGACAGGGCCCCACAGAGAGCAATGCTGTACAGATACAACGGTAAGAGAACCAGAGGTCGACCGCTCAGAATATGGACCGTAGAAATATAAGAGACACTGAAAAGAACTTTATACGAAGCGAACAGAAAGACCCATTCCAGAGATCCCTTCCTGCCCTTACGCTGCGAGGCATTCCAAGAGTAAAGAAAAGAAGAAGAGAATCCGTTTGTTTGTGGTCAAAATAAAATCAACTGGCTTTGTTTATCAGGATTTTAACACGTGTATTTTAGGCTGGGTCGAGCTGGAAGTCAAAGCTATTTAAAAGAAAATACTTAATCGACGTGGATTTGAACCCACGACCTATGGACATACAAACGAATGCCCAGCCACGACCACTCCGCAGCTCTCAAAGCTCAGGTGAAACCGGTTATTTTATTCTTCCTTCCATCACTATTATCTCCCAGACACACCAGCTGTGAGGGTCTCCTTACTGTATTATCCCATCTTTCAGTTATGATGTAGTATCAACGTTTCTACAGGTTGTCTTGTTTGTTTTAAGTTACACCTGTCTAGATAAAAGGAAGCTGTTTGTAATTTACACTGGCGGATATGTGACAGTGAAAAAACTGTAGTGTCGGGGGGTCAAGCAGATACAGACAGGCTGTGTGGAAACTGATGCTGTGTTGTAAAGTGGGAGTAGAGAGAGAGATAGATACGGCCAACGTATACAGTGGATACAGAAAATAGATTCACATGATAATACACTCAGACTGGATACAGATTCACTTTAAGTGTAGTTATACAGACAGATTAACATGTAAGAGTGGAAAGCAGAGTTCGATTTATATGTCACGGTGTATGCAGAGATAGATTCACACGTGGGAGTAGATGAAAAATACACTCAAACGTGACAGGACGAAAGACAGATTTACATCAAGAATGATAAACGCATACATTGAAATACTACGTTATGAAATGCGATGATCCGAGAGTCATACACGAAGTCAGAGTCACAAACGTCAACATTAGAGACAAAGTTGGAACAAGAGCATCGCATAGAAAGACGTAGGTTGGTTTAAACTTAACCGCGGCGACAGGGTGACGCACTCCTCGTGGATCCGGGTAGCTGAATACGCCCGGGAAAACTGTCACTCAAATCACGCGAAAAAAACAAATATTTTTTCCACGATTTGCACCGTATCGATAATGGAATCAAGGCCGAAGGGGTTGCGACATCCATAGCACCGAGCCAAATGGTTACCAACTCATGATTTCTGGATACTAAAAAAAAAAATATTAAAAATCTCAGAGTTAACCGTGCTGGTTCCGCTGCCCTATGTAGAAGAAAACAAGATTAGACCCACTGCCTGCCCAAAAGCATGTCGTAAGAAGTCATCGACCTGCTAACGCTTGCAAATGCGAACTAACAGCGACTCGTTTTTGATTCTTAAGATATTTTTAGTACCCATTTAAAGATGGGTCAATTTTGGAGCTAAAACCACGGTAGCCTAGTGGATAGACTCTCGTCTGCTGCCTCCGAATGACTCGAGTTCAAATCCGCAAGGAGGTGCATTTTTACTATTGACTAGTATACAGTCATCAGGAAAATAGTAAGAATTAAAAGCGCCATCTGACTCCGACGACATCAGATTCTAAGTGCCATTTTGTCAATCAAAATGGGCCTAGCAACATATGTCTAATGAGCAAATATCGCGAGGACTCCCATACTTGTATCCTCATGTGGGGGCAAAACAAGAATAGACCCAAGAGTCGACTAACTGGTGGCATCCTTCGAAATCTGAATACATCTGCCTGATATCAAGGAACCAATAGTCTGCAACAAATAAGCCAGATCGGTAAAACTCAGATTCTGGAACATGACTTAAATTCAGAGGTGGGGAAAATACCCAGAACTTTCCGCCAGAGTTGAAAGACAGTGAACGCGAAGAAGAAGAAGAACAGCAGAAGCAGAGGAAGAAGAAGAAAAAGAAGAAGAAGTAAAAGAAGTAAAAGAAGAAGAATAAGTAAAAGAAGAAGAAGTAAAAGAAGAAGAAGAGGAATAATAATAATAATAATAATAATAATAATAATAATAATAATAATAATAATAAGAAGAAGAAAAACAACAACAACACAACAACAAGCATAATCCTGTATTAGTGTTAATAAGTGTTATGGCTTTTCTCCTAATGTAAAATCACGTTTCTGTTTCCCTCAACAACTGATCCCTGGAAGAAACATCCTGCGTTACCAATCCTGCTCACTCCCAAGTGTACATATTTAACTTAGTTACATTTGTTCTCGTATTTTTCTCTAGCAGGTCGTTATTAAATGCAGCCTGAAATAACCCAAAAGTGTGTAATGTATACGTCAACAAAATCCCCTTTCCTACCACTCATTATCATAGAAAATAATCCGCCCCAGTATGGGACGCAATTTGTCGTTATTTCAAAGCAACACCCTGGCTGCCGTTGAGGCCCCTGATGTAACCTAACGGTTCTACTGGGTTTCTATGACTTGTGGCCAGGGGATTCTCATCCAAATGACGGTACTTTGTGTCACTGGGTGTTTATACTCTACTGTGCGATCCTGGTGGGATTAAACGGCACTCACTCACTCACTCACTCACTCACTCACTCACTCACTCACTCACTCACTCACTCACTCACTCACTCACTCACTCACTCACTCACTCACTCACCTACTCACTCACTCACTCACTCACTCACTCACTCACTCACTCACTCCCACTCACTCACTCCCTCCCTCTGACTACCCTCCCTCCCTCCCTCCCTCCCTCCCTCCCTCACTCACTCACTCACTGACTGACTGACTTGACTCACTCATTATTGTCATTACCAACCCTGTTGTGCTTACTATTATTTTGTTGTTATTCGTCACATAGAGTGAGCAGTGTATTAATCCCTGTCAACTCCACCCTGTGTGATTATTCCAGTACAAAGGTAAAGACCCTTTTCCACGCCATCATGCGTACCGGGCACATTGGGCTAGACCTATATTCTTACAAACCAATCGGCACAAGGTGGACGATGTGACAAGCAGCTCATTGGGGAGGGGGGCTTTTACTTCCTGGGATACCTGGTACCCAATAAAGTCTGCGTTGACCTCCTCGTACGTTGTTTCAGACGAATCGGCTTTCGACGGGTAACGCTGTCAACTTGTCGCCGACTCCTTTTACTTCCCACGACATTTTCTGGTACCCATTATTAGCTCTATTCAGCTAGGAGCCAAAGTCGAAATTTAAAAATCGGCTGCGGTTTTGAACCAGGCCGATGATGAGGCCCGAATTATAAAACCTTAGGCCTCTACTAGTCAGCTAATCTAAAAAACTATAACATATATACACCTTTTTCAATTTATGGATGATGGAATTAAATTATTTAGTACTCTAAAAGTCTCTATTAAAAATGCAATTTAAATATATTAAAAGAAGATTGAAATTGTGGGGGGAGAAACGAAACAAATAGAAGCCACTGTAGATAGTGAGTCGCTAAGTTGTGGCTGTAGCTTATCCCTACACCCAGCACTGATTTGAATCCAATACCTTCGGGTAAGCAGGCAGCCAGGCTTCTAGAAACCAGTTCCCCAACATAACATTTCTAACAGCAACAAGCGGGCGGAAATCTACAAAAAAAATATAGAAGGAATGAATGAAGGAAAACCCGCCCTAAGTGCACTGGAAATGGGAAACCAATGAAAGGCTGCAAAATTTTAACGAAACCCCGATTTAAAATGATTAATGACCGGCTCAAAAAGTAATGACCGATGAGAACTGATATGGATTATAAGTAATTAATCAAGAAACTTTGTGTGGCCCTACAGATAGAGTATCTGAGGAAAGGCTAGTTAAGGGTGTTTCAAGTTTCCCCGGCGCTCCTCAGCCGGTAATGTTGATCCGATGTAGGGCAGGGAAGTTATGCATTTGCTGACAGTAGTGTTGTGTTGGCGAGTTGCGGAAGAGCATCACCTGGTTCTGTTTCTTGGTGAACTCAGTCAATGGAGTGGAGTCATCACCGTGTGGAGGACGGTCCAGTTTTGTTTGGGAGAGGGGAGGGGGGCAAGGGGGGCGGGAGGACCAACTGTCCACTAGCAAGCATGCCATCAAAGGAGACGAGTTATTTGTTGGTTGAAAATCTGATGTTTTGGATCGAAAGCGCTGATATCGCAGGTTCGCTGTTAATGATAACATAAACAGACAGATGGAGACCGAGAGAGAAGATGCTGGACAGTTTGACACTATGGCATGGTAGTTCATCTATGGTAGAACTAGTTAGTTATCATCATCAGTTCTCGTTATGCCTAGTGGCACATGAGGCTTCAGAGAGGACTTTCCATGCTTTCCTGTTCTGTGCAATCTTCAGTGCAGTTGTCCATGTCATAGATGCCGCACTCAGGTCACTTTCCATCGTTCGTCCATGTTGTTTTTGGGCGCCCCTGTTTTCTCTTTCCCTCTGGTGTCCATGTGAGAGCTGTTTTTGCGGGTATATCAGGATTCATTCTCATAACATGGCCAAGCCATTTTCATCTTCTCTTGGTTATCATACTGTCTAAAGTTTCTTGGTTTGTGACTTGAAGTAGTTTAGTGTTTGAGATTGTATCTGGCCAGAAAATTGTGATAATTCTATGTAGACATGTGTGGTGAAAGGTGGACAGCCTGTGTGCATCCTTTTTGGTAATTCTCCAGCATTCCGCTCCATAAAGAAGAACTGGCAAAATAATGCTCTTGTAGAGTCGCAGTTTCGTTCCTCTGCAATAATTGTTTTGTTTCCAGATTTGCCTCATCCTTCCAAAAGCAGCTCTAGCTTTGTTCAGACGTGACTGTATGTCCTCTTCGGTCCCTCCAGGCAGGGACACCACACTGACAAGATATGTGAAATGTTCTACATTTTCAAGAGTTCGGTTATTTATGGTTGTTGGTTTGGACTGTTTGTCATGATCTTAGTTTTCTTTGCATTTATTTTAAGTCCCACCATTTCTGCTGTGCAGTGTAGTCTGTTACTTTTTTCTTGTATATGTTCATGTTGATGTGATAGGAGTGCTATATCATCTGCAAAATCAAGGTCCTCAAGCATGGTGAATGGAGTCCATCGTATGCCTCATGACATTGAGAGGCATAAGAACTAGCTAGTTAGTCGAAAGATTATCCTTACTGCACATGGAACCATTCAGTCTGTAAATGCTCGGATCCCCTCCTTAGTAAGCGTGTAGCGGCATATGACACCAGTTCTGTGTTGGTTTCTTAGTCATGTTCGGCTTTCTGCATAGTGCTCTTGTCTGGCCACACTCCTTTTAACATGTTGTTCTTGAAGTCTGGTCATGGTTGCTGATTTACAGTCTTCACTTGGTTTTTTCATGTGTCTTACTTCTGTTAGACCATTCAGAATATCTGACTGGTCCATGGCTCGTCCACCCTCCGTAGTAGCTTGACCTGCAAGCCGATCAGGTTTCTCACTTCGTCGTACGTCTGCAGGCCCTGGCATGAATATGAAACTGATATTTCTTAGACTCGGCCGCTTTAGAGACTCCAACCACTATCTTTGGACCCAGGCACTGAGTGAAAGTATCCTATATACAAGTTTGTGGATAGAAATGCCTGGCAACGCCACACGGTATGGACTATAAGAAGTTTGTTTATTCTTTACAGTGGCCAGCTCATCATTACTTTTTCTTCTTCCTCTTCTTCAGCATTCCGAGTCGTTGAGGTTCATTGCTGCTGATATCGCCCGCCTATATTATATCTCTCTGGTTGGCCCTCTCTTTCCAGTTGGTAACACAAAGTGTTTGCAGGTCTGTCTGGATATTATCTCTCCATGTTCTTCTTGGTCTGCCTCATGGTCTTAACTATTCAGCTCCCTTGTGCATACAGTTTTTACTTCTCTGTTATCTGACTTTCTCTCAATATGCCCCAACTATTTCAGTCTATTAGCTCTCACGATGCCACAGATCAGTGGTGATTTAAACTGTTTATGAATTTCGTCGATGCTTCTCACTCTCCGTTCCCCGCTGTTTACATCTTTGATGGGTTCAAAGATTCGTCGCAAGACTCTGCTTTCGGAAACCGGTAATAGGGCTTGATCTCTTTTAGTTGTGCTCAAAGTTTTAGAGCCATATAACACGACTGGTCTTTTCAACGTTTCATATATTTTTACATATCCTAAATCGAAGCTCAGATATCTGTTTCGTTACGAGGTAGCTCATCATTACGTTGATCTGTTCATCGATACGTTAGACTGTTTATCGATACGATGGTCTTTTATCCTAACGTTAATCGGCATATCGCTTCATTAGTATGTTTACGTTGTTACTCTATTTATTGCTTCATTATTATATTGCTTCCTCTCCAAGGAAGCAGAACTGGTCTTGCAGTGGATACCAGCCCACTGTGGTATTCAATGAAATGAGAGAGCAGATGAGTTGGCAAAAGCTGGGAGTAATCTTCCACAACCTCATCCACCACACAGCTACAAGGAAACCAAAACAGCACTAAAGCAGTCTTTCAAGCGGGAGTGGAGAAAGCAGAATAGAGATTACAGACCAGAGAGTGACAGCATAAACAAACTCAACAGGAAAGAACAAACATCCATTTTTAGACTTCGGACTGGACACTGTGGTCTTCGAGCACACCTGTACAGGATAGGCATAAAAGAATCTGCTGCCTGTGATTGTGGAGCAGAAAGACAGACCCCTGAGCACATACTGCAGTACTGCCCTTACCTCTCCCAGCAAAGACTGTGGATCTGGCCCAGGGGATCCACATTGCGAGAGAAGCTATGGGGAACCGGTGGCGACCTTAAACGCACAATCCTATTTTTGACTCGGACGGGACTCAATGTGTAGCATGACTGATGTCGAACGCAGAAGAAGAAGAAGAAGAAGAAGAAAAAGAAAAAGAAGAAGAAGAAGAAACTTCATTAGTCTGTTTATGTTACTCCTTTTACTGCTTCTTTAGTCTGTTTATCGATATATCGACCTGGAAAGCAACCGTACTGTGTTGGCTTCCACTAAATGTCATGCAAAACTAGATCTGACATTAAAAGAAGCAGAAAGAAAAAGGAAAAGAAGAAAAACGTTTAAGGAGGGGGAGGACCCGTGACATATAAACAGCCACAAGTAATGACGCTATCACGATCCTACGTCACAAATTCTTCGCAGTATTTCGCCTGTCCCAGCTCACGTTTCTCGTAAACATCCACCGTCCTTAGTTAACGTCCACATATCAATTAATCTCAATTGCCCAGCCTCCGAGAATAGTTCACCATTGAGCCGCAGCTAGTCGTCCGCGCGTTAATATCTCCACTCACGGAGTATCAAATATGAGGACAACACCAGCAGAGGCACATTGCGTAAAACATCATTAGTTCACGCGTACACAAATCACGTGATAGCGGCAAATTTGTTACCATAAAACACCGTCTGCTAATACGGGCTCGACAAATAACGTATGTACATTAAGATTGTGAGAGCCGTCGTAGTTTAGCGGCAATATTCGCGCCTATGGATCCAAAGACTTTTTATCTTCAAAAACGACTCTGGCTCCCAGATCGACCCAGCCTTAAATGGATACAAGGTAAAGTCCTGGGAAGTAAAAGGCAGCCTGAGGGATGGTGAACACATCAAATACCGAGTGCTGATTGGTCTGTAAAATATAGGTCTATACCTACATGCCCAATACGCCTAAAGGCGAGGAAAAGGGTTCTTTCATTTCCTTCACTTTTAGAATATCATTGCAGAATATGTATAGTTCTTCTTCTTCTTCTTCTTCTTCTTCTGCTGCTGCTGCTTCTTCTTCTTCTTTTGTCGTCTCACTGATACCAGGTTGTCTTGTCTAGTGTTGTTAGTGACCTTGTCTTGTCTAGTGTTGTTAGTGACCTTGCCTTGTCTAGTGTTGTTAGTGACCTTGTCTTGTCTAGTGTTGTTAGTAACCCTGTCTTGTCTAGTGTTGTTAGTAACCTTGTCTTGTCTAGTGTTGTTAGTGACCTTGTCTTGTCTAGTGTTGTTAGTGACATTGTCTTGTCTAGTGTTGTTAGTAACCCTTTCTTGTCTAGTGTTGTTAGTAACCTTGTCTTGTCTAGTGTTGTTAGTGACCTTGTCTTGTCTGGTGTTGTTAGTGACCTTGTCTTGTCTAGTGTTGTTAGTGACCTTGTCTTGTCTAGTGTTGTTAGTAACCCTGTCTTATCTAGTGTTGTTAGTAACCTTGTCTTGTCTAGTGTTGTCGGTAACCTTGTCTTGTTTAGTGTTGTTAGTAACCCTGTCTTGTCTAGTGTTGTTAGTGACCTTGTCTTGTCTAGTGTTGTTAGTGACCTTGTCTTGTCTAGTGTTGTTAGTAACCTTGTCTTGTCTAGTGTTGTTAGTAACCTTGTCTCGTCTAGCGTTGTTAGTGACCTTGTCTTGTCTTGTGTTGTTAGTAACCTTGTCTTGTCTAATGTTGTTCGTAACCTTGTCTCGTCTAGTGTTGTTAGTAACCCTGTCTCGTCTAATGTTGTTAGTAACCTTGTCTTGTCTAGTGTTGTTAGTAACCTTGTCTTGTCTAGTGTTGTTAGTAACCTTGTCTTGTCTAGTGTTGTTAGTGACCTTGTATTGTCTAGTGGTGTTAGTAACCTTGTCTTGTCTAGTGTTGTTAGTAACCTTGTCTTGTCTAGTGTTGTTAGTAACCTTATCTTGTCTAGTGTTGTTAGTAACCCTGTCTTGTCTACTGTTGTTAGTGACCTTGTCTCGTCTAGTGTTGTTAGTGACCTTGTCTCGTCTAGTGTTGTTAGTGACCTTGTCTTGTCTAGTGTTGTTAGTAACCCTGTCTTGTCTAGTGTTGTTAGTAACCTTGTCTTGTCTAGTGTTGTTAGTGACCTTGTCTTGTCTAGTGTTGTTAGTGACCTTGTCTTGTCTAGTGTTGTTAGTAACCCTGTCTTGTCTAGTGTTGTTAGTAACCTTGTCTTGTCTAGTGTTGTTAGTGACCTTGTCTTGTCTAGTGTTGTTAGTGACCTTGTCTTGTCTAGTGTTGTTAGTAACCCTTTCTTGTCTAGTGTTGTTAGTAACCTTGTCTTGTCTAGTGTTGTTAGTGACATTGTCTTGTCTAGTGTTGTTAGTGACCTTGTCTTGTCTGGTGTTGTTAGTGACCTTGTCTTGTCTAGTGTTGTTAGTGACCTTGTCTTGTCTAGTGTTGTTAGTAACCCTGTCTTATCTAGTGTTGTTAGTAACCTTGTCTTGTCTAGTGTTGTCGGTAACCTTGTCTTGTTTAGTGTTGTTAGTAACCCTGTCTTGTCTAGTGTTGTTAGTGACCTTGTCTTGTCTAGTGTTGTTAGTGACCTTGTCTAGTGTTGTTAGTAACCTTGTCTTGTCTAGTGTTGTTAGTAACCTTGTCTCGTCTAGTGTTGTTAGTGACCTTGTCTTGTCTTGTGTTGTTAGTAACCTTGTCTTGTCTAATGTTGTTCGTAACCTTGTCTCGTCTAGTGTTGTTAGTAACCCTGTCTCGTCTAATGTTGTTAGTAACCTTGTCTTGTCTAGTGTTGTTAGTAACCTTGTCTTGTCTAGTGTTGTTAGTAACCTTGTCTTGTCTAGTGTTGTTAGTGACCTTGTATTGTCTAGTGGTGTTAGTAACCTTGTCTTGTCTAGTGTTGTTAGTAACCTTGTCTTGTCTAGTGTTGTTAGTAACCTTATCTTGTCTAGTGTTGTTAGTGACCCTGTCTTGTCTAGTGTTGTTAGTGACCTTGTCTCGTCTAGTGTTGTTAGTGACCTTGTCTCGTCTAGTGTTGTTAGTGACCTTGTCTCGTCTAGTGTTGTTAGTGACCTTGTCTCGTCTAGTGTTGTTAGTAACCTTGTCTTGTCTAGTGTTGTTAGTGACCTTGTCTTGTCTAGTGTTGTTAGTAACCTTGCCTTGTCTAGTGTTGTTAGTGACCTTGTCTCGTCTAGTGTTGTTAGTGACCTTGTCTCGTCTAGTGTTGTTAGTAACCTTGTCTTGTCTAGTGTTATTAGTGACCTTGTCTTGTCTAGTGTTATTAGTGACCTTGTCTTGTCTAGTGTTGTTAGTGACCTTGTCTTGTCTAGTGTTGTTAGTAACCTTGTCTTGTCTAGTGTTGTTAGTAACCTTGTCTTGTCTAGTGTTGTTAGTAACCTTGCATAGTCAGCACATTTATGTCTACTTTATAATGAAAAGCCATTTATTACTCTCAAGACGCTGCAGCTCTCAATTAATCAGTCAGGGGCCGTCTTCGCACTGAACGCCGGGTGAAAAAAAAATCGCCAATACTTTCTGTCCCTCTTCTGTTTTCACACCCTCTCAAACTGGCTTTCGTCAGTCTGCTGATATTGTCTTCCCATATGTATCGCTGTCTTCCCCTGTGCTGTTTTATAACAGTATTCTAGCTTTAAAACCATAGGTAGACAGGCTAAAAATATATACTCGCAAGGTCGATGTGGCTTTTAAGAAGAACGGAAAGAATTTCACTGAATGCGAAGAAGAAGGAAACAAAAAATCTTTATCGAGACGGATTCAAATCGTTAACTGTTTATAAACATTACACATCGAGGAAATTTTACGAAAAAAAAAAAAAAAAAAGAGAAAAAAAAAAAAAGAAAAAAGAAATGGACTTGAGCCCTTGGTAACGACTGGCAAGGTTGGTGGAAACAGAGCAAAGGGAACAAACGTTACATATATGTTCAGAGGGTTAGGAACTGGGCACGCAGGCTCGTCTAAGATTTAGCCCTTCTAGTCCCAATTCTTGCAAACATTTATTCATTCATACCTCATTTCATAGATTATAATAAACACCAGTAACGATATCTTCCTTCTTCTTCTTCCTTCTTCTTATTCTTCTTCTCCTTCTTCTTCTTCTTCTTCTTCTTTTTCTTCTTCTTCTTCTTCTTCTTCTTCTTCTTCTTCTCTTCTTCTTCTTCTTCTTCTTCTTCTTCTTCTTCTTCTTCTTCTTCTTCTTCTTCTTCTTCTTCTTCTT
This sequence comes from Candidula unifasciata, assembly GCA_905116865.2. Taxonomy (NCBI): domain Eukaryota; kingdom Metazoa; phylum Mollusca; class Gastropoda; order Stylommatophora; family Geomitridae; genus Candidula; species Candidula unifasciata. The sequence goes on along the minus strand of CAJHNH020001512.1, from coordinate 20,854 downwards.
CTTCTTCTTCGTCTTCTTCTTCCTTCTTCTTCTTCTTCTTCTTCTTCTTCTTCTTCTTCTTCTTCTTCTTCTTCTTCTTCTTCTTCTTCTTCTTCTTCTTCTATCTTCTCTTCTTCTTCTTCTTCTTCTTCTTCTTCTTCTTCTTCTTCTTTTTCTTCTTCTTCTTCTTCTTCTTCTCTTCTTCTTCTTCTTCTTCTTCTTCTTCTTCTTCTTCTTCTTCTTCTTCGCGTTCACCGGCTGTAAACTCCGGCAGAAAATTCTGGTTCATCAAACTCTAGACATAGTTATGTTCCACAATCTGACTGTTGCGTGCACATCTCTTTTACATATCTGCCTTGTTTATATGCAGATCGTTGGCTGCAACCTGACTGTTGCGTACACATCCTTGTTTATATGCAGATTGTTGGTTTCTTGCCTCTCAGACATACGCACCATAGCTTGGAAGGAAACCTACGACAAGCTTGTTACAGAGGCAGTGGGTCTTTCCCCCACAATGGGATCCCGGAACCCACACGAGAATGACGCAACGAAATCGAAGTCCTAACTAAACACACTATATACCATTGATCACTGGCATCACGAGAGCTTATAGACTGAAATGGTTGGGGCATACTGAGAGAATGTCAAATGACAGAGAAGTGAAAACTAAAACACACGGGAGAAGATGAATGGTCGTAGGTAGACAAAGAAGACGACGGAGAGATAATGTCAAAACAGACATGCAAACACTTGGTATTACCAACTGGAAAGAGAAGACCAATCACAGAGATGAATGGAGGCGGGTGATATCTGCAGCAATGAACCTCAAAGGCTCGGAACGAAGAAGAAGAAGTATACACACTGGGATGCGCTCTAATTAAACTAACATGAATATTTAAAAAAAAAAAAAAAAAAAACGTTCACGACTGCAAAAAATATAATTCAGTAATGTTATAAATCTACTAGGTGATATAATAAAAACATCGTGGAAGGGAAAGAGATGATAAATGGATGGGCAAGAGAAGAACAATGACATGAAATGGGATTCTGGTGATTTTGTGAAAATTCGAAACATGACAGTCTACGCTTATCGGCACGGCTCACGATGGTGATGATGATTATGACGATGAGGATGATGATGATGATGAGACGTGTAATGCTCAGTGTTGTATCATCATTCGCCAGCACGATATTGCAACTTTAAAATTATACACAAGAGCCCAAAGTAGAAGCTGAAACGATGGTGAGGTAAACACAAACAGAGATGTCACCCGATAAATAAATGCATTTAAAATAAACACAAGAATCAGTGATAAAGTAATGTGTGAAATTGCTTCCTGCAGAGGAGGAAAACTGAGTCGACACCGGACAAACAAACTGTATTGATCTGTTACATTGAAGAGGTAATGTTGAGGGAAATGAAGAGGCGTCATTGTGGTAACTGCCCGGGCTTTTCAATCGTCAATTTTGGGGAGTAATATCCCTGTACAGGCTCACCGAGATGGTGTGCAGAAGTCACCGAAGAGACACAGTGATTCTGCATAAATGTAGGAGCGATAAAGAGAATATGAACAAAATGTTCACGTGGGGATTGACGGACCGGACTGTGAGTTGGCGTTCGCTAAACTTCCTTAGTTTTTTTTTGGTTCTTTCGTAATATCCTACCCCCAGATGACGTCACAGAACAGTCCAACGTGTTAGTGGGTGGTAAGACTGGGTTTCCCGGCTTTCTGATGCTTTTACCGACCCCAAAACATCTAGAACTGGCTCTAACCCCAACCCACCTACGTCCCATGAGGAAGTGCAGCCTAGGTCCCACGACTGCAAGCAGCACCACCTGAAATATTAGACTTCCCGTGACCTGCGGACATCCCCTGTTTGAGGTAGGATATTAAGAAAGCACTGTTCTTTTGGATTCTTTGAGACGTAGTGCACTCCACAGCAGCAGCGGACTACCATGCAGATTTAAGTCAATCTAGTGCGCCGGTTCCTGGGGGAGGGGGAGGGTTCCTGGGGAGGGGGAGGGTTCAAGCACTTTAAGCGAAACGGTTGATTTTATTGCGGGAGGGGGGGGGGAGGGTGGGGGGGGGGGTCATTGAAAAGGGGGGAAGGGGTAGCGAGTGGCCTCAACCACGAATAGAGTGATATTTTGAAGCATGCATTATTAAAGTTAATATCATGTCAAATATAGTATTATATTTCTTTGCCATTCAACACATAATAATGGAAATTATGAGAACATTAGCAATACTATTACGTACTTAAGTAAGGCTTATACTCCTTGGGCCTCACCCCCTACAATTATGAGGAATCTAAGCTCCCTTACGGCTGCCCTCCCCCATGTTTTCTTTGTGTCGGCTCCTGCGCATCTAGTGTTGCGTATTAAGAACACTATGCATGGCTGTGACTAGTGGGTAAGTTTAAAACGAGGATCCACTTAACTGCACTTTTGATCCCACATGGCTCTATCTCTCTCCTCAGAATAGCTAACTGCCTGCCGAGTGCATCGTACAGCACGACCTCCGTAGCTCCAGTGACCATCCCCTGGGATGTCCGTAAAAATTGCACTCGTGAACTGTGGTTGTCGCCATTCTGGTTATCTTGATCATAGACGCTTGCTACTTTTGAAGAGTTTCTCTGATATTGTCTTTCAATCTCGTTCGTGCTTAACCATGGCCTCTGCGACCCTGTCTTCTTGTGGTAACTGCCTGGTATGGCGTCACAACGTAGTCTCTCAAAGCGAGCAATCAGTACTATTTGCTCTCTTTGTAATTCGGCGTGTGCGGCTTTGGCGATTTGTAATTCTGATGTACTCAGTTCGATTCCAGCTGCAGGCGATCTGGCAGCAGATGGCCTTGCGTTGATTTCCACCACTGTATCGATAGCCTTCCATTCATAGCAATTGAACGTAACACATAAAAAATAGTAAAATCAACAACACCGTACAAAGATGGTAATCTGGTAATCCTAGTTTCAGCTTCATAGCAAACGGGTCACCACATAGTTGCTCCGCTCCTGTGCCAGCGAAAAAAACACGTAGCTCAGTGTCACGCCATGCACTCAATTCAGAAGCTGGGCGACGAAACTATATTCTTCCAGTCTACAAATGGAGCAAAAATGCAACGGCCACCGTCTGGCAGAAAAATGTGCCACGGCTAAAAAAAAAAAAACACACACACACACACACACACACAAAAGAGAAAAAACAAACAAACAATAGGTGGCCGTGCCTAGCGTACATTTTGGCTTGAAGCATTATATGAGGGTAATATACAGTCACCCCAGCATTACCAAATGCTCAGGTTAGTTCTGCAAACCGTCGAAGGACACGCAGCTAACTGGTAACTGAGCTTTGATGCTTCGCTGACCATTGCTTTCATGACCTCGGTAGATTAACTTCTGTCGCTCCTCTGGGCGGTGACCTGCTTTATGTTAAAGTGAACGTGGTGAGGGCTCTCTAGGGTCAAATGGACAGTACAACAGAATACACAGAGAATCCATACATTCAAAGACCAATTCAAAAAAAGGGGAGAAGCAGGGGTTCTGGAAGATTTTCAGCACTAGGTTGGATTGTGAAGATGAGGAGGCAGTATGTGTGATGTCAATGCATTCATTCATTCATTCATTCATTCATTCATTCATTCATTCATTCATTCATTCATTCATTCATTCATTATAACCTTGTCCTAATGTTATTTCTTTCCGTAAATCCTGAAGCCTTTCCCAGAATTTGATTTCTATGGCAAATTAGCTTTGCTGTTGTTTTTAAATTCTTTTGTTTGTTTTTTTGTTTTTTTGTATCCAGCAGCCATGAGTTGTTAACCTTTAGGCTCAGTATTATGCATATCGCAACCTTTCGGCCTTTATTCCATTGTAAATACCGTAAATCTGGGAGAAATGTGGCTTTTCTGCCTACCCCCGGGAGTAAACCCGGACCACAAGGAGTTCGTCACCCGGTCACGGCGCAATCCGGTTTAGCCAACTATGCTAGAGAGCCGGGCAAATTCTTTTGCCAGTGGCAATGTCTAGGATCCAGAAGGTGGAGAATTATGAACTCTTTTCCGGTATGGGTCACACGACCTTATTTTTCGTAGGAAAGAACAAACTAACAGACAGACCCACCGTCAACCCAGCGAACATGTCGTAAAAGCCGACTAATTAGGAAGTTGCTGAAATCAGATGTGTTGTGCGAAAAGGTGCAGATGTCGTAGCCTATTCTAAAACACAAAATTACAAAAGCTACTTTAAGAGCGAATGCAGAAAAAAAAAAAAAAAAAGGGAATAATAATAATAATAATAATAATAATAATAATAATAATAATAATAATAATCATATTAACAACAATAATAATAATACGAAGAAGAAGAAGAAGAAGAAGAAGAAAAGATATACATTAGATTCTACTGTGTGCGTGCGTGCGTGAGTGCGTGTGTGTGTGTGTGGGGGGGGGGAGAGGGGTCCATGTTAAGAATAGTTGTTATATATTTGTTTTCTTCAGGGTGTCTTAAAGCGTATCCTATCCAATACACACGCACGCACGCGCGCACACACACACACACACACACACACACACATATACACAATTACTGATAACAAAAAAAAATTGTCCCCCAAAGCACCACATTTGATTTCTCCTTATCCTTTATAATAAAAGTAAAGGTCCCTTTTCCCTGCCTTTCAGGCGTATTGGGCACATGGGGCTAGACATATATTTTATAGACCAAACAGCCGGCCGCTTTTACTTCCTAGGACTGCACTTGGTACCCACTCAAGGTTGGGTCGACCTGGAAGCCCAGGTCATTTTAAAAAAAAAGCCCGCAATCTGTCAGGACCCGAACCCAAGACCTTCCGATCTGCAGGCGAGCGTTTAGCCGCTGGACCACGGCATTTCTTTACTGTAAAGCAGTAATATATATATATATATATATATATATATATATATATATATATATATATATATATATATATATATATATATATATATATATATATATATATATATATGATACAAATACAGTCTGAAATGAAGTGATGAATCGCGTACTTTATATGTAAAAGAAATATAGGTTACGGCAGTGAATCCCAAACTGTGCGCCGCGGAGCCCCGGGGTGCCGCGACCTCTTTACAGTTGGTTAGTTGCGTATCCTTTACATGACGTTGCACAACCAACCCCAGCAGCCCCTGGCTGTTGTGAGGTTTCTCTAGGCAAATTTACGTCCAGTAGTTCCTCTTAACAGGGACGCTCCAAAATATTCAAAGATACACGAGTTTTTTTTAAATTTTTTTTGAGTGATCTCTTAAATACGAATAGTCATACTTTTACTTAGGTTAAGGCGCCGTGGAAACAATTTTAAAAAAAAAAAAAAGGCGCCGCGACTAAGAATAGTTTGGGAAACACTGGGTTACGGGGAGACATTTGCCTACAGCTTGACGGAATAAATTTGAAAGTTGAGCTCTGTGGGTGTGTCCTAAGAGACTTCCATTGACAGAAGCAATATGCCCGATGTCTGAGTGGGCTCCGTTGATATAGCCACGACACCTCAAGCGGGCATTAGTCTGTTAATAAATATTTGATAAATGGCAGTTTCTAGGACAGTCACCTTTAGATTAGTTATCAAATCTAGCACAGTCTGTCGTGTAGCAGTTTTTGTTTTACGTTCTGGCGTCCAAATTGATGGGTACGGATGTCCTTTGTGGGTATGGATATGTACAGTTGATTCACATTCTCCTTTATTTTATGCTTCTTCTTTTTCTTTCTTTCTCTTCTTCTTTTTTTCTTCTTCTTCCTCCTCCTTTTCTTCTTCTTCTTCTTCTTCTTCTTCTTCTTCTTCTTCTTCTTCTTCTTCTTCTTCTTCTTCTTCTTCTTCTTCTTCTTCTTCTTCTTCTTCTTCTTCTTCTTCTTCTTCTTCTTCTTCTTCTTTTCTTTCTTTTTCTTCTTGTGGCGTTTAGTTGAGCTGAGTTCAGTTGAGTCAAAAGTTGACATCACAGCACTCGGGGGATTCCCATGCATGCCCAGTCCTCATCTTCAGCAGCCAGCGCAGAGTTGTAATACTGATGGTACCGGTCACAATCTGGTTATATGTTTGTCTTACCTTTCTTGTGAGTGTAGTCAGCCGGCCAGACCCTCTGGTTACACCCAGGTGCCTCATTCTCTCCAGGCAAATAATAATCTCCTTTCTCTACTGATTCCGTTGCTAGTTCCCAAATGGCCTTTACCACATCTGCCTTGTCATGTATCAATTCACCACCCAGTGGTGCAGTTTCAGCCAAATTGTGTCTCTGTTACCCACCACGTAGGCATGGCCTGGAAAAAAGATCCAAAGTATGCTCACTACCCGTGACCTTTCCAGTGAAGCTTGCCGCTCTGCTTGAAGCATCCCTGTATTCATCGTTTTCTGAGTCTGTTACAATTACGACATGTGTGTGCATCTTGTTCTCTAACCACCGGAGAGCTGCAGTTACCACCTCCACCTCCATTCTCATGCTAGATATTGTGGTGTCATATGCTAGGCTGTCTTGCACTAAAGATTTTACATTGGCTTTCGCTACGAACGCCCAGGCACTTCTCCTTCCTCTCACCACCGAACCATCTGTATTGATAATCAGATCACCTGGGCGTGAATTGTCGTGAATCAAATGTTAGACTTTAACCTCCATAACACCCGCTGGCCACTCTCTGCACACCCGGCCCAATGTGATCATAACCCTACACAGGTCAGACTTTTCTGCTGGTACTCTGACCCACTCCTCTCCTCGCTTAATGTTCTCTTACATGCATACTTGTCTTACCGTGTCTTCTGCTTGAGCCATCCACGATTTTTCCCTTTTCAGCCTCTGACCCTTGCCTGCAGCCAAAGCTTCATACAAAGGGTATTCCCTGTCTTCAGCTACTATGACTCAGCTTGCAGCACCTTTAGCCTATCTGCAATAGTCGGCTATGCAAGGATGTATCGCATGCACACAATCGGGTTGCCTCTTGTACAACTTAGGATCAGCCGCATAGCTTCATCCTGTATGCGCTCCAGTTTACTCTAGCTGACTCCTCGAGTCAGTGAGTTGACGTTTAGTTATAGTTTACAACTAAACTGAAATATATACGCTAATCGGCAATTTACATCCCATTTCAACAAAATCCTAACCAGCCACCATCTGAGATTTCTCAGACCTCTTGAAACTCACGCCTTTTAAATTGGAATATATCAGTCACAGTTACGATAGTTTGGACATGTATGCAGAATGGAAGAAAATTGGCCACCCTGTCGGGCACGCGAGGCCTAAAACCAGGGAAACAGAACATCAGGGTTGGCTGAGAAGACAACATCCGACAGTCCCTGACTGACAGAGGCCGACAGTCCCTGACTGATAGAAGCTGACAGTCTCTGACTGATAGAAGCCGACAGTCCTTGACTGATAGAAGCCGACAGTCCCTGACTGACAGAAGCCGACAGTATCTGACTGACATAGGTCGACAATCCCTGACTGATAGAAGCCGACAGTCCTTGACTGATAGAAGTCGACAGTCTCTGACTGATAGAAGCCGACAGTCCTTGACTGATAGAAGTCGACAATCCCTGACTGATAGAAGCCGACAGTCCCTGACTGACAAAAGCCGACAGTCTCTGACTGACATAGGCCGACAGTCCCTGACTGATAGAAGCCGACAGTCCTTGACTGATAGAAGTCGACAGTCTCTGTCTGACAGAGGCCGACAGTCCTTGACTGATAGAAGCCGACAGTCTCTGACTGATAGAAGCCGAATGTCCTTGACTGATAGAAGCCGACAGTCCCTGGCTGACAGAAGTCGACAGTCTCTGACTGACATAGGTCGACAATCCCTGACTGATAGAAGCCGACAGTCTCTGACTGATAGAAGCCGACAGTCCTTGACTGATAGAAGCTGACAGTCTCTGACTGATAGAAGCCGACAGTCCTTGACTGATAGAAGCTGACAGTCTCTGACTGATAGAAGCCGACAGTCCTTGACTGATAGAAGCTGACAGTCTCTGACTGATAGAAGCCGACAGTCCTTGACTGATAGAAGCCGACAGTCCCTGACTGATAGAAGCTGACAGTCTCTGACTGATAGAAGACGACAGTCCTTGACTGATAGAAGCCGACAGTCCCTGACTGACAGAAGTCGACAGTCTCTGACTGACAGAGGTCGACAATCCCTGACTGATTGAAGCGGACAGTCCTTGACTAATGGAAGCCGACAGTCTCTGACTGACAGAGGCCGACAGTCTCTGACAGAGGCCGACAGTCCTTTGCTGATAGAAGCCGACAGTCTCTGACTGACAGAGGCCGACAGTCCTTGACTGATAGAAGTCGACAGTCTCTGACTGATAGAAGCCGACAGTCCTTGACTGATAGAAGCCGACAGTCCCTGACTGACAGAAGCCGACAGTCCCTGACTGACAGAAGCCGACAGTCTCTGACTGACATAGGTCGACAATCCCTGACTGATAGAAGCCGACAGTCCCTGGCTGAAAGAAGCCGACAGTCTCTGACTGACAGAGGCCGACAGTCCCTGACTGATAGAAGCCGACAGTCCTTGACTGATAGAAGTCGACAGTCTCTGACTGACAAAGGCCGACAGTCCTTGACTGATAGAAGCTGACAGTCTCTGACTGATAGAAGCCGACAGTCCTTGACTGATAGAAGCCGACAGTCCCTGACTGACAGAAGTCGACAGTCCTTAAATGATAGAAGCCGACAGTCCCTGACTGAAAGAAGCCGACAGTCTCTGACAGAGGCCGACAGTCCCTTACTGATAGAAGCCGACAGTCCCTGACTGAAAGAAGCCGACAGTCTCTGACTGACAGATGCCGACAGTCCCCGACTGACAGCGGACTAGAATGGAACAAAGCTACAATAAGAAAGAAAACTGCTGATAGAGAAGTCTGGCGACTTCTCTGGCAAACTTGTATACTCAAGGTAGCAGAAGATAGACTAAGTGAGTAGGTAAGTTTAAAGGTGGATAATTTAGTGGATTGGTTTCAATGTCTCACATGACTAGGTCTTTCTCTCTTTCTTTCTTTCTCTCTCTCTCTCTCTCTCTCTCTCTCTCTCTCTCTCTCTCTCTCTCTCTCTCTCTCACACACACACATTGTCTCTCTGTCTTTTCAGCGTTGGTAAAAAAAAATAGTTGGTAGATAAAAATTACACCTGTAAACTGGAGGAGGACGCAATCCAAGGAACGAACCCACGACAATCATATCGTGAGGAAACGACTTGACCAGGACCAGAGTCAGAAAGTGTTGGAGATTTTCCCCTAGCCGGCCTTGAGTGTGAAGGTTATTGGATGATTATGGAGAAACGATGAAACTCGAAAAAAAAAAAAAGTCACCACACAGAACCTCATCTAACAGTACTGTGTCTAGATTGCTGTCATGATTCAAAACAGAGAACCTCATCTAACAGTACTGTGTCTAGATTGCTGTCATGATTCAAAACACAGAACCTCATCTAACAGTACTGCGTCTAGATTGCTGTCATGATTCAAAACACAGAACCTTATCCAACAGTACTGCGTCTAGATTGCTGTCATGATTCAAAACACAGAACCTCATCTAACAGTACTGCGTCTAGATTGCTGTCATGATTCAAAACAGAGAACCTCATCTAACAGTACTGCGTCTAGATTGCTGTCATGATTCAAAACACAGAACCTTATCTAACAGTACTGTGTCTAGATTGCTGTCATGATTCAAAACACAGAACCTCATCTAACAGTACTGCGTCTAGATTGCTGTCATGATTCAAAACACAGAACCTTATCCAACAGTACTGCGTCTAGATTGCTGTCATGATTCAAAACAGAGAACCTCATCTAACAGTACTGCGTCTAGATTGCTGTCATGATTCAAAACACAGAACCTTATCCAACAGTACTGCGTCTAGATTGCTGTCATGATTCAAAACAGAGAACCTCATCTAACAGTACTGTGTCTAGATTGCTGTCATGATTCAAAACAGAGAACCTCATCTAACAGTACTGTGTCTAGATTGCTGTCATGATTCAAAACAGAGAACCTCATCTAACAGTACTGCGTCTAGATTGCTGTCATGATTCAAAACACAGAACCTTATCCAACAGTACTGCGTCTAGATTGCTGTCATGATTCAAAACACAGAACCTTATCCAACAGTACTGCGTCTAGATTGCTGTCATGATTCAAAACAGAGAACCTCATCTAACAGTACTGTGTCTAGATTGCTGTCATGATTCAAAACACAGAACCTTATCCAACAGTACTGCGTCTAGATTGCTGTCATGATTCAAAACAGAGAACCTCATCTAACAGTACTGCGTCTAGATTGCTGTCATGATTCAAAACACAGAACCTTATCCAACAGTACTGCGTCTAGATTGCTGTCATGATTCAAAACAGAGAACCTCATCTAACAGTACTGTGTCTAGATTGCTGTCATGATTCAAAACAGAGAACCTCATCTAACAGTACTGTGTCTAGATTGCTGTCATGATTCAAAACAGAGAACCTCATCTAACAGTACTGCGTCTAGATTGCTGTCATGATTCAAAACACAGAACCTTATCCAACAGTACTGCGTCTAGATTGCTGTCATGATTCAAAACAGAGAACCTCATCTAACAGTACTGTGTCTAGATTGCTGTCATGATTCAAAACAGAGAACCTCATCTAACAGTACTGTGTCTAGATTGCTGTCATGATTCAAAACACAGAACCTCATCTAATAGTACTGCGCCTGGATTGCTTTTACTCGAGAGGTTACATTCAGATATTTCTTCCTGTTGGCGTTCAACGGCTGTAAACTCAGACGGAAAGTTATGGCGGTTCGTCCACTTCTAAACTTGAGTTTTGTTTAGAACTTGGGTGCTGCGTGTACATCCGTTTGAACAATCTGTACTGTTTAGGGCCTCGCCTTTCGAAAGAAACACGTTTTAAGGGAGCAATAGGGAGCACAGAACACACGAGGGATTCAGATGTATAAATTGTATTCACTAACGACACAATCCTCATCTACGATGGGGTCGTCCATTGGTTAGCCAGTAGACGACTTTGTCGCCGGTCGGGACAGTGTTTGGGTCCGTCTCCCTTGGTCACATCAACACTGCAAGAGTTCTTTTAATGGCTACTTGGTGGCCAGCAATGTTAAGCATTACATTTTATATATAGTATAACCTTGTCACAATTATAACCAAAGGTTTCCCCTAGGGGATGATGGCTGAACGTGGCGATTTTTTTTTCTTCACAAAAACAAGGCAAATCAAACGACACAATCATAATACTGCCAAGAAGTGAGAGGAAAGGAGCGAACGAACGTCGTTTTCACTAAGTCACAATAACAATAACAACTCCACGAGGGACCATGTACAGCAGGGGTCCACGGATCATCAGTAGAAAGATCCCCCGTCGACGACTGTTTCAGCCCGTTACCATTCCTATACAATCTCAGAAGATGGGCCGACCTGGGTCATGACTTTCAAGCCTCGATCTTCCCCTGCTGTACTTTACCGGATGTTCTCGGACAGGGACAAGACGATATGGCGATTTGTAACAGGTGTTGTGAGAATGCTTCATATTGTCGCTGCGGTAGCAAATTAGATCAGACGACCACCTTACAGCAATGGTAAAAAGCTTTCATTGAGAAGGCGGGCTTGTCTTATCTTCCACTCTTTCACACATTTATCTTTAACACATAAACTGCATTTTATTCTTTAACGCTTGTAATACAAGGTGTTTATTTTGGACTTTTTGTGTGGAAATATTGCAATTCCTATTTTTGTAATCGTCGGCTGAAGAGTAAATGCAACACACACTCATATGATGTGTCTTATTATGGGTACAGTTTTCCATATTACAACTGTATTCCCAATCGATTCTACTGGTTAAACTGCTAACATTATTAGGGTAAGGCACCTGAGTATTAGGCAGTAACAATATAAATTGTTAAATAACCAATAAATAATTGTTAAATTTGGTATATTAAAATAGTGGTCTGGGATATAGGAATATGCACTATTTGCCTAAAGGCGTGCAAAAGGACCTTTACTTACTATATTATTTTAACATAAACCTCATTATATCAAATAAATGGCACGAGTATATTCGTCGTGTTAGTACCTATAGTAGTCTACATAGCCAAAATGTGAAGTTTGAACAACGGAACAATATCATGACACACGGGTAGTAACCCATAAGTGCTCCGTTCTTCTTCCAACTCATGTCTGAATCCGAAGAATCCCAGGACAGTGCACAGGCTCTGTAGCATCGGCGAGGATCCTGAATTACTTTAGGTAGATTTTAAACTCCAAATGTTGCCCGGGCAGAGCCGTTAGGCTACTCTTTTCGATTTCCAATTGCCAAATGATTTTTTTACGTGCGCAACAATGCACACGAGCGTCCGACCTCACTACCTTACCGGGGTTTTAACCGAGAACCTTTAGCACTCGAGGCGGACACCATGCCTCGAGACCACGCAGCCCCCCCCCATAGCCCCCCCTCCCCCCAAAAAAAGTAAAGGACTCTTTTCTACGTCTTTAGACGCTTTGGGCATATAGGGCTAAATTTATATTTTAGAGACCAATCGACACTGAGTGGGTGATGTGGTCAACATCACGACAGCCGCCTTTACTTTCCAGTATTTTTCCCGGTACCCGTTAGAGACTGTGTCGAGCTAGGAGTCATTGTCATTTTTGGAGAGAAAAAGAGTTTGCCTCCGTTCAGGAGTAAACCCACGACCTACTGGCCCGCAGGCACGCGGCCAGCCACTACACCACAACGGTCTCTTCCCCCCCCCCCCCCCTTTCTTGTAACCGAGCAAAGTCTGATGTGTGAAATACAAAAAACTTTCTCTTCTCTCTAAGTCGGAGTACATGTGCTGGTGATGCAGGGAAAGCAAACAAATAGGCAAGTAAAACGGATGTATATGCAAAATTCAGGTCAAGGTAAAATCCAAAAGTCCAAAAGGACGAACTACCGGGACCTTCCGCCGGAATTCACAGACGGTGAACAAAAAAAAACAAAAACAAAAAAAGAAGTCACTTTCTGGCTGATGTCCATATAGACTGCAAGGTACACAGTGATGAAGATAAGGTGACAATTTGATGATTTTTATCTGATTTTCTAATATTCCTATATTTCATGCATTTTCTTCACTAAGAGTTATATAACATGCCCACGTTTTGAGTAAACGTTACATTACATTTTTCTTGTCTTCAAACAGATAGAGCAGCAGTTCTCAACCTGTAAGTCGCGACCCTTGTGTAGGACAAACAACCCTTTTACAGCCGCTTGCGTTTATTCATGTGACCTTTTCACAGGGGTCGCTTAAGAACAGAGGAAAATACATATACATTGAAGTTATGAAGAAGCAACGAAAAAAAATGAGTGGTTGGGGGTTGCCACAAGACGAGGAACTTGGTAATCTTAATTTAAGCTTCATAGCAAACGAGTCACCCCATAGTTGCTCCGCTCCTGTGCCAACGAAAAACACACAGAATGTTTATCCCAGTCTCTTGTGGAAAGATTGACAGACTGCTGTCTCAGCACATGCACTAGCATACACACGTATTAAAAGCATAAGGTAGCCATCGGAAGTGCTAACACAAACAGTTGGCATTAGAAATGCAGTTCATCATCGACGGTAGCAGAAGTCACCAACAGATCAACAGTTGTGCATGCGATCAATATTAATCACATAAGGGCACCACCAATAATGAGGCGACAGGCCACGCGCCATGTTCTGAATCTACAGTTCACAACACCACGCTGGTCACATCCGAAAAACATTCCAAATGAAATCCACAGCTCACAGGGTCGCGCCATGCACTCAACCCAGTAGCTGGCGTGACGAAACTGTATCCTTTCAGTCTACAAATGGATCAAAAATGCAACAGCCACCGTTTGGCAGAAGCAAAAAATTTGCCTCGACGCGAAACAGCAACCACGCCTGGCGTCCATTTTGACCGGAAGACGAAGAACTGTAATAAAGTGTCGCCGCATTAGGTATGTTGAGAACCACTGAGGCCGTGGGGAAAAGGGTGGAGAGGGGGGGGGGGGGGGTGAAACGTTTAACTGAATTGTCAAAAACATGCCTGATAGTTTTCAAAGATACGCCTCTTGTGTTATCTTAATTAATACCAGATATTTTATTTGGCTTTCTCTTGAGGCGGTATCTTTACCTGCACAATCCTCTTGTAGGCCACTTGTGAAATCTCAGATTTGATATAAATCTACACAAGTTTCCCCTATTATTTTTATTATGCATCAGTTTTACGCGGAAACCACTTGCTGAATGTATTATTGCTGTCATATTTTCAAGATTCTTTTTAATTGTTTACACTCGCGTCTTTGCATAGGATTCTAGTCTAGTGTCTTGGGGACACCTGCTTCACCGATTACTTTGTCTTACTTTAGACAGACGTGTTGAAGCCGGTACCACCTGTCTTTTGTTAACGTTGAATGTTAGGCGACGTATACCAAACCTAACATCCCATAGTGTGCCAAAGGCTTTGAGCAGGGACAGCACATTGGGGAGGGTACTAGCTTTATCCTAGGAAGATGAAATGCAACCTCAAAACATTATGTTATGGCAGGACAGACTAGGTCCTTGGCCCTTGCTGGCAGTTGGTCTAGAAGGAAAGTTCCGACGTGCGGACAGAAAGAGCACTACTCTTCTGATCCTACAGCTTCTGCAGTCTGCTTTGTTCAAAGCGTAAAGGTGTTAGCTTTCCGTTGGAGAAAACAAGGCGGATCGACAGAGGGATCATGGTGTACGGACAACATATGGACTTTACAATACTGCCCAGGCTTTGTGTTGTACCGATGAATGAGGATGAGAGCTAAGCGTCTGAAAAGAAACAGACTAAACACAAATGTTGACAACAACGGTCCTGAAATCCCTTGCTATAATTGTGGAGGACTGTTCTTGACACAGGTGGGTCTTGCTAGTCGCACTCGCCATCGCCACGGGCTACGAGTCGCATGCCTCCTCATAGCACAATATAAATCTTTCGTCTGGAAAGACGGAAAGGTGCCAGTCAAGACAAGAGTGTCAAGGAACTACCACATTTTTGACTTCTAAATTTACGCTCAGTTCTGTTCCATGTTTCTTAGTCTTCTTTTTCTTCTTCTTCTCCTGTTTCTTCTTCTTCTTCTTCTTCTTCTTCTTCTTCTTCTTCTTCTTCTTCTTCTTCTTCTTCTTCTTCTTCTTCTTCTTCTTCTTCTTCTTCTTCTTCTTCTTCTTCTTCTTTTTCGTTTTCTTCTTCTTCTTTTTCGTTTTTTTCTTCTTCTTCTTCTTCTTCTTCTTCTTCTTCTTCTTCTTCTTCTTCTTCTTCTTCTTCTTCTTCTTCTTCTTCTTCTTCTTCTTCTTCTTCTTCTTCTTCTTCTTCTTCGCGTTCACCGGCTGTAAACTCCAGTTGAAAGCTGAAGCTGTTCGTCCACTTCTGGACTTTGGTCTTGTTCTAGAGCATGAGTTTTGCGTACATACAGATCTGGTTTATTTGATTTATAGCGTACATACAGATCTGGTTTATTTGATTTATAGCGTACATACAGATCTGGTTTATTTGATTTATAGCGTACATACAGATCTGGTTTATTTGATTTATAGCGTACATACAGATCTGGTTTATTTGATTTATAGCGTACATACAGATCTGGTTTATTTGATTTATAGCGTACATACTAGGGCTGTACCGAATATTCGCTTTGTTTTCGCTTCGGGGCCGAACAGTGGACCTATTGACTATTCGGTATTCGGCCGAATAGTTGCGGTCGGGCCGAATAAGAATAGTAGTTACCTTACACCCGCTTCTGCATACACTGCCTTAATGCTGACAACACGGAACGATTGCTTTTGTTGTAAGCTAATGCAGCTTTCCTGCATTAACTAAGCTGTCAGTGATAATTTACAAGTCTAGTTACTTGTTATAATACTTAGATTCCTAGTTATTAGTTACCACAGACTGACTGAAGGATGCAAAACATAAAATGTTTTTAAATGTTTACTATTCTGTACGAATACTAACTAGACATGGAAAGAATATAAACTCAGGCCACATCCAAGTCGATGATATGAAAATCAAACGAACGAAAACATATAAATACTTGGATGCAAGCTTCACCTGCTCCAACGTGCTGAGAGAAGAAATACAATCTAGAATACAATCTGGAAATAAAGTATACTATGCCCTTCAACATCTGTTAAAGTCAAGGTGTCACAACACCAAGATCAAAATATATAAAACGTTGATAAGACCAGTAGTTTTCTGTGGCTGTGAAACTTGAAGCAGAAATAAAAGAGATGAGGCCTTATTACAGGTTTTAGAAAACAGTCTTACGACAAATCTTTGGAAGATGCTAACAGCGGAAAATGGAGAGTGAGAAGCAACAACGTAACACATAATCTGTTTAAATCACCATTGATCAGTGGCATCATGAGAGCTAACAGACAAAATGGCTGGGAAATATTGAAAAAATGTCAGATGACAGAGAAGTAAAAACTGTATACACCTGAGAGAGGATGGGCGTAGACCACGAGGCAAAAAAAAAAAAAAAAAAGTTTGAGAGAAAATGTCCAGCCAGACCTGCAAAAAACTGGTGTCACAAATTGTGCAGAGAAGGCCAGCCAAAGAGATGAATGGAAACGAGTGATATCTGCAGCAGTAAACCTCAAGGGCTCAGAAGGCTAAAGAAGAACATTACTATTCTGTGCTACTTTATGTGAAGTAAAATTTCAGCGTACATTTGTCATTGTGAATGTTTTTTTAAGATATATTTTATACACTATACACTTTTCGTATTCGTATTCGGCGGAATAGTTGGTCCCGTATACAAAATCGCTATTCGGTACAGCCCTAGTTTAAATTACATCGAACGAACGGCCGAGCGAACGATGGTTTTGAAAGAGGTGGGAGTGGTAACCACTGGAAAGATCTGTGGAAGGAGAGATAGAGGAAGACAACGATAGAAGATACTTGACAGTCTTTTTGCATGGCATTGAGATGTGTCAGCGCACAAACTGATACATGCTGCAGGAGATCACAGATTGTGGCGGGGGATAATCGCCCATGCCAGTCATCAAAGCACCTGATGATGATGATATACTGTTCGTATTCGGCCGAATAGTTGGTCGCACTATTCGTATTCGGTCGAATAGTGAAAATGACTATTCTGTACAGCCCTAGTACATACAGATCTTGTTTTTTTTTTTTAAATTTATAGCATACACACATATTTCTCAAATGTTCCTAGGCCGTGGATAACTTCCTCATATTTTCCTGGTACGCGAAACAAGTTCCTCCTATTTTCCCTGATTCGTAAAAACTGTTCCTCTGGCCCGCGAAAAAGTTCCTCCTTTTTACCTGGTCTGCGGGAAAAATTACTACTCCTTTTTTCCTGTTACACTGATGTAAAATTCTTGAAGAATCCTGATTTAAACAAACCTGACTCACAGGAACACTGACCTGATCAGCCATTAAGGTTCTGGGTAGCTAATGACAAATATAAAGTAAAGTAAAGGACCCTTTTCCACGCCTTTAGGCGTATAGGGCATACAGGGCTAGACCGATATGTTTATAGACTAAACAGCACAAGATGGGTGATGTGGTCAGCATCATGCCGGCTGCCTTTACCTCCCGGGACTGCACCCAGTACCCACTTAAAGCTGGGTCGACCTGGGAGTCAAAGTCATTTTTGAATAAAGTCCGGCTTCGCCAGGGAGCAAACCCACGACCTTCCGATCCGCACGCGAGCGTCTAGCCACTACGCCACGGCAACTACCAATGAAAATATACAAACAAGGTTAGTTGCGTATCCTTTACAGGACGTTGCAGAACCAACCCCAACAGCCCCTGGCTGTTATTGGGTTTTTCTATGCAAATTTACGTCCAGTAGTTTGCCATTGCTCTCTGAACGGTCGGCTTTCTTGATACCACTGTCGAAACCAACGCAAGGCACATTGCCCGCAGCTGGGATCGAAACCGGCATCATGGCATTACGAAGCGTTCGCATCGACTTAGCCACAGAGCCGACAATAAAAATATAAAACACGAAAAAAAAAAAAAAGTTTAGATAAGTGTTAAAAAAAACACACACAACACACTAGCACATTTCATAGCGGACACCGTAAACACGGGGTCATTGTCTGGTTTACACTGACACTAATTAACGGAAGAAAATGTTTACAACGGAAATATTCAGAGACGAATCAATAGGTTGTGAAATAGACTAATAATGGTTAACTCTTGATTACCCAACGGTGATTGTCATATTATCACAATAATCCAGCCATCTCTTGTGAGATGCAAGTTTTCGTTATTTTGAAGCCCCATCCTGGCTCTTGCCAGGGGCCGCAATATAGCCCTGACATAAATATGGTATAATGGCCGAACGCGGTTTCTGGGACCTCTTCACGGGTGATTCTCATCCACATGGTGGCACTTTGTGTCATCAGGTGTTTTTCGCTTGTGTGATGTCCTAGTGGGGTAAAAATCTACTACTACAACGAATCAAGGGTGTCAACTCTTGCAGCTTTATGTGTGGAAAAAAAAAGCACGGTTGCAAGACAATAAGAACAAAATCCGTACCAGCCTATTTATCAAGTAGTATGTAAAATAAATTTAATGCCTGCTGCAGACAATTTGACAGCAGACCATTTTGCATTGTGCATATTTCGACAATATTATGAGCAATGGCATACTAATGACAGAAATACTGCCTAGTAAAACCACTAGCATTACGTTAGTGTCTGTCAAGCCAAGATGCCAAAGGGACACTGAGACATGACATATGTACAAGAGTGAGACAGGGAAACAATGAGACACACAGTAGTGACATCTGTACAACAGTGAGACAGGGAAACAATGAGACACACAGTAGTGACATCTGTACAACAGTGAGACGGGGAAACAATGAGACACACAGTAGTGACATCTGTACAACAGTGAGAAGGGGAAACAATGAGACACACAGTAGTGACATCTGTACAACAGTGAGACTGGGAAACAATGAGACACACAGTCGTGACATCTGTAGAACAGTGAGACAGGGAAACAATGAGACACACAGTAGTGACATCTGTACAACAGTGAGACAGGGAAACAATGAGACACACAGTCGTGACATCTGTACAACAGTGAGACAGAGAAACAATGAGACACACAGTAGTGACATCTGTACAAGAGTGAGACGGGGAAACAATGAGACACACAGTAGTGACATCTGTACAACAGTGAGACTGGGAAACAATGAGACACACAGTCGTGACATCTGTAGAACAGTGAGACAGGGAAACAATGAGACACACAGTAGTGACATCTGTACAACAGTGAGACAGGGAAACAATGAGACACACAGTCGCGACATCTGTACAACAGTGAGACAGGGAAACAATGAGACACACAGTAGTGACATCTGTACAACAGTGAGAGAGGAAACAATGAGACACACAGTCATGACATCTGTATAAGAGTGAGACAGGGAAGCAATGAGACACGCAGTCGTGACATCTGTACAACAGTGAGACAGGGAAACAATGATACACACAGTAGTGACATCTGTACAACAGTGAGACGGGGAAACAATGAGACACACAGTAGTGACATCTGTACAAGAGTGAGACGGGGAAACAATGAGACACACAGTCGTGACATCTGTACAACAGTGAGACAGGGAAACAATGTGACACACAGTCATGACATCTGTACAACAATGAGACAGGGAAACAATGTGACACACCAGTAGTGACAGTCAACATGAGACGGGGAAACAATCTGTGACATCTGTACAACAGTGAGACAGGGAAACAATGAGACACACAGTCGTGACATCTGTACAACAGTGAGACGGAGAAACAATGAGACACACAGTAGTGACATCTGTACAACAGTGAGACTGGGAAACAATGAGAAACACAGTCGTGACATCTGTACAACAGTGAGACAGGGAAACAATGTGACACACAGTCATGACATCTGTACAACAATGAGACAGGGAAACAACGTGACACACAGTCATGACATCTGTACAACAGTTAGACAGGGAAACAATGAGACACACAGTCGTGACATCTGTACAACAGTGAGACAGGGAAACAATGAGACACACAGTCATGACATCTGTACAACAGTGAGACAGGGAAACAATGAGACACACAGTCGTGACATCTGTACAACAGTGAGACGGGGAAACAATGAGACACACAGTCATGACATCTGTACAACAGTGAGACAGGGAAACAATGAGACACACAGTAGTGACATCTGTACAGCAGTGAGACGGGGAAACAATGAGACACACAGTAGTGATATCTGTACAACAGTGAGACGGGGAAACATTGAGACACACAGTCGTGACATCAGTACAACAGTAAGAAGGGGAAACAATTAGACGCACAGTCGTGACATCTGTACAACAGTGAGACGGGGAAACAATGAGACACACAGTAGTGACATCTGTACAACAGTGAGACGGAGAAACAATGAGACACACAGTAGTGACATCTGTACAGCAGTGAGACGGGGAAACAATGAGACACACAGTAGTGATATCTGTACAACAGTGAGACGGGGAAACATTGAGACACACAGTCGTGACATCTGTACAACAGTGAGACAGGGAAACAATGAGACACACAGTAGTGACATCTGTACAACAGTGAGAGAGGAAACAATGAGACACACAGTCATGACATCTGTATAAGAGTGAGACAGGAAGCAATGAGACACGCAGTGGACACACACATAGATGACATCTGTACAACAGTGAGACAGGGAAAACAATGATACACACAGTAGTGACATCTGTACAACAGTGAGACGGGGAAAGAAACAATGAGACACACAGTAGTGACATCTGTACAAGAGTGAGACGGGGAAACAATGAGAC